>LNAC01000821.1:281017-381177 GCA_002007465.1 Ailurus styani
GCCCGATGCAGGGCTCGATCCCAGGACCCTGAGATCATGACCTGAGCCGAAGGCAGAGGCTTTAACCCACTGAGCCACCCAGGCGCCCATTTTTGCCATTTTAATTACTATATGTCTTGGTATGGACCTCTTTGAGTTCAATTTGTTGGGGAAGCTCTGTGCATCTTGAATCTGGATCTCTGTTTCCCTCCCCAGATTTGGGAAATTTTCAGTTGTTCGTTCTTTCTTTCTTTCTTTCTTTCTTTCTTTCTTTCTTTCTTTCTTTCTTTCTTTCTTTCTTTTTTCATTTTTATTTCATTTTATTTTTTTAAAGATTTTATTTATTTCTTTGACAGAGAGAGATTACAAGTAGGCAGAGAGGCAGACAGAGAGAGGAGGAAGTAGGCTCCTTGCCAAGCAGGGACCCCAATGCGGGCCTTGATCCCAGGACCCTGAGATCATGACCTGAGCTGAAGGCAGAGGCTTTAACCCACTGAGCCACACAGGAGCCCTTTTTTTTTTCATTTTCAAAATTTTTAAAGTTTTTATTTTAATTTCAGTTAGTTAACCTACAGTGTTATATTAGTTTCATGTGTACAATATGGTAATTCAACACTTCCATACATCATCCTGTGCTCATTACAAGTACACTCCTTAAACCCCATCATCTATTTAACTGCCCTCCCCCACAGCTATTAGTTCTTCAAACACATTTTCTGTCCCACCCTTCTCTCTGTTCTCCTTCTGGGATCCCTGTAATATGAATGTTGTTACACTTGATGATGTCATTGAGTTCTCTAAGTCTATTCTCATTATGCCATATTTGTCTCTCACTTGTTCATCTTATTACTTTCCATTACTCTATCACCAGGTCACTGATACATTCCTCTGCTTCCTGTAGCCTACTATGTATTCCATCTGGTTTTTTTTGTTTTTGTTTTTAAAGATATTATTTATTTATTTGACACAGAGAGAGAGATCAGATCACAAGTAGGCAGAGAGAGAGGCAGAGAGAGAGAAGGAAGCAGGCTCACTGCTGAGCAGAGACCCCCCCGATGCGGGCCTCGATCCCAGGACCCTGAGATCATGACCTGAGCCGAAAGCAGAGGCTTTAACCCACTGAGCCACCCAGGCGCCCATCTATTGTATTTTTAACTTCATTTATTAAGTTCTTCACCTATAATGTTATTTTTAATCTTTTTTGTCAAGGGTCTCACTGATGTCCTTTTCTGAATTCTGATGAGTATCTTTTTTATCAATACTTTAAATTCTCGATGAGGCATATTATTTCTTATTTGATTAGATGTATTGCTGTGATTTTGTACTTTTCTTTCATTTGGGACATATTTCTCCTGTCTCATCATTTTGTCTACCTCTCTGTGTCTGTTTCTGTGTTAGGAAAGTCAGCTGAGTCTTCTACTCTTGAAAGTAGTGGCTTTAAGAGGAAGAGTCCTGTCATGCCCTGCAGTGTGGTGTCCCCTGTTCACCAGATACTGGCATTTCAGATGAGTCTCCTATATGTATCGTTGGCATCCTGCTGTTATGTCTGAGTCACTTTTTCTTTCCATCTAGATTTCTGTGCTGGTTCTCTCTCTGCCTGTTGTAACTGTGCTTGCTCTGTGTGGTGTTAGTGGGACCCAGGCAGGCTGACTTTGAGGTGGCATGTCCAAAGGAGGGCTGGGGGCAGGGTGGTGGTGTTAGCAAAATTTGTGGTTATCCCAGGGCTGAGGTCAGCAGCCTTGGAGTGGGCGAGTCTTTGGGAGAATGCATTGGTGAGGCACACTGCTAGCAGGTTAGGTAGCAAGTATCTGTGCAGTGCTGCCTCCAACAGGTGGCTCTGTTTATGCTTGGGGGTGGGGGAGGAAAATGGGACCTGCTATCCTCTTTGCTCCTGGAGAAGTCCCCCAACACACTCTGAAATCAGTATAAACAGATCTTCCTCCTGTTTGTCACAGGTGTTGTGAAAACTGCTGTTTCTATGTTGCCTCTCTGAGGGCAGCTGTCTCTTTTTAAAATTTTTTTCTATGAAAGAACTCTTTTTTAAATTTAAATTAAATCAGCCAACTTATAGTACAACATTAGTTTCAGATGTAGTATTAATTTATTAGTTGCACATAACACCAGTGCTCATTACATCACATGCCCTTGTGCCATCCTTAATGCCCATCAGTCTCTTTAAGGATGGGGACCCAGCTATCTTACCCTCTGGGCTTTCCCAGCGTTAGGTCAGCTGATTTTTAAAGCTCTAGGCTCCAACTCCTGCTGGTTATACAAACTCACAGAATTCAGCTCCTCTGATTTCAAAGCCAGATTATTATGGAGATTTGTTTCCCATGTGGGTTACCTGGTGAGAGGAACCATTTCTTTCCCCTCTCTGCACCCACAGCCCCCTCTCTACTGTGGGCAGCTCCCAAACACTGTTTCTGCCCTTCCTGGTCTCTCAGATGCAACTTCTTTAAATTTGGTTGTGGAGTTTGTTCTGCAAGTCTTCAGGTCACTCTGGTTTATTTACATGGATGTGAGTGATATCTAGTTGTAAATGTGGGACAGGGTGAACTTAGAGTCCTCTTACTCCACCGTCTTCCCTATTCCACATCTTCTTCCTCCCTCCCTTCCTTACGTTTTTACTTTCCTTCCTTCCTTCCCTCCTTCTTCCTTCCTTCCTTCCTTCCTTCCTTCTTTCCTTCCTTCCTTCCTTCCTTCCTTTCCTTCTTTTCCAGTATAGTTAGCATGCAGTGTTAAATTAGCTTCAGCTGTACAATATAGTGATTGAACAATTCTATATATTACTCAGTGCTCATCAAGATAAGTATACTTTTAATCCTCTTCGCCTATTTTACACATCCCCCATGCACTTCCACTCTGGTAACCATCAGTTTGTTCTCTATAGTTAAGAGTTTGTTTCTTGGTTTGTTTCTTTTTTTTCCTTTGTTCATTTATTCTGTTTCTTAGATTCCAGGTATGTGTGAAATCATATGGTATTTGTCTTACTGTGACTGACTGATTTTGCTTAGCATTATGCTTTTTTGGATCTATCCATGTAGTTGCAAATGGCAAGATTTCATTCTTTTTTACGGCTGAATAATATTCCATTGAATATATGCACCATATCTTTTTTATCTATTCATCTATTGATGAACACTTGGGCAGCATCCACAATTTGGCTATCATAAATAATGATGTAATAAACATAGGGGTGCATATATCCTTTTGAATTAGTGTTTTCATATTATTTGGATAAATAGTAGTGCAGTTACTGGGTCATATGGTAGTTCCATTTTTATTTTTTTGAGGAACCTCCATACTGTTTTCCACAGTGACTTCATCAGTTTGTATTCCCACCAATAGTGCACAAGGGTTCCTTTTTTCCCACATCCTCACCAATACTTGTTGTTTCTTATGGTTTTGATTTTAGCCATTCTGACAGGTGCAAGGTGATAGCTCATTGTGATATCTCATTGTGGTCTTGATTTGCATTTCCCTGATAAGTAGTGATGTTGTCAACCTCATTTTAAATGGATTGCATAATCATAGTGATGTACCATAACTTATGGCCATTTTTCTATTGTTGGAAAGTCAGGGTTTTTTCGTCTTTATACCTAATGTTGAAATGAGCATCTTTGTGTATAAGTCTTTGATTGAATTATTAGAAGTGGATTTACTGGATCAAAAGGCATGGATATTTTTAAATTTCTTGATTTATAGTATCAGGTTATAACATCAGTATTCTCCCAATAGCAGTATATGACTTGGCCTAGTTTTCTATCCTTACTGTGGTTTTGAGTATTAATATATTTTTAAAAACTTTGTCAATGTGATTAAGAAAAATGTATTTCATTATTTTACATGTCATTAATTATTTTTGAGGTTTAAGTATGTTGCTTATGTTTTTTTGCAAGTTATATATCTTCTTTCATGAATTGCCTATGTTCTTGGGCCATATTCTATTGGGGCTTGGTGTTTTTATTATATATTTGTGAGGATCTTATATTCAGTATATTTAAAGATTTATTCATTTATTTAAGGAGAGAGAATAGTGGGCGGGGGGTGGGTCAGGGGGAGAGGAAAAGAGAGTCTCAAGCAGACCCCGGGCAGGGTGCAGAGCCCAAAGCAGAGCTTGATCTCATGACCCTGAAGTCATGAACTGAGCCAAAACCAAGAGTTGGATGCTTAACTGACTGTGTCACCCAGGCACCCCTAAAGATAATAACTTTTTGTAGTCTGTGGCAAATGTTTCCCTAGGGTTTCTTTACCTTTTAATTTTATTATTTTTTATATTTAGAAGTTTACAAACTTCCTGATATTTTCCTTAATAGTTTCATCCTTTACTTGTATGTTTAAGAAGTTCTTTAAGAATTAGAGAAATTTGGACATGTTGCAAAGACAAGGCTGTGTGGAGGAGTTGGAATCAAATGTGCAAAGAAAGGACATAGCTTTCAGAGAAAGAGGAACACTCTCTGAAAGAGGAGGAAAGGAAAATTAATCTAAAGATTTCTAGAAAGAAATTTAAAGGAGACCTAAATAAATGGAAAGACATTCTATGTTCAGGGACTAGAAGACTTAATATTAAAATGGCAATTCTCCCTAAATAGATCTAAAAGGTTCAATACAATCTCTATCAAAAACTGGAAGGCTTCGGGATGCCTGGGTGGCTCAGTTGGTTAAGCAGCTGTCTTCAGCTCAGGTGATGATCCTAGGGTCCTGGGATCCAGTCCCACATCGGGCTCCTTGCTCGGTGGGGAGCCTGCTTCTCCCTGTGCCTGCTCTGTCTGCTGTTATCCCTGCTTGTGCTCTCTCTCTCCAATAAATGAATGAATAAAATATTTAAAAAAAAGAAGAAAGAAAGAAATTTATTTAAAAAAACCCAGAAGGCTTCTTTGTATAAATTGACAAATTAATCCTAAAATTCATATGGAATTGAAAATGATCCAAAATAGTTAAAACAGTCTTGAAAAAGAACAAAGTGGGAGAATCCCACATCCTGATTCAAAACTTACTACAAATCTATGGTAATCATGATTGTGTGGTACCATTATGAGGATGGACATATAGATCAATGTTTAGAACTGAGAATACAGGGCGCCTGGGTAGCTCAGTGGGTTAAAGCCTCTGCCTTCGGCTCAGGTCATGATCTCAGGGTCATGGGATCGAGGCCCACATCGGGCTCTCTGCTCCACGGGGAGCCTGCTTCCTCCTCTCTCTCTGCCTGCCTCTCTGCCTACTTGTGATCTCTCTCTATGTCAAATAAATAAATAAATAAAATCTTAAAAAAAAAAGAACTGAGAATGCAGAATTAAACCCATACATCTTTGGTCAAATGATCATCAATAAGGGTGCCAAGACTATTCGATGGGGAGAGTATAGTTCTTTAGCAAATGGTGTAGTGCCAAAGCATCTGCATACAACATGCAAAAACATGAAGTTGGAGCTCTACCTCACACCATATAGTTTTGTCCAGACCATACAAAGAAATCTTTTAATTCAATAATAAAAAGACATATAACCCAATTTAAAAAAATGGGCAAAGAATCTGAACAGACATTTCTTCAAGGAAGATACACAAATGGCCAATAAGCACACAAAAAGTTGCTCCACATCATTAGTCCTTAGAAAAATGCAAATCAAAACTGTAGTGAAATACGACTTCACACCCACTAGGATGGATACAATAAAAAAGTTGGAAAATAACAGGTGATAGTGAGGATGTGCATAAATTAGAACCCTCATATATTGCTGGTGGGAATGTAAAATAATACAACCTCTTTGAAAAAATGGTAGCTTCTCACATGGTTGACCATAGAGGTACCATAGTACCCAGCAAGTCTACTAGGTATATATCCAAAAGAAATGAAAACATGTGTTCACACAAAGACTTGTATACAAATGTTCATAGCAGCATTATTCATAATAGCCTCAAAGTAAAAACAATCCAAATGTCCATCAACTTATGAATGGATAAACAAAATATGGTATGTCCATACTATGAAATAGTATTCAGGAATATAAAGAAATGCAGTACTAGCACATGCTACAATATGGATGAACCTTCAAAACATTATGTTACATGAAAGAAGTCAGTCACAAAAGACCACATATTGTATGATTTCATTTATATGAAATGTTCAGAAAAGGAAAATCCATAGAGACAAAGTAGATTAAGGGTTACCAGGGACTGCGAGGAGGAGGTAATGGAAGTTTGTCCTTAATGGTTTCAGAGTTTTTGTTTGGGGTGATGAAAAGTTTTGGAAATAGATAGTGGTGGTGGCTAACATTGTGAATGTAATTAATTCTAACTGCGTTCTACACTCAAAAATGGTTAAAATGGTGGCACACCTGGGTGGCACAGTCACTTGAGCATCTGACTCTTGGTTTCAGCTCAGGTTGTGATCTCAGGGTCATGATATCAAGCCTTGCAATAAGCTCCACACTCTGCCCCTTCTGCTCACATGCTCACTCTCAGTCTCTCTCTCTCTCTCTCTCTCTCTCTCTCTCTCTCTCTCTCTCTCAAATAAATAAATAAATCTTTAAAAAATGTTTAAAATGTCAAATTTTGTTATATATGTTGTATCACAATAAAAAATTCAAAAAAAAGTTTTCTTTAGAAGAGAAAAGCAGAACTAAACATGTCAAAAAGTGATTGATGGGAAGTCACAATTAGATGGGGTGGGTCTTTATAAAATGTTTAGGGAGGTTTCATCTACAGAGACCAGATTGTGCCTGATCCAGAACAGGCTAGAGCTGAGAGCTGGAGACAAATGGAGATTTATATTTTTTCACATGAACTAATGCAATGTTTACCACCTATTCTCATGACAAGAATTACTTGGGGACTTGTTAAATATACAGATCAGTGATTCTCAAAGTTTATTCTAAGGACTCTGAGGGGTGGTGGTTTCCCTTCTTTTCTAATTACAGATCTAGGAGAAGCCAAATTTTCTTCTTATACTTCAGCCAAAAGAACATATAGCAGTAGATTGAAAGCAGAAGCAGATATAAGAATCCAGTTGTCTTCTATTAAGGGAGATATCAAAGATGTTTGGAAAATAATACCATTTGCTAAATTTTTAGAATATAGTTATTTTTCATTAACACATGATTTATATTGATACTAATGGGTTTACTGTTATTTTATTTTTTAAAAAAGATTTTATTTATTTATTTGACAGAGAGAGAGATTACAAGTAGGCAGAGAGGCAGGCAGAGAGAGAGGAGGGAGCAGGCTCCCTGCTGAACAGGGAGCCCGATGTGGGGCTTGATCCCAGGACCCTGAGATCATGACCTGAGCTGAAGGCAGAGGCTTAACCCACTGAGCCACTCAGGTGCCCCGCGTTTACTGTTATTTTAAATGAATTATTAGATAATAAAAATTTGAAATTAAGATACTTTGAGTTTCAAATATGTTAAATACCAATAGCTATATCCCACATAAACACAAGCTCTTGGAGGGCCTCAGTAATTTCTAAGTGTGTAAGGATTCCCCAGAATAAAAAGTTTGAGAACCATTGATATAGATAATCAAGACTCTCAGTTTTTAGGAAGTCCCAATAGAGCCCAGGAGTCTGTATTTTTAGGTGATTACACCAGTTGCTGAGCAGAGTTCGGTTAACACTGACTCAATATAAAGGTGTTTAAGTGTTAGGGATTTTTATGATGAGCTATGGTGAATGCCAGACAGAATCAAACCTAAATGAATAAAAGTGTTGGGAAGCAGAAAAGAGCTGGTCCATTTGAGGTTGACAAGACTGTATTTGTAGTGGAGCCATTTAATGACCCAATTTTCATAATTTTCTTAAGCAACGTTGGCACTCCAGGAGCAGAAGCAGAGGAAGTGTGCACTTTAAACTAGGGTTAGATGGGGCTTTAGGTGGGGGATAAGTTACCCTGTAACTAGCTAGATAGATACATAATATTCAGATTGTATATTGAGGAGGCTATACTCTGGGTTTATATTGCAGGAGAGTTCTGGGACCTATTCGGTGTGGTATAATAGCTCAAGGGGGACCCCTGGGGAAATCTACAGCATACAGTGTTAGGTGAGGTTAGGATGGTATTACCAGTTTTAGAAACTTAGAGCATTTGTAACTGGTGAGATAGGGGAAAATTAGAAACTGACAAGGCAAGCACGCATCTGCCTACAGGGGTTCATTTTAGTGTGCGGAACGTTAAAGGGGACTGGGAAGGGGCTCAGAGGACACAACTATAAGGAAGAGAAATGAAGATAAAGGGTTCTGGGTATGTGGGACTTGGGTGACACTGTTCATGGTGTGGTTATGGAAGCCTAGAGAAGGGAAGATCCTGGGACCCTAGGATGCATTGCTAAAATATAACTAAAGCAGAAGTTGGGTGAGGGCTGAGAGATTCTGTTGGTTTACTTCATGTCAGGTTCATTCAAAGATGGAGTTTCCCAGTAGGTGCTCTCTTTATATGTTCTTAGTAAGAGGCCAGGATTCGTATGGCATGACTGTCTCATGTACCATCTTGGTTTCTGGAACCTGTCTCTCCGACTAGACTATGTCATGAGGAGAAGAATGTTTGTCTTATTCTATATCTTTAAGGACATAATAAGTGCTCAATAAATATCCATTACATGAATTAATGATGAATTTGGGGTCAAAGAGTTAGGAAGTAAAGGAATGTGGATGCAAAACAAAGTTGGTCTGACTCCAGGATCTGAAGAACATGTTATCTATGTCTTTTGCTTCATTGCCAAAGATAAAGAACAGGGCTGATCTCGTACCTTGTCTGGGAATTGGAAACAGATGCAGAGGGGAAACAGCTTATGCTGGGGTGGAGGGGTGGAGAAAGACTATTGAGGATTAAGGAGGTAATTGGGTATCTCTGCAATTGCCACCAGAGCCCTGGTATAGAGAGACCTATTAGAAAGGTCTTCCATTTTCTCTTAAGAACAGAAGGAGCTCTAAGAATGACAAACTAAATTATGTACTGATTCTTCTGCAGAGCAAGGGAATTAAATGACAAATGGGGAACATGTCGTTCCAAAGTAGAGGATCTTTTCTCTCTGGCCCCCTTCTCCTTAACCTCCCACATTCCTCCTCAAAAGATCCCTATTCTTGAGGTGCTGGGGAAAGGCAATGTAGCTCCAAGGACTCCAGAAAGAAAGAAAGCAGTCCCCAAGGGCTGGCCTCCTCAGAAGGTTAGGGCTGTATTCCAGGCAACTTGGACTAAGTCCATGTGACCTATGGTCCCACTAGAACTCTGAGCCTGATGGATTTCTGACCATGCAGCCAAGGATTTGGTGGCTGAGCACTGCAGTGGCTTGAAGGTAGATAAATTCAAGTTCTTTTGTTATTTCAAGACTCTGATTAAATTCCTTCTGGGAAGGAGTCTGCTTTGATGGCTCTGATAAGCTCCTTGTGTCTGGGCCTGGTGAGTTCAGTCTCTGCTTATTTTTTGAGCATGAGCAATGTGTGGCTGTGGCAGCGGGGTTGAAAGGAGAGATGTGTAGGGTGGGGAAGGAGAGTCTGGTTGCTGTTGGGAATGTTGTAGCGGCTGGCCCTGGGTTGAGCTTTTTTCAGAACCATGGTAGCAGTTAAGCGATCCCAGCTCTTTCCTCCCCTCGCTTCCACCTCTGTCACCAAACTTGAAGCTATCTCTTAGAAGATAGGAATCAAAGGTTTCACACATAAAATGCAGCTATCAAAAGAAACGAAATCTTGCCATTCGCAACGACATGGATGGAACTGGAGGGTATTATGCTGAGCGAAATAAGTCAATCAGAGAAAGACAATTATCATATGATCTCTCTGATATGAGGAACTTGAGGGGCAGGGTGGGGGGTTGTGGGGGGTAGGGAGGGAAAAATAATGAAACAAGATGGGATGGGGAAGGAGACAAACCATAAGAGACTTCTAATCTCATAAAACAAACTGAGGGTTACTGGGGGGTGGGAGGGTAGGGATAGGGTGGATGGGTTATGGACATTGGGGAGGGTTTGTGCTTTGGTGAATGCTGTGAAAGATGTAAGCCTGATGATTCACAGACCTGTACCCCTTGGGCAAATAATAAAAATAAAATTAAAAAAAAAATCCACATCCTTGGAATAAAAAAACCTAAAACCTCTATCAAGTTTTTCACTGTAGGATCACAGTGGCAAAGGGGCCACCTGTTCTTATACCACATGCTTTGAGTCTGTGGAAACTCCTAGACTAGTTGTTCCTAACATTTTGGGGGAATCTTTGAGAACCAATGAAAAGTTAAATGTACATACACATAAAAATTGGCATATTATTTTGGGAGTTCAGTTTCAGGGAAACTTCCATGGACCTTAAAGGACCTTGTGAACTCAAGTGTGGGTTTTGGTTTTGTTTTGTTTTGTTTTGCCTGGAATAGCAGTTGGGTAGCACTCCTAGCTAGGTCTTATATATTCTTTCTTCGAGCACTATTGGTGTTCAGGACAAATCTGGGGGTCCCACAGAATATAGAATTAGTAACTAATGCTGCATTCTGCCATTTTAATCTAGTATCCACCCCAACCCCTCTAAATGATACCATATCCTTATCAAGAGTTTGTCTAACTTCTGCTTAAACACTTCCAGTGACAGGGAATTCACTATCTTTTCTGAGACACACTGTAGTTTGTCATAGTGGCCATGTAAGTATACTTGGAACTTAACATCAGTTCAGATGAATTTTTTAAAAGATTTTATTTATTTATTTGACAGAGAGAGAGACACAGAGAGAAAGGGAACACAAGCAGAGGGAGTGGGAGAGGGAGAAGCAGGCTTCCTGCTGAGCAGGGAGCGCAATGCAGTGCTCTATCCCAGGACCCTGGGATCATGACCTGAGTCAAAGGCAGATGCTTAATGACTGAGCCCCTCAGGTGCCCCCAGATGATTGTTATGTAATGTATTTGCTCTCTCTATTCCAGCATTTGTATCACACACATAATTACAGAAGGTGTCTATGTCTTTGTCCATTCCTTCATTTACTCATTCATCCTTTCAACTGACCATGTGTCTATTCAAACAAACATTTCCTAAGTGTTTGTTTTGTTCCAGGAATACCCTAAACACGTGGAGGGGATGCAAAGATGAATTAGAAATGGTCTCTGAGAGCACATTTTCATCCAAAACCAGAGGTCTAGAGTTCACTACTCTAAAATTCCCTCTCGGTTGGCACAGAACTACTTTTGCACTTTAGAGCTGTGGTGTCAATCAGCTGTCAATTGATCTAGTGCTACTAGGTCACCTATCTTACAGGTCCATTTACAGAATTTACCATTCCCATCTTTTTTTTCTTTAGCTCTCAACTTATTTAAAAAAAATTTTTAATTTACAGAAAAGTTTTTTTAAAATTACATTATGTTAGTCACCATATTTTTGAACATGAAAACAGCTGCCCATTGACATTTTCCAGCCACCTGCTCCATTCACTGTTATTCCTGAAGTTCAATACCAAGAGTGCCTCCCCTATGAACTCCTGGACCCTGGGACCCTATACCATTCTAATTTTTTCCCCTGTACTTCCACTAAGAGGAGAAAGGTAAGGCCTAACCCTAAAATTTGGAGTCTTTCCCTTTTTCATTACAGTGGCATTTTTCCTTGTAGATTCTGCCCTGTAGTATCATGCTGTGGCCTTGCCAGGCTCATGTCAAGTGCCTTACCAGAGTAACATTGGCCTCACTCACAGGGAAGTATCTGCTTCCTATAGGTCAAAATGGATTCCATTTATTTCACAAGTCCTCAGAAGTTGTGGCTGTGTACCAAAAATTGTAGCTAGCTGACCATAGATAATACAGGGAAATTTTTGGTTTAAAAAAAGTGTGATGTTTATTAAAAATGTGATAAAAACAGTATCACACAGCTGATGTTTACCCTTATCCTAGAGACCTCTAGAGGTCATGTCTCGTCCCTGCAGCTTAACATGGACACTGCCATCAGCCTCTTTGCCTCTCCAAATTCTGTTGGTTCTTCACAGCTGGCATTGGCCCTTTTGGGAAACTTTCCCTACTCACCCTAGGCCTGTGAGGTCTTCATCTTGGTAGATACACCGGTGAGCATTCTAATCTATAATCATAATCACACAACTTAGCACTTTTTATCATATAATCTTATGTGCTATCTCATGTAAATATTCTCTTGCATGTGGTTTCTCTGTTGGGTACTTAGATTTGTATGAGCCTTTAGGCTTTTTGATTTTGGTTTTTAAGTGAGCTGCTGCCTAAGCTATTTGTTTCATCCCTATAATCAGCTGGAAAAACAGTGGATGCCTACCTGATGTGACTGAGGAGCATCAGAAGGAACTAGCCTAAACCTAAAACCCTTTCCTGCCAGTCCTTTATGGTGTCTGAGTACTCAGTGAGATTTTTATTCCATTGGATGTTTTTTCCTGACAGCATATGCTTTGAGAGTTCAAATAACCTTATGTTTCTATCTGAGTAAATATCAGTAAAGAGGCTAGTGATCTTTTTTTTTTAAAGATTTTATTTATTTATTTGACCGAGAGAGAGAGATTACAACTAGGCAGAGAGGCAGGAAGAGAGACAGGGAGAGGAGGAAGCAGGCTCGCCGCTGAGCAGAGAGCCTGATGCGGGCCTCGATCCCAGGACGCTGAGATCATGACCTGAGCCGAAAGCAGAGGCTTTAACCCACTGAGCCACCCAGGCGCCCATGATCTTTTTTTTTTTAAAAGATTTTATTTATTCATTTGACACAGAGAGAGAGATTACAAGTAGGCAGAGAGGCAGGCAGAGAGAGAGGAGGAAGCAGGCTCTCTGCCGAGCAGAGAGCCCGATGTGGGCCTTGATCCCAGGACCCTGGGATCATGACCTGAGCCGAAGGTGGCTTTAACCCACTGAGCCACCCAGGCGCCTGAGGCTAGTGATCTTAAACCAAGATATCTCAGTGGCTCCTCTGGAGAAGAGAGAGTTCCAGGAATGCCATCTCCACTTGAACTAGAGCAACTCTATTTTTGTTTTATGGGCTAAAATTATCCTAAATCTTTATTTATAAGCCATTCATCTGCAAAAAGAATTATTTTTGAAAATCATTCCTTTAGGGCACTAAGTTTCAAAATTTATCCTTCACAGAAATCCCCTGGGAGGCTTGTAAACATGCATATTGCTGGGCCTCACCCCCCCAGAGTTTCTGATTTGGCAGGCCTAGGGTAGGGCGTGATAATCTTCATTTCTAAAAAGGTTTCCCAGCTGTTGCTGATGGTCAAGAGACCATCCACTTTGAGAACTACCTCTTTAGGGCAGTGTGTTAACAGCTTCCCAGAACTCTCTAGGAGGAGCACTGGCAGGGGATGGGGATAGGGGGTTGGAGAGGGAGTGGGAGAATGCTTCCAGAAGGGAAGTTGACTGGTTCAAAAAAATAGGTGTCCCTACTGATTGTTGTTTATTTTGAATCCCTTCATCTTCATATCTTCATAAGACCTCCAGGCTTTGATCCCTAACCAAATCCCAAAGGAGGGTTCTTCTATGCCTTGTCCTAAGCCCAAGTAGGAGCTTCTGTGAGAGCCATTGGCCCAGGCCTTCCTGAAGCTTTGATTCATCACTAAGTTTAAAGTCATAGCAGCAATGTCCACAATAGCCAAACTGTGGAAAGAGCCGAGATGCCCTTCAACAGATGAATGGATAAAGAAGATGTGGTCCATATATACAATGGAATATTATTCAGCCATCAGAAAGTATGAATACCCAACTTTTGCATCGACATGAATGGGACTGGAGGGGATTATGCTAAGTGAAGTAAGTCAAGGAAAGAAAGGCAATTATATGGTTTCACTCATATGTGGAATATAAGGAATAGTGCAGAGAACAATAGGGGACAGGGAGGGAAAACTAAATGGGAACAAATCAAGAGGGAGACAAACCATGAGAGACTCTGGACTCTGGGAAACAAACTGAGGGTTACAGAAGGGAGGGGGGTGGAGGAATGGGGTAGCCAGGTGATGGGTATTAAGGAGGGCACGTGTTATAATGAGCACTGGGTGTTATACACAACTAATGAATCATTGAACACTACATCAAAAACTAATGCTGTATTATATGGTGGCTAACTGAACATAATAAAAAAAAGGCAAACAAAAAAAAAGTCACAGAACCAGAAAGGACTTCAGATAAGGCCCCTAAATAATGCGAGTGTGGTTGGTGATGGGTCACCTAGGCTAGGTAGTGTGATGGTGACATCAGGAGACTCTAATAAGTTGGAGAGAGAAAAGCTAACCAACCTTCTAATCCTATTAAATGTACAACTCTGTGGAGTTAGACAGTGGTTACAATATAAAATTTTATTGCCAATAAAAGCCTTTAATAACTCATTTATCCTGTTTCAGTAGGACCTTATTCTTTCTGATGAAAATCCAGTCATAGCATTTCTCATTAAAAATAAAATTATTTTGAAATAAATAAATATATAAAATAAATAGCATATACATTTCATAAATAGTTTGTCCTTATGCACAGTATCCATGCTTACATTTTAATATCATTTTCTCCCAACCTACCCCATCTCCCACTTCCAATGGCAGGAAAACTGCATGTCAGGACAGGTGAGAAATCTCCAGAGCCAGTGCAGGAATGGCTTGCACCAGGTCACAGCCCCAAGGCTTTCAATGAGACTTTCCCAAAACTCAGTATGTAGCATCCATGGCAGATTCCTTGGTCTTTCGTTTACCTATTGTCAAAATATTTGGGTAGATTGTGGGGCAAGATATTCCTATTCCTGGTCCTTGGCAGGGGCCCCCATTCTTTCTTGTGCCACCTCAGGGGAAAGAACATGATAAAAGAAGATAGTATATACAAGATTCCCTCTAGCCCACCCCCTCCACCCGTCTCCCTCCCCCAAATGACCCAACCTTGATATACACTTCGAACAAGGGAACAGCTGGGTCAAATTGAACAGGAAGTGCTCCTGTTGTCTAAATTGATAGGAAAGAGGATTGAAAAGCTATGAGTATAGTGCTTGAGGAGACAACTGTGGCCCTAGAGTACAGGGGTCACAAAGGTCACACTAGGGGTCCATTACCTATAGCGGAAGAGGTCTCTGGACATGGAGGGCAACTTAGAAGGATCTACTGGCCTGGGCAAAAAGTGAGTGAATTTCTGGTGTCGTTTAGTCCTGTATCCCTCCCGAGGTGAGCCGTCTTTATTCAAGGCCACATAATACTGTCTCTCTGAGTCCAAGTGTTTGTACAAGGTGGAAGCATAGGTGTTGTACCAGTTTTCTTCAAATTGTTCCCGGAACACACATTCACGTGTGAGCTTCTTCTGTGAGAGTGAGAAAATAAAACAGAGCCTATTAGATGACGATTTCTCCCATCCCAGCTTGCAGAAATAGCAATAGCATATCGATATTCGAAAATTTCCATCCCATCTCCCACTATTCCTGAGGCATCTTCTTTCCAAATAGCACAAAATAGTCCTGTCTGTATGGCCTTCATCCTCTTGCAGGAAACACACAGAAATGTTTTAGGTGAGATCTCTCCTGAAGGCAGGAGACCAAAGGATATGGCCTCACCAGGCTCTCTGAGCCTGAGAATTTCCACGATGGCCTCCCAATGATCATTTGGCACCCGAGTTTTCTCCCTGCTTCAGGCAAACAATGTCAGATCCACTGAGATTATAGTCAGCCACATCAACTAATAGGTAAAGGCATTGGATCTATATAAAGCTCTACAGGAGGTGAGTTATGATCTCCCTTAATGAGGGGTCTCGGGCCTGTCTGTTGGGAAGCTCCAGAAAGATCTCCTTGAAAAGTTCCTCCAATCTGGCTGCTGCAAGCTAGCAGCTCCTGAAGCAGGTCTCTTGCCTCTGTCCCTTCTCATACTTGATCCAACTGGCATCCTACTTGCTGGGGTGGTCGATACTGAGTGCTGGGGACAGGCCTATCTCTTAGGTGTCAGGGAAAAATGTGCTCTGATTTCCTGGGGTGCAGGCAGCCAGAAAGCATGCTTGGGGACTCAACAGGCAAACCCAGGAGCTGGGATCCCCTGAAAGGGTTAAGATCAGTGAAGCAACTCACCATTCCCCAGCTCTGGGCTAGCTTCCAGAATAGAGTACATGTACTGCAGCCAACCCCATCCTAGCCGGGGACTTAGGGCTGTCACCAGGCCCTGGAACCCTCACTCTTCATTTGTGTGTTTCATTTGGCCTCTGGGATTCAGCTGAAGCAGTCTGGAAATCAGGGACTGTGGTTTTAATCTCAGGATCTCAATCTGAAGGTCAGCTCTTCCACTGCTGATTTTTGTGATAGCTCATCTGCTACTCCTCTCAGTATCCATTAAAATTCCAAGGTGCCCTTCAGGAATGTAAATCCCCCAAACAAACCCTTACCATCTGGTTGACAAACCAGCACAGCTTACAGTTATCACCAGGCTGGCTGGCTATTTAATGGAAAAGGCAAAAGCAAAGTTGCCGCAGAAAAGCTTATGTTTTGATGGGAACAGAATGAGTGCAAGTGTTGTACAGGAAGCTCCTGGGCAGCCACGAAGCACCTAGAAGGCACTGATCCCTCACAGTTGATAGAAGTATTTCAAGAGCTAGATCAGTGTTTTTATGTTTTTGCTTTACATAGTTCAAACACCAATGGTGACAGCCTCTGATGAAAAGAAAACCTTCGACTTACCGACCCATAGAGTTCTCCTCGCTCATTCATTCCTAAGTATAGGCCAGAGTCCACTCCCCGGATGCTGATCAAGCCCACAGCCAGGCTGATAAACTCCAGGATTCCTAGAGCAAAAAAGTGAATGCCATTTCTATTACCGATGTCAAGCTCGGAGGGAGCCGTGCAGGTGACGTGAGTTTCCAGTCACTTATCTCCAACTGGAGGCCAGCCCTATATGCATTCGGTGAGTTACCTTATGAAACCATCTTTTGCACCAAGAACGGAACCTTGGAAAATGTACTGAGTCTCTCTGCGCCTCAGTTTTTCCCCGTGTGAGATGGGTGAAACAATCTTTGACTCAACACTCTTAGAGATATTACAAGGAAGAGATCATGGGCAGGCTTTGGCTACGAAAGTTCCATAATTACAAGGTAGTAGTGCTGTTAAATACCACCATTTCAAGAAATGGGAGGGTAGCTTTCAAGATGGAAGAATGTGGCTATATTTCTGTATCTTCCTAAAGTCACTTCCTTCCTCCCCAGAGCACACAGTGTTACCTTGTTGTCTTCTAGGCTGCATTTGTTTTGCAGCCTCTTAGCTCCCATGTCCTTAAAGGCACATGAGGCTGTCACATGCCTGCTGCTGACTCTAACAAAGGCCACATGGTCCACTCACTAAGTCTGTGTCTCCTGCCTATGGCAGGAGGCAAAAAACAGGGCCAGGCAAGAGCATTCTCCTAAAATCTGCTCTCAGCCAGGTAAGTCCCAGGCTGACAAGCCTGTCATTTACCCCTTGTCTCTTTAGAATTTTAGGTTTATCCATGGCAAAGAGTTGGCAGGTAGCCCTAGACTTGACACTGATCTGAGATGTTGCAACTTTAAGGGGAAAGTTTGGAAGACATTCGGAAACATCACTCTAGCTGACAAGGTTAGAGGTGAGGAGTTGAAAATGTCTTCATGTACCCAGCAGCAGCAGGAGAAAAAAAAAATCAACTTCTAAGAGGGAAAGAGGACCCAGAACTTAAATCCTGGTGGTGCTGAAGACTACAATTTTGTGCTAAGATAGTACATCTGTTCTTCTATGGATACAGACATAATGGTCAAGACAAAGCTCCCCTTTGATATTCTGGTCTCTAACCATGTTTTCCAGTGTACAGACCAAAACTTGATACAATTGATTAACAGAGGCATCCAAAGGTATGAAATGAGCTCATATCTGGTTGCTTTTCTTACCCCCAAAATGCAATTCTTAAGGGTAGTAATATTCTATGTAATCTACATAGGGAGTGGAACTGATTCCTTAAAGATTACTTAAAAAATTAAGTGGTTGATTTTGAAATTGAATTCAAAGCTCCACTGGGAAGTCTCCTGAAAAGCCCCAGTGATTTGGGCCGGTGGAAGGGTGTGCAGATGTGGCAGCTTTAGGGCATGTTTCCATGGCCCACTTGGATGTCTTTAAAGAACGCAAAGGTCCGCTGCTGTGTATGGCCTTTGACATCGAACTCCCTTAGGTTTTATTCTCAGTCAGCTTGTTCTTAACTCCTATAGTACAAGAAAGGACTTTCGGGAAAAGAGACTGACACAAGATGGTAGGAGGAAAAGGGCAAATAGCTGGTGTCAAGTAGGGGTGAAGCAGGAAGTGATTTAATGGATCAAAACCATTAGTTGTGTTGCACAAGTGTCTGATTTTGGTTCTGCCTTGTTTAACATTTTAATAAATGGCTTGTAAGAGGACATAGGGGAACCGCTTACCCTAGTTCCAGAAGCTGTGCAACTGAGAAGGTGACACAATCAAAATCCAAAGAGATTTCAGGAGGATGGGAAAATGAGCTGGCTTCAACAAAATAAGCTTTAATTAGAATAAATGTAAAGTCCTGCACTTTGGTCCCCAAACTGATTACTCAAGATGTTTTGTGCTTGGGTTTTGTTGGGGGATGGTGAGCCTCAAGTGCAGATGGTTGAGTTAATCATAATCCGTGTCTTATGGGGCTATTATCATAATTGGCCTGTGCAAGGGCTTTATATTCACCTATTTCTTTTTATTTCCATACTCTGCTCCCATCCTCCTCCCCACTTCAGGGAACCATGTATATTTGCTTGGGAACATGTAATATTCTTTTGTGTTTCCATGCATTTTCATTAAATACAAGTCAGCCCACCTTTGGAATTGGGGAGATGTAGCTTAGCAAAACAACCCTAACCAAGAGATTTGACTGAACAAGGTAAAACAGTATGGGTGATTCATGATATTAAAAAGCGGATGTAGAACTAGTCATGTAAAAATGAAAATTTGTCAAAAAGCTAATGTGAGACAAACAAAAAAAGCTAATGTGATCGAAGGCTGCACTGATAGAGGTCTAGTAACTGGCCAAAGGGAGGAGACTGCCCCACTTTGTTCCACCTTAGACCACACTGAGAGTGCTGTGTTTAGTTCTACTAGGTTTAAAGAGGTCTCTGGAGAAACAGGAGTGTGTTCAAAGGAGAGTGGCCAGTATGGCAGGGAAATAAGAAACTGGGTCCCCGTTTCAGCTCTGTGTGCTAAACTTTGAGGGACAACAACCTGCTGGAGCCTTGGGGTATTTCCTTTGCTTAGACAAATCACTTCTGAGCTTCAAGTCTTAGTTCCCTCATTCCCTAAGTATCTTGTTTCTGACCACCCTGAGCTCATCAAGTAGCAGAGGGCAGCTTGTGATCTCAACGTCCAAGATCTGGTGTGAGAACAAATCATGAAACACAAGAGGTGTGGCCATTTGAGTCACCACACTTCTTCTCCAACTCTCTGTTCACCCTGATGCCAAAGGACAGATCATACAGGAAGTCACTTGGGTTGTGTCCAGTAACAGGGGTCTCCAACATCTGGAATCATCCCTGCCCAGCTGTCCTGGGGCATCATTTTCCTCTGCCAACTTTCCTACTAGCTGGATTCAAGCTGTGGGAGCCCAGTGGCACATGATGATGGAACAGATATTCCTAAACCTCCTGAATCCCAGCCAGCATGAAGGGAGAGAGAAAACAAGTCATTTTCACATTTTCCCTGTTACAGTTGGAGAGGGCTATTAACAGCAAAGCGTCGAGCCAAAGTATTAGGTAGACGTTTGTCTTCGGTACTCTTGTCCGCTTCGAGAGCCAGGACCTCCCTCCACTCCACCTCCTGACCTGTCCTCCTCAGGCTCCGGCCTCTGCTTGACAATTTCCAGATTCTTCTTACATCTCCCCCCGCCCCTGCCGCCCCCGGCCTCAGTCAAAACAGATCTGTCCCAAGCTCCACTGCTCCAGAACCTTGTTAGACAGTTGGCTAATGCATCCTTGAATCTGGTTCCAGGACCTGCCCGGGCTCCCTCAGTCATCTCCTTTCAGACCTTCAGGGCCAAGACAGCGCTGCTTTGGCATCTCGAAGAATAAGAACCAGACTGCTCAAAACCCACAGCAGCTGCCTCAGCCCACTCCATCACACCTGGTGGGAGGCCTCTCCTCCAGTCTGGCCCCCAAGCTCTGCTCTGCCAGTCCACAGGTGCCCCCTCAGGAATGTCAGTACCTTGCAAACCCCATGTAAATGCCACCAGCCAAGCAGAGACAGAAATACTCCTGACTACTGATTGCAGAAGGGAGTGGGGGAGGGGGGAGCAGAGGCTATGCCAACAGGTTATTATTCAGAGACGTGGCTGCTCTTGGGTTCAGCCCGACTCCTTCTGAACACATGGATTCCAGGGAAATCCTTGGGGGCCCTGCTCTCCAATTACAACAAATAGCTATTTACTTTACATGGCCTTTGGAGACTACCTCCTCCCCCCAAGCAGAAATCTATAATATTTTATATCTTAAGTCTGGCCTACTTTACCCTGCTGGAATGTGGACTGCTAAAGCACTTATGGAATGTTAAAGTTTCGATTTATTGAATACCCTGGCTGATTAACTCAAATGTGGAGGGAGGAGAGTCAGCAAACTCAAACGCCACCTCTCTCTTTGCCAAAAGCTAAATGGAGAAAGAGTAAATGTGTGTTTGAAAGTCGGCAGGGGAGGTTACAAAGAGACAGCTTTGACTAGTTATCATTTCCTTTACAGGAAATACATGGAACTGCCAGGAAGCCAGGGAAGGAGGAAAGGGAAAAGGTGGTGCAGAGGTGGTCTCAGGCAGTGTTATTTTAAAAGGCAAAACCAAAAATGAAGCAGTCAGTTAAGCAGCAATGAAAACATCCCTTCCTCTTGCCAGTTTTATTTCCTTTGCTTTCTCCTTAAACTTACCCTTAGCAGGCCTGAGAGATGAAAAGAAATCAAGTTGTGTCCTTAGGGAGGTAATTAAAGACCACTTACCCCAAGAGCTGATTACTAATTTATGTTGACCTTGTAGGTTAGTGGGCTCAGCTTAGGCACAGAGTCAAACACTAGCTGCTGGAAGCCAAGCTCATAGTTTTTCCACCTCTGCTGCGCGCCCCCCATCCACACCATTTCTCCATCATTTCACGATTTTCCTCTTTACATTTCAGGAATAAGCTACTCCAATATCTTTAGGCTATTTCTGGGAGACTTTGGGAGGTTCTAAGGCCAGGGTGGGAGTCCCATTCCTTCCAAAGAGGAACAAAAGGGAACTGCAAAGTCATGAGTGATGGAAGGGAAAGGAGCCAAGTTCATACTCCCTCTTCCCTGACCCCACCTATCACCCTTTGGAGGACCTGCTACAAGTTTATACGGACACTTGTACTCTTCCATTACTCCCACCCCCCACACAACCCACTGTCCTCCAGCTCTGTGAGTGCCTTTTTCCAAGATGACATAGACCTCATTAGGGTTCCTGCTTCCTCCCAGCAAGGAAGTCCAACCTGACCTTAAGTTGTTTGCTAGACTAGGCCTTGCCCAGGAACAGACCTTTGGGATTCCCCCGCCCCCCCCCTCACCTTTTACAGTGCACTCCAGACGCAGCTCTAGCAAGGCAGGGGAATAGGAGGATGGTGGAGGTCTGGGGGGAAGAATTGGGGGGGGGGGCTAAAGAAGGGACCAGGTATCATGCCTGAAGGTTGGCAAAACTCCCTCCTGACTTAGGGATAGAAGGTGCCCTTGGGCCATAGGGTTCTTGGGAAGAAGTAGAGGGCATGGGAGATGGGGCTCCCAAATAAAGGTAGCTGTCACACCACCTGAGTTATGGTTTAGTAGAGAATAGGAAATTGAAAATTAAAATGGCCAAATTACTAAGGGATGAACACATTTGTTTAGAAACCCAATGATCTCCATCCCACATCAAAGTTTATACTAATTATGTTCTGAATGTGAGACAGGCAGCTGTGCCCTCTCAACAATCTGCCGGGTGTTGAGCCGAGAAAATCTTGTCAGGAGGCTGCATGTTTCCTGTCTTGGGCCCAGGAGACACCTGTTTCTGGGGCTGGAAGCGGCCCAGGACCGTCTCCTCCTTAAAAGGCAAGGAATCCAGAGGTACGTCCGGGCAAAAGCTGACCAAGGGTTGTGACCTTCCAGAGTGGACAGCGGGAGGCATCCCCAGTTTCTCCAATACCCACCTCATGCCTTGCGGCCTGAATTGGCCTCCACCCCCGGCAGAGCAAGCCAGAGGCAGGCAGGTGCCACGGCTGCCGGCTGCCTAGTCCCCCGCCCGCCAAAAGCGATTCTGTAGTGGATCGCCCGCCCACCCCACCCGTAGCCCAGGAAGGTTTCTGTTGAAGACGATCGGCCGCGACAACCCCGTTGCCCGCGAGACCCCGCGCCCAGCCACGGTCCCTGGCCTCCCCGGGGCGGGGGGCCAGCGCTCCTACCCTTCTCCAGCTACATCTGCTTTCACGCTAAGCGCAGCGTCCCGGGTCAGAATGATCCCCTGGCTACGGAGGAGGGAAGAAGGGTGGAGTGGGGCGAAGAGAGGACGCATTTCAAGGCGCCCCCGCCGCCTCCCAAGAGCGTCTGAGGGTGCCAGGCGCCCCGACGCCGCGCGGCTCAAGTTTGCGCCGTCTGATCCCGCCTGGCCCGCGTCCCTGGAGGTCTCCCGCCTCGACTGGCTCGGACGGCACCGGGCTGGGGACGGCCCGCGCGGGCCCCGAGCCGGAGCCCCAGCCGTTGGCTCCTCACAGAGCCGTCCGCGGGCTTCCTGTCCCTCCCGGCCGCGTCCTCACCGAAACGGCTGTGGTCGTGGCGGGTGCCGTGCACTGTGCCATTGGGGAAGATCTCCAGGTGGAAACCGGTGCGGCAGTACAGCTGGCGGCGCCGCAGGATCCCCTTCAGGTGGGCGAAGTCTGTGGGCGAGCCGCGCTGCAGCTTCCCCTCGATCTGGCCGAGGCGCTCATTCAGGAAGCCCGGGGAGTCAGCTAAGGGCACGTTCCCCAGAGACGAGGAGAAGCCGTGTAGATCCCAGTCCAAGGAGGCGAAGACCCCCCCCACCTCCGCCATGGCGGGGTGCGCGGGGCCGAGCCGGGGCCGCGGGGCGAGAACTACCTCCCCCCTCAGCGAGCGCGGGCGACTCCGCGGCGCTCGTTCGCTCCCTCGCTCGCTCCGCGCTCTGCCTAGCCGCAGTCGACGTCTGTTCGCGTCCAAGGAACTTCTCAGCGGCGGGGCAGCGAGCTCCTGACCTTGCTTGCAGTCAAAGTGGCGCTTCCCCTACGCATCCATTTCCCTAGGCCTCTCATAGCTGGCTTCGTCGAGCTATCAGATGCACGGCACTTTATATACATACCCACTCCCCTTACATTGACATATTGGATATTTAAATACAAGCCACACCTCACTGGCATCCCCTCGGAGATTGGTGTGTGGGTTTTTTCCCCCCTTGTATCCATTTGGCTCTTTTTGGAAGGGAGGGGGTGAGGGAGGAGAGAGCTAGCGAGCTTCACTCCCTCTTTTATTATGAAAAAAATGGCAGGAAAAAGCTACACATTGCAGTGAGGCATAACTGCTTTTGGCAGGTTTTTCTGAAACTGCGGATGAAATAACGGAGCCCAGCGCGTGGAGACTGTTGGCGCCCACGGCCGCTCAGGCCTGTTGGCTGCGCGGGGGCAGTTCCCACCTCCCACGCGTCTGCAGGCTCTTTGCGTTTGGAAGGTGGGTTGAGACCAGGGCTGGGGGTTCACGCGTTGCTGAGCCCTTCTTGTTCCCCAGCTGATTGAAAACTGCAGAAGGGGCGCCTGGCCCGGGACTAGGGCTCCTTGGTTTCTTTGTTCTGTTGCTCGTCCCCAGTCCCACTCCCCACCTGTAGGTCGGTGGGGGCTGAGGAAGTGAAAAATCCGGAAGCGAATCAAGTCGCAAAATTTGGGAATGGGGTGGTAGCGGTCCCTGCCCGCACCGAAGCGGGGTCTTCAAAGGGTCTGGGAGGGGCGGGAAACCCCATGGAGGAAAGACGACCTTTTTTTCTTTTTCTTTTTCTTCTTTAAGGGAGGTTTACAGCTTAGGGAAAGTATGGGGGAGTAAGAAATAGAAAGTGATCTTTTTGAAAAATGATTTCCACTGGCCTTCTGGGCGCACTTTTACAAGGCTCTCGAGAGCAAACCCGATGAGAGGCCATTGGAAGCCTGGTGGGGCTTCCCCCCATCTCTTTTCTTCTTGGAAACAGGTGTTTCCTTGCTGTGTCCTGTGCCCTGCTCCGAGATACTCTACCAGGAAGAGCCGTAGTTGGAGCAGGAACTGGCGGCAATCAAGGGCAACCGGTAACGTTAAGAAGACCTGGGGGAGCAGGTGCTCAGCCAGCCCAGCTCCCCCCGCGCCTCTACCCCACACCTGAACCCTGGGGCCCCACTCAGGCCCCGGCGCTCAGCGACCTGCTCGCCTATTAAACTGCGTTGTTGCTTGCAGTCTGCACCCGCGGTGGGCTCTGGCTGTCTTACCGTCTCCCGCAGAAGTCGATCAGAGAGCGAGCACCTCCACCTCCACCTCCACCGCACCCCCGCCTTTGCACCGCCTCCTGCTGGAAAACCCGTGTCTCACGGCTGGTTCAAACTCGGTCTCCCTGAGAGAAAACCGATTCAGCTCAATTGAGTTAGTGCAATTTGATTCCTGCTCCTGGGCACCCAGGTGCACCGCATCCTCCCTCTCTGAACTGTAGCAATTCTCGGTTTGGAACGTCGTGGCTTGGTTCTAGTGTGCCTCCCTAGCTCAAGACAGAACCTCCTGAGCCAAGCACAATCTCCGGCTCACAGTAGGTGCTCTGAAATCATCTTCTGATGTGCTCCCAGTGGTAGGGGATGCAGATGAAAATACTCTTCCCATTGTAGAGGTGACAGAAATGTAAAAGATGGCCTTCCTGTTGGAGTCTTTATGGATGAAATGACAGGCTCTGTGGGATTTACTTTAATACGGTGCGAGAAGGCAGAAGGAGTGGAGGTACCGATGCAATAATACGGTTCATAGATTAACTGTTGAAGCTGGGTGATGGGTACATGGATATTCATTATAAATTCCCTCTACTTTATATAAACACATACACAGCTGAACTATTTCATCATAAAAAGCTTTTTAAAGTGGCACTGACATAAAATGAGGAAATCATTCCTTCTTTCTTCACTCTTCCCTTGGAAGAGTTGTGGATTTAGTGAAAAGGTAGGGCAGAGGGTGGAGGTTAAGACAAGTATATAAAAGACTAGAGGGCCTGGGTGGCTCAGTCAAGCAGCTGCCTTCAGCGGAGCTCAGGATCTTGGGGTCCTGGGATGGAGCCCCCACCCACTCAGCGGGGAGTCTGCTCCTCCCTCTCCCTCTTTCTCTGCCCCTCCCCCTGCTCGTGCTCTCTCTGTCTCTCTCCCGAATTAATAAAGTCTTCAAATGACTAGAATACCAGGTAGTATAAGGTGCACAGTGCTGTGTGAATTCAGAAAGCAGAAAGAAGACTGATGTGGGGCTTTAGGGCTGGATTCTGGGCCACAGTGTGCCCTTTGTAATGGATCTTGAAGGGAAGATGGGAAACTTTTGCAAATTTTGATGGACCACTTCCAGGAAGAGGAAAAGAGTAACAAAGCAAATGGGACAATTTAAATGATAAAGACCAATTCTTGGGAGTTTTAGTGATTGTCACATGAAACAATGTAGATGAGGGCACCTGGGTGGCTCAGTGGGTTAAAGCCTCTGCCTTCGGCTCAGGTCATGGTCTCAGGGTCGTGGGATCTAGCCCCACGTCAGGCTCCCTGCTCTGCGGGGAGCCTGCTTCTTCCTCTCTCTCTGCCTGCCTCTCAGCCTACTTGTGATCTCTCTCTCTGTCAAATAAATAAATAAAATCTTAAAAAAAGAGAGAAACAATGTAGATGAAACTTCTTTGAGAAGTAATGTGATTGTAAAGGATTTAGATGTCTCTGTGATGATATAAATGACACATTGATAATAGTGAAAGGCCATTTCCTCAACAGTTACTTCAGGGGATTTCTGCAGTCTTTGTCCCCCAACATTTCCAAAGTCACCAACCACAGTTGCAGATCTGGTGTCCCACCTGATTGAAGGTCAGGGATATAAGCATTCTATTGCCCTTCTGGGGGCTTTTCTGAGATTAAGCTGACTGATCATTCTATTTTAAAGATTTTATTTATTTATTTATTTTAGAGAGAAAAAGTGGGGGGAGAGGGAGAGGGAGAAAGAATCCCAAGCAGACTCTGTGCTGAATGCAGAGCTGAGGTGGGCTCGATCTCACAACCCAGAGATCATGACCTGAGCCGAAACCAAGAGTGGACACTTAACTGACTGAGCCACCCAGTCATCCCCTGATGATTCTACTTTAAACAATGTTTCCACGAAGTGGCCCAATTGACAGCACTTTTATGAAAGTTATTTAATTTTCAGGACATTGTGGAGTAGGAAGTGCCATATCCCTATTTTAGAGGTGAGGTTAGGTGACTGGGCCAGAATCCTATAGTTAATAAGCAGAGTCATAATTTCATCTCAGATCCACTGGGGGCAAATTACTCTCAATTTGTGGGCCTTGGGATTATGCAGAGATCAGTGTGTTGAGGACAGTGAGATATCAGAATATTTTGGTTTATAGAAAACCCTCAGCAGGACACAATTTCTGGCCAGGGTTGTGCTGGATATATGGGATGAGAGGACAATATACATGAATAAAGAAGCAACCCACACTGGGTTCAGGACAACCCTTTTAAAGTGAGGATGACTTACCAGTGGTATTGAGAGGATGTAATGAAATCACTGATGGACAGTGTCCAGCATTCTGTCTGGTACATGGAAGACACTCGACACATCCGAGATTCCATCCTCCTTTCCTGATATCTCATAGGATTGATGTGAAAAATAAAGCAGGGTGCCTGAGTGGCTCAGTGGGTTAAAGCCTCTGCCTTCAGCTCAGGTCATGATCTCAGGGTCCTGGGATCGAGGCCCGAATTGGGCTCTCTGCTCAGCAGGGAGCCTGCTCCCTCCTCTCTCTCTGCCTGCCTCTCTGCCTACTTGTAATCTCTCTCTGTCAAATAAATAAAATCTTTAAAAAAAAAAAAAGAAAAAGAAAGCAACTTATGTGAAAAGGACATAGAAAAAAAAATTCCTTAAGAAACAAGAGAGTTCTGACTCAGGCTACAAGTGACCAGAAACTGGGGGGCAGCCTGCTGGGATCTGTTCCTTGAGGAAGGAGATAGTGATGCTAATAATGGTAGTACTCACTCCTCACCTCCACCGTCCACTGCCCCCCTACACATGCAGGAGGTGGGAAGGATGTCTGGAATTGTTGCTCAGCCTAGTTCTTAAATTTCCTACAGCTTATAAATGTTTTTCTCCTTTCTAACTTATTTTCCCTGAGAAGGGACATGGGAAGCTGTATTGCTAGGCAAATCCTGCAGGGAGTGTAGTTAATGACATCAATTGCTCCTATTTACAGAGCACTTAACCTTGGGTTAAGCATTGCCCCAGGTGCTTTCCACGCATTCTCTTCCTAAGCCTTATCAAAATGCTAAGGAACAATTTTATTTCCATTTTACAGCTGAGGAAGCTGAGGCCCAAAGATACTAATAATTAGTAGCAGAGGATGGACTTAAACCGTTGATTTTAAATTAGGACCTGACCCTAACATTACACTGCCTCAATCTATTTACTTCAAAAAGAACTTACATTGCTTTTGTGTCCTTTGTTCCTACCTTTCCTTTCTTTCTGCTTTCCTTGTGGACGGTGGTATAGCGTAGCAGTTGCACACTTCATCTCTGGTGTCAGACTGCCTGAGTTCAAATCCCAGCTTGAAGCCATTCTAAGTGTTGAAGCCTCAGTTTCCTCTTTCTGGATGGTGGTGGTGATGATGATGATAGTCATGACCCCCTAGGATTCCTTCGAGGTTTAAATGAAATAATAATACACAGAATGTACTTAAAACTGTACCTGGCACATATTAAGTGGTCATTGTTCTTAGTATTATTTACATCCTGCCTGGCCCTGGTCATATTTCCTCCCCCGGTTTCCTCAAGCCATGCTCATTTTTTTCCTAAGGGAGAGATGAGAACACTGGCCGGGTCACTCCAAAGCAATCAGTTTCAATTCCATTGCTCCTTCCCTGTGATATTGGGCCAGTCTTGTTCTCACTGGGCTTTAGAGGCCTGTCTCAGAAATGAAGTGACCAAACTGTCACCTCTCTGTGGGCAGGCAGGTAAAGAGAGAGTGGCAGGGAAAAACAGGAAATTTCTCCTCTGTAAATTCCATATATTGAGCCTTCTAAGTGCCTGGCATTCTCTAAGTGTCTTACATTTAAATCACATCACACCACCAGGTAGATGCTATTATTATTCTGATTTCTAGTGGATGGCAAAACTGAGGGCTAGAAAGATTACGTAATTTGCTCAAGGTGATACAGATTATAGGTGCTGGGGCTGAAATTCAGACCCTGGAGAGTGGCTTCAGAGTCCATCCTGTGGGTCACTACACTACTGTGAAACGTGTTGGGACCTTGTTCAAAAGAGACAGTGTTATGATGTTACCCAGTATTCTTGTGGACAAGAAAAATCCAGGTTCAAAGAGCAGTCTTTTTTTTTCCCCCCAGGTGGTTTATAGCTGAGTTTGAGAAGTCTGCAAAAAGTCAGACTACATTCCAATTTCCCCACTCCAGCTCTAGGGCTGAAAGAGGAAAGGAAGTCTCTTTGGCTATCTATCTTAACTGGTCAGTCTCCTGCAGTGAGAGTCAAGTCTCAAGTCTGCTTTGTCTCTGCTGTTATTCTTCCATGGGCCTACCTGCGATGGGGGTAGGTAATGAACTATTTATTCTGGCTGTAACTCACCATTAGTTGGCACATGATGACATCTTTGTGAAAGGATCTGTTAGTCCTTTGAGTGGAATGTGGCTCTAACCCTAGCAGCCTGGGTCAGTTCTCAACCTGGAGTGTATGACTGTGAATATGAGTATCAATGGTGGATGTGTAAGTTCAGAGCTGAGTGTTGGTGGAGAAGTGTGAGCAGAGACTATGGTTGTATTGGTTTTCCCAACACAAATACGTGCTTGTATTTGTATTTGTGACACTGTGCAGAAGACTAGGCCTATGTATGTGTAGTAGAAAGAGTTGTGTGTTGAAGGTTTGAATGGGTGGATGAAAGTATGTGAATCTGCTTACTTGCCCAAAGAATATATATATGAGGGTTGTGAGGCTAAAGTCATTTGAATCCAAAGTCACTTCCTTTTTTTTTCTAAACCTGAGATGATTATTTTAGTCCCACAACCTGATGACACATTTACCTCAGGAGAGAGAGAGAAGCCAGGTCAGGGGCTTCTCTGAGGACCCCGTTTCCTTGGAGCCTTGCCGAGGTAGACTTTCAGGATCTCCTTCTCACATAGGTGAAGGGAAAATCAGGGTCTTAGGATCAGCTCTTTGCTTCCTGGCTATGGTCTCCAATTAGGAGGATTGCCTCTCTGCTTTACTTCTCTCTCCCTAAAACTGGGGACTTGATTCCATTTCTGGATGGGGTTTAAGGCTCATCAGTTACACTCTGATTTCTGGGAATTTCAGCATTTATTTACTGTGTTTGAAGATATAGGAAGAGATTAAAGGTTCTGGTCTGCTCTCAGAGCTGTTGGTGCTGCAGGCTTCCCTAAGGATAGGTTGTATAACCCGTGGCAAAGAAAAAAATTGCAGCAGGGTACAAGGGGCAGAACAGAGTTAGCAAGGAGTAGCAAATGTAATTCATGGTCAGTAGTTCCTGGAGCAAGTCACTAGGAGGAAATGTACATTCTGATGGGGGTGATTGTGGTCCTAGCTCTTGCTGAACTACTGTCTGGGACTTTGGCTAAATTATTTCTCATCTGAGGACCTCAATTTTCCTAACTGTGAAAAGAGGGGGCTGGACTAGATCAGCCTTCACAAACTTTTATCTATTATTCACAAATAAAGTATTATTTGTTTCAGGGGTACAGGTCTGTGATTCATCAGTCTTACACAACACACTGCGCTCCCCACAACAAAACTCTCCCCAGTGTCCAACACCCAGCCACCCCGTCCTCCACCCCGTCCCCTCCAGCAACCCTCAGTTTGTTTTTTAACTGAAGTAACCCTAATGACAGAGAAGAGAAAAACTGAAATCCCCAGCATGGGTAGGGGAGAAGGTTTGTTGCGGAAATTCTGAGGCGACCAAGAAACTCAAGCGGCATGCAGAGAACTGGGAGAACCCAGCTTTATTAACACTAGTGGGCCCAGAAGGATCATTCCCAAAGTCTGAGCACCTGGCTATGATTGGGGCGGATATTTATAGGTAAGCTAGGGACTTTTCGCAGAGTCCTTCAGCTGACTGGCTTGGGGCCAAGCGGAAGGTCTTAAGGCTATGCAGAAGCAACCTGGTGGGGAAGTGCCGAGTCATCCTCAGGGGTTCCTCATCTCAGTGAGGCGGCCATTTTGGACTTTTCCATCTCATGTCCCCCCTCTTGATGATCAGCAGGGATACTCTAAAGATCATCTTCTATATTTAGGGGCTGGTATCCCTGGAGGACAAGGATGCGGGCAGTTGTGTGCTGAGAGATGGTATTTTTGATAAAGCAGATAAGACCATTAAGGATGCAAGGGATAAGGATGATCAGGAGGAGTAGGGATAACAAAGGGCTTGCCAGGGGATTTAACAACCAAGATGTCCATGACTGGGGGTTAAAGCCCCAGGTGGCGAATTCCTCTCAACGGCATTGGATGCGATCTCAGAGTTCTCGAATCTTTGAGGTAATGATCCTGGATTGGTTGACATAATAACAGCATTCCTCTTGGAGGAAGAGGCAAATTCCTTCCTTTTTGGCAGTTAGGAGGTCAAGGGCTTGCCGATTTTGAAGAGTCACAGCCACCAGGATGGTAAATTGTGTCTGGAGGGATGTTAGAGAATTGGCGATCCACTCCATGTCATCATGGAGTTCCTGTGAGAGCTTGAAATAAAATTTAATAGAAGTCCCAAGGCCTGAGGCACTGGTAGGCACTCCTGCCAGAGTGCCAGGGCCCAGGAAGATGGGTAAGAAAGCTGCTCGTTTGTTCTGGTGGTGGGGAGAGACCCGGGACTGGAATTGGAAGTCAGAGTATATGCAACCAGAGCCGGTGTCATTGGTATTGCGACACCTAAAGAGAAGATTATTCTCACAGGAGAGGAAAATCCTGGGAGGGGTGCAGTAGGGTAGAGGAGATGTGAAGTTATGGCAGCCTGGGTCGGGGCTCTTGGGGCCACGGGGCTAGGGAGGAAGCAGGTTAGGTTTTCAGCAGGGAGTAGACGGGGCTTTCTGTATGGGGCCATAGCTTCTAGGTCCTGTGGTATTAGGTAATGGCCAGTTAGGGGGGACAGGGACACCGATGAAGCCTGAATTGGCTAAGGGGAGACAGACCCAGCATGCAGCGCTAGTAGGGAATTGGGCTGAGTTGAGCCATAAGCAGAAGGAGGTATTTAAGAGTAATTAGTAATGGAGGGCCCAGGGATAGTGGGACCTATGGAAGGGAAATGGGGCCATGGGGATCTCTCCTGGTGGAGAGTTAATGTCGTTCTGGGGTTTCTCCCAGAAACATACAAATGCAGTCCCCAGGACCTCTATTGGTCCCAGTAGGGGGCCCCACAGTCCTGTGGGGTGATTGCTAGAGCCTGGGATGTGACCACTGGGCTGAACCAGAGGTTGGCTTCAGATGCCGTTGATGGGGCTATGGTCTCACAACGCCATTGGGCACAAAAGGTTTCTGATGGTTTCCCACATTCTTTTACCCCTTTGTCAGGACAGAGATATAACTGGTATCCTGGTAGACACCAGGACCAGGGCAGGAGTTGACATTGGGGTACTCCGAAGGTGGGACATTTGTTCTGATTTGTGGTCTGGTTGGACAGGACTACCTCTTTGTCTCCCCTATCCTGGGTCAATTTCCAACTGTATGTTACTGAGCTGGCAAGGGTCCCTAGTGGGATCAGACAAAGGAACCCTAATAGTTCTAGGATAACCCATGTTTTTGTGGGGTACAGCGGGAATGGAGAAGTGCTAAGGGGAGTAAATCTGTCCACCCCAGGGAGGTGTCAGTATGTAACTTAGAGAGGGTTTCTTTAAGGGTACGGTTTATGCGCTCTACTTTCCCTGAACTCTGAGGTCAGTAGGCTGTGTGGAGTTTCCAGGAGATGTTGAGGGCTGAAGTTAGTCCTTGTAGGACCTCTGAGATGAAAGCTGGACCATTGTCGCTGTGAATGGTGAGTGAGATCCCATATGGAGGAACAATTTCCCGGAGTAGTATTGTGGTGACCTCTTTGGCCTTTACAGTTTGGGTAGGAAATGCTTCAATCTGTCCCAAGAAGGTGAAGACTAGGACCAAAAGATATTTGATACCTCGGTGAGGGGTCATCTTGGTAAAATCTACCTCTGGATCTTCGAAGGGTGTTGCCCCTATGCGTTGTACCCTGGAGGGTGGGGTGGGTCCAGTTTTTGGGTTGTGTTTAGCACAAGTGACACAACGGTCTGTGATCGTCCAGGTAAGTCTTTGAGTTCCTTAAAGGCTCTCTCTTGTGTGTCTTCCCATTGTAAATGTTGCTTGTCTGGGCCCGTCAGTAAATCATATAGGGTTCTAGCTATGACTAAGAACCCCAGTATCCAGATTCTACAAAATCCTGTGGCTCCTAGGAACTCATGTAAGGCTCGCTTAGTAGTGGGCCATGGGAGGCTAGTTATTATGGCCTTCCGTTCTATGCTGAGGGCCCATTTTCCCTGAGTTATTATGAACCCCAAGTATTTGACTTCTTGTCTGCATAATTGTGCCTTTTTATAAGAGACCCAATATTCCCTCTTTGATAAGTGTTGTAGGAGGTCGAGTGGGTCTCCTCAGTCAAGCTGGTGATGAGGAGGTCATCAACATACTGGAGTACTGTGCAACCAGTCTGGTCCCGGGGAAAGTCAGCTAAGTCAGAGGCTAGGGCTTCACTGAATATCGTTGGTGAGTTTTTAAATCCTTGTGGGAGTCTGGTCCAGGTGAGCTGCATTTGGTGCTCTGAGCCAGCTATGTCAGTCCATTCAAAGGCAAAAGGGGCTGGCTTATTGGGGCCAGGTGGATGCAGAAGAAAGCATCCTTCAAGTTGAGGCAGGTGAACCAGGCAGCGTCCAGTGGAATCTGGCTTAAGAGGGTATAGGGGGGGCGCCTGGGTGGCTCAGTGGGTTAAACCCTCTGCTTTCGGCTCATCGGGCTCCCTGCTCAGCGGGGAGCCTGCTTCCCCCTCTCTCTCTCTGCCTGCCTCTCTGCCTCCTTGTGATCTCTCTCCCATGCCTGCCTCTCTGCCTCCTTGTGATCTCTCTCCCACTGTGAAATAAATAAATAAAATCTTAAAAAAAAAAGAGGGTATAGGGGTTGGGCACCACTGGATGTAGGGTTTCGGAGACTTGATTCACAGCACGCAAGTCCTGGACAGGCGGGTAGTCCCCAATTGGGTTTCTTGACAGGGAGCAGCAGGGTGTTCCAAGGGGATTGGCATTCAGTCAGGATCCCTGACTCTTTTAGTCGTTCCAGATGCGCCTGTATACCCAATTGGGCTTCCCACGAGGTCGGATATTGTCTCTGCCACTGAGGTTGAGTTCCAATTTTTAGTTCTATAATGACTGGGGCTCGTTGGATGGTGAGCCTGGGAGGGTTGTCTTCTACCCAAACCTCGGGGACTGCGGTTCAGAAGGCTTTAGGGTTCATTTCAGAGTGATATTCATCCTGGTGAAACCCTCAAGCTTCTGGAGTTTGCGGCTGATGTCAGGGGCTGATTGAGCCATGAAGGCTGTGTTTACCATCCGCTGGTTCTCTGGTGCTTCTGGATCAAATGGGGTGTATATGCAGAAAGCCTCACAGAGTCTCTTGTAGTTAATTTCCCGGGTCTCTTCTCCATCCTGGGTTACATCAGCCATCTTTGACATGTTAGTAGGCTTTTTGGCACCTTGGCAGAGGCCCCGCAAGATGGCATCCTGGTGGCGCTTGATGGCATTCCAGCCTTCCTCAGTGTTGAAGTCCCAATTGGGCTGGTTGTCCAGGGCAGACTCTTGGGCCCATCCTTCAGGGTTCAAAGTGCCGACTGGTGCTATCTCCTCGAGCCATTTACGTGCCTCCTGGAGAATTCTTTCCCATCAGGAACAGTTGGCAAGGAGGCAGGTGCTGGCTGTGGGGTTATTGGCATCTGGGGAGTTGGAGGTAGTGGGGAAACTGCTGTCGCTGGTGAAGCCAGGGACATTGGAGGGGCTATTGGAGGTATTGGAGTGGGAGGAGGTGGGGAGGGTATGTCTGGTGGTGAAACTGAAGGTGGCGGTGTGCTGGGTCCCACCTTGGGTGCAGTTGGGAGGACTGGAGGTCCATAGGGTAGTGGGAGTTCATCGTCCGGGTCCCCCTGGTGTATGGCCTTATTTTGGATGCCCTTGGTCAGTTGTGTGATGAGAATCCTGCACTGTCCCTTGCCATTGGTGCAGAACCATACCCATGAGGGGAGGGTCCTGGCTATTTCTAACCAGGAGTCAATGTATGGGAATTGGTCTGGATGTCCTGAGTTTCCTGTGACTACACAATAAACTCGTCGGATGATGGGGAGGTCTAAGGTTCCTTCTGAGGGCCAGCCAACATCAAAAGTGGGCCATTCCAGCTCACAAAGGGTCCTCAGTTTTCCTGGGGTCATATGTGCCCTGTAGTCGACACTAAAGCCTTTCCTGAAGTTTTTAAACATACAGTCTAAGACAGTGGGTTTACTGGGTTTCCCACCCATCGTGAACGGTGTCGCAGACAAAGGGTGGGGTTCTTTTGATGCTGTCCTGCTATGGGAACTTAGGAGCTTCTTACCTAAGGTCTATCCACATAAGCCCTGGACCAGGCTACTCAGTGGAGTAGATGACCGTTATGCCATATGATGCTCTGTGAGACTCAGGGTGCAGCCCACTCAGACTCTGTAGCCAAAGCGGTGGAGTTGTACAGACACACTCATACACTCAGGCACTCTTCAGATTCATGCAGGTTGGACACCCCCCTCTGGGTATTCCTGGCTAATGGGAGGTGATCAGGCTCTCTTCTGTCTCTATGGACGGGTCTGACTCGGACAGTGGCCCCGGGGCTTACCTGGTCCGATGGGTGGATCCAGCCAGTTGTCCCCGGTCTCCTATCGTGGGTTCAGCAGGGCGGAGGCGAGCTGCGGCTGTCCAGGAGAACCCAGCCCCAAGTCCGCTGAAATCAGCGGGGCGTGCCTAAACCCTAGGTTAGGAATTCCGTTGCCCTCCGTGGCTCGTCTCTGGTCCCACACTCGTGGCACAATGGTCCAGCATGTTTGGGTTTCCCGGTCAGGGAACCAAATGTTGCGGAAATTCTGAGGCGACCAAGAAACTCAAGCGGCACGTGGAGAGCTGGGAGAACACAGCTTTATTAACGCTGGTGGGCCCAGCGGGATTGTTCTGAAAGTCTGAGCAGCTGGCTATGATTGGGGCGGATATTTATAGGTAAGCTAGGGACTTTTCTCAGGGTCCTTTAGCTGATTGGCTCAGGGCCAAGTGGAAGGTCTTAAGGCTATGCAGAAGCAACCTGGTGGGGAAATGCTGAGTCATCCTCAGGGGTTCCTCATCTCAGTGAGGCGGCCATTTTGGACTTTTCCACCTCAGGGTGAATGGGGTAACCCAAAGCAGTCTACTGCAAGCCTGAAGTATCTTTGAGGTCTTATGTTTTATCCTAAAAATGTGTGCAGAGTTTCTATTTTCCTCTATGATATAGCCATATTTGTTTTAATATAGAAGTATTTTAAGTTTTGTTTTTTTTTTTTAAGAGGGAGAAGAAGGCTCCCCACTGAGTAGGGAGCCAGATGCCGGGCTTGATCCCAAGATCCCAAGGTCATGACCTGGGCTGGAGGCAGCCGCTTAACTGACTGAGCCACTCAGGTGCCCCAAATTTCTTATACTCTAGTAAAATTGACACTCTAAGGAAACATTCTGTGTTTATCCTGTAGCTCTGTGGACCTTACACACTGCCATGGACTCCCAGAGGTGTGCATACCCTAGTTTAAAACTTTGGGAGTGAAGACTCCTTTCATCTCTGACACTCTGTGGTTCAATGACCTGGGAATACCATTTTTTTCAGGCTGTATCTGAGCACTCTGTTTTCTAGCCAGTTATGCAAAAATAATGGAAACCTCTGATTTTGTTTCTAGACCATCCATCTCCAATGTGTCTTTGCTGAGCCCCAATTACAGGCTCAGGTTTGTGCTAAGTGTCCTGAGGGAGGTCAAGAAGGATATTTATGGTACTACTGTGGAGCATAAACCAGCTTACATGAAGCAGCAGAGATTAAGATTTTGATGAATTAAATACCAAATTGTGTGGTGTAGAGGTTAACAGGCAGAACACAGATATGCTTCCTGGAAGAGGTAATAGAGCAAGAGAGGGGTTTTGAAGAATGAGCACAGTTCTGATAACTGGAGTGGAGGAAGAGTGGAATTCCAGGTAAGAGGAGGGCATGAGTAAAGGTCTTGAGTTTGTTAGGGTTGTGGCCTGCTTAGGTCTAGGCCAGAGTCTTGCTCAGTGGCAGGAGGCATGGACTGCTGAAATAGAGTCATTACGCCTCTGGGCATGAGATATTAGCTACTTATCAGCCCACTGTGTATCTCTCTCCCTTCTCTCCCCTTCCCATCTTTTTAAAATTATTTATTTGATACAGAGAGAGAGAGAGATTACAAGTAGGCAGAGAGGCAGGTAGAGAGAGGGGGGGAAGCAGGCTCCCTGCTGAGCAGAGAGCCCAATATGAGACTTGATCCCAGGACCCTGAGATCATGACCTGAGCCAAAGGCAGAGGCTTAACCCACTGAGCCACCCAGGTGCCCTCCCATCTTTTTTTAATACAGGAGGCTGTGACTAGGGCTGAATCCCTCTCCTGCAGGGAGTCAAACATCTTTGGAACAAAACAAAACAACCCTCAAAAAGGGGTTTGGGAGAGAGAGCAGAGCATTAAAAATATCCAAATGACCTCATACACTGTCATTCAATCCAATCTGTGATTAGATGTTGGTTTATTCTGTAAGCCATTAGATTTCTGGTCTTTTGGGTGCATGTTATTTCCTCTGGTTTTCTTTTTTTTTTAATTGAAGTATAGTTGACATACGATATTATATTAGTTGCAGGTGTATAACATAGTGATTCAGTAATTGTATACACTGCAAAATGCTCACCAAGATAAGTGTAGTTACCATCCATCAATGTACAGAATTACTATAATATTATTGACTATATTCTCTAGGCTGTGCTTTTTATCCCTGTGACTTATTTATTTTATAACTGAAAGTTTGTACATCTTAATCCCATTCATCTATTTCACCCCCTACCCTCAACCCTCTGGCAACCACCAGTTTGTTCTCTATATTTATGAGCCTATTTTTGCTTTTGTTTAATTGGGTTTTTTTTTGATTCCACATAAAAGTGAAATCATATGATATTTGTCTTTTTCTGTCTGACTTTTTTCACTTAGCATAATACCCTCTAGGTCCACAGCGTCCATGTTGTCACAAAGGGCAAGATTTCATTCTTTTTAACGGCTGAGTAATATTCCACATACACACTCACGTACACACACACATACACCACATCCACATCTTCTTTATCCATTCACCTATTGATGGACATCCTTTGGTTTTCTTTAATTTATTGGTAAAAGTTCCTTTCAAGGGAGCCTGGATAGTACCTACACAGTGCATATGGTTCAGTACAGCCTAGAGCACAGGGAGGGTTCAAAGCCTCTGTCTGTGTCACCTCAGAGCAGAGTGTGTGAGCTAGAATGAAGGGCCCTCCCTAGGACCTGCTGGGGACTAGAGACGGTGACACCAGAACTGCCTCAGAGCATAACTTAAGGAGGGACACACCCAAGGGGAGCAGAGTCAGTGTTAAGGGGGGGGTAGTTTCAACAATAAGCCCAGGGAGGACTAGGTTGTAGGTTGGCGGTCAGGACAAGGGAGCCTGGCAGCAGACTTTAGATAAGGGTCTAGGTATTGAGTTGGTGAGGAAGTGCAGCTCAGGGTGGCAGGAACACATTACCAATAAGTTAGAAATCCAAATGAAGTAGAAATGTTAATATGACTCATGAAAATAAGGAGGTGATGGGAGAGAAAAGAGGCAGAGATGAATAAGTGATGGTTTTTGGAACTACTTTATTGAGGCATAATGACATGAAAAGCTATATGTATTTAATATATACAACTCGATGCGTTTTGGGATAAATATATACCCATGAAACCATCATCAGCATCTATGCCATAAACATATTCTTCACCTGCAAAAGTTTCCCCTCATCCTCTTTGCTTTTTTATTGTTATTATTATTATTTTTGGTGATAAGAACACTTAACATAAGCTCTACCCTCTTAGCCAAATGTTAAGTATACAATATGATATTTTTACCCATAAGTGCTATACCGTATAATAGATCTCTGGGGCTTATTCATTTACCATAACTGAGGGCTGATTTGTTAATCTTTCCTATCAGAGAATGAATTGACAACATCTAAAATTGAAATATGTAAGTTTTATTTTTTAATTTTTTTAAAGATTTTATTTATTTATATGACAGAGAGAGAGAGAGATTACAAGTAGGCAGAGAGGCAGGCAGAGAGGAGGAAGCAGGCTCCCTGCTGAGCAGAGAGCCCGATTCGGGCCTTGATCCCAGGACCTTGGGATCATGACCTGAGCTGAAGGCAGAGGCTTTAACCCACTGAGCCACCCAGGCGCCCGAAATATGTAAGTTTTAAAGTACTCCAAGGGCACCTGGCTGGCTCAGTTAGTAAAGATGTGACTCTTGATCTCAGGGTCATCAGTTCGAGCCCCATGTTGGGTGTAGAGTTTACCTAACTTTTTTAAAAGTACTCCAATTGTCAGAAAGGACCCAGGTTGGGTAGGGATTGGCGAGATTGGCAGGGGAGCCCCCTCTCTCCTCAGTGCTAGAAGAATTTGAATGCCTAGGGAACTACAGGGCCTCAGATATTGAGGGAATATGATAGAAGCTCAATCACAGGAACTAGGTGTATATATAAGGCAGGAACCTAGACGTTAGGGAAAGGACAGGAGCCCGGTTACTGGAACTGGAATTATTAGATCTGAGCAGGACTGGACAGACACCATTTACTTGAGCCTCAGCTGGTGAGGTATGGATGGAGATGTCTTATATTTTCTCCTGATTCAGAATAGAATAAATCCCAGAGTCCAAGTTTTGAAATGGAGGGGAAAAAATGATCAGTGGGGATTAGGTAATGTTGGAAGGGGCATGGAGCTGAACAGGTCATCACAGTGCCACCAAGACAAGTTCACATAACCATATTACCACTCAAAATGCCTGCAGCAGTGTCCAGAGGTATATGTTTCCTCATTTATTGCACCCTCAGTCCTCCCCACCGCCCCCAGAAAGGAGCACAAAATTGTCCTATCATGGTATTGCTTTCATTGTCTGGATCTCCCCAGATCCAGGATTTTCTTGATTAGCATCTCAGACCCATAGTGGAGGATGAGGTCACCTGGTATGAGATGAGATGACAGTATCAAGACTTGGCTGGCCATAAGACAATGGCTTTAAAAGATAAAATTTGCAATTTCATTGTTTACACAAGGGGTTGTGGAGTTCAAAGAAATGACCATAACATGAAACTATTTGTAAAAATCTGGCTTTCTCCTGAACCCAGTGTGGGTTGGGGAATGGTTATAGTGATATCAGGAAGGAAGGGAGGGCTGGGGGAGGCAAGCAAGGAAGGCCCAGATGGCTTAAGGGTGAGACCAACACTCATGGGTTCTCTAAATGTGACAGGGGTCTCCTCTTCTGCGGATATAAAATGCTTTGTCTTTTTTCAAGGGCTGTGAAGATGTCCCAAGCAGAGTGTGCTTAACCTACTGACCCAACCTGGAAAAAAACAGTAAGATTGAGAGAGAAAATCCCAGTAGGAGTTGCTTAGTTGCCTAAACCATAACGGGCCAGCTGGCTGCTTGTGTGGGGAAGGATGACTTGCCCTCAACCAGCGGTTTGGAGCTGGGCCACTCCGGGGGCTGACAGCCTTGCAACCCCATAACTGGTGGGTCTCAGGCTTATCAGTCTCCGAGTCTCTGAATTTGTAGAAGGCATGAAGTGTCAGGTAAAGAACTGATATGCAGTAGAGTGTACCAGATGTAGAATCAGAACTGACTTTGACTCCTGGCTCTAGCACTGGCTGTGTGAACTTAGACAAGGCATTTAATTCTCTCCAGTTCTTTTTCTTCTACTATAAAATTGAACCAATAATTTAACCTACCTCTTAGATTGTGAGACTAAAATGTGATTTATATATGGGTGTGTATACATACATAAAATTGGCCATGAGGGTCTCACTGAATTAGTAACACTATTACTAACAGTAACTAGTAAGTTACGTGGTGTTACGTATGCCAGGGACCCTTGTGGTTCTACATTAGTGGGTCTTGTGATTCTTTTTCATTTCCATGACTGCTTATTTTTTTTTTTTTTAAAGATTTTATTTATTTATTTGACACACAGAGAGAGATTACAAGTAGGCAGAGAGGCAGGCAGAGAGAGAGGAGGAAGCAGGCTCCCTGCTGAGCAGAGAGCCCGATGCGGGCCTCGATCCCAGGACGCTGAGATCATGACCTGAGCCGAAAGCAGAGGCTTTAACCCACTGAGCCACCCAGGCGCCCTCCATGACTGCTTATTGCAGTGGTTTTTGAGAGGTGGGGGGAGGGTGAGTTAGAGTAATTTTGCAGCATTAGAGGACTGGTTTATGAATGCATGCTCCTTCATTAACTTTCCCCCTTTTATCTACCCATAGTTTTTTCAAAGGATGAGAGGCAGCATGGTATAGAGCAGAGTCAGACAAATGGAATTTGAACACCAGGTGTGTCACTCATAGGCCGTGGAACCCCAGATGAGTCATGTCAACTTCTCTGAGCTTTATTTCTCTTGAAGGTTTTTTTTTTTTTAAGAATTAAAAGAGATAACGTGTGTAACATGTCTGGCACTTAAATATGCAGAGTTCTTATTCTATCAGTCATTGTTCAGAGATTTTAGATTTTTAAAGATGTCTGGCTTAGCTAAGGGTGTGAAAGGCTTATTAATACTGCATGATTTCAAGGATTTCAAATGTATATTTCTCTTTTTAAAAATTTTAATTCCAGTATAGTTAACATACACTGCTATATTAGTTATAGGTGTACAATATAGTGATTCAAAAATTCCATACATCACCCACTGCTCATCATGGCAAGTACCCTCCTTAATCCCCATCACCTATTTCACCCCCCCCCACTTCCTATCTGGTAACCATCAGTTTGTTCTATATAGTTAAGAGTCTGTTTTTGTGTTGTTTCTCTCTCTTTTCCTTTGCTCATTTGTTTTGTTTCTTAAATTCCACATATGAGTGAAATCATATGATATTTGTATTCCTCTGACTGACTTATTTCACTTAGCATTATATCCTCTAGGTCCATCCATGTTGTTGCAAATGACAAGATTTCATTCATTTTTTGTGGCCGAATAATATTCCATTGTATATGTACACAACATCTTCTTTATCCATTTACCTATCAGTGGACGCTTAGGCTTCTTCCATGATTTGGCTATTGTAGATAATGCTGCTATAAACATAGGGGTGTATGTATCCCCTTGAATTAGTGTTTTTGGGTTTTTTGATAGATACCCAGTAGTGTGATTACTGGGTTGTAGGGTAGTTCTCTTTTTAGTATTTTGAGGAATCTCCATTCTGTTTGCCACAGTAGTTGTACCAGATAGCACTTCCTCCAGCAGTGCAAGGGGGTTCCTGTTTCTCCACATACTTTTCTATACTTGTTTCTTGTGTTTTTTTATTTTAGCCCTTCTGGCAGGTGTGGGGTGATACCTCACTGTAGTTTTGACTTGCATTTCCCTAATGATGAATGATGTTGAGCATCTTTTCTTATGTTTTTTGGCCATCTCTATGTTTTCTTTGGATAAATGTCTGTTCATGTTTTCTGCCAATTTTTATTTTTATTTTTTAAATTTATTTCATTATTTTCTAAGATTTTATTTGAGAGGGAGCAAAAGTGAGAGAGATCACAGAAGGAGAGGGAGAAAGAGACTCGCTGCGGAGCAGAGCACCTGATGTGGGGCTCTATCCCAGGAACCAGGGATCATGACCTGAGCTGAAGGCAGATGCTTAACTGACTGAGCCACCCAGGAGCCCTTCTGCCCATTTTTAAATTGGATTATTTGTTTTATCAATGTTGAGTTGTATCAGTTCTTAATATATTTTGGACACTAGCCCTTTACTGGATATACCATTTGCAAATATCTTCTCCCATTTAGTAGATTGTCTTTTAGTGTGTTGACTGTTTCCTTTGCTGTGCAGAAGCTTTTTGTTTTAATATAGTCCCAATAGTTTATTTTTGCTTTTGTTTCCCTTGCTTCAGCAGACATATCTAGTATAATGTTATGACCAATGTCAGAGAAATTACTGTCTGTTATCTCTTCTAGGATTTTTATGGTTCAAGACTTACACTTAGGTATTCAATCCATTTTCAGTTCACTTTTGTGTATGGTGTAAGAAAGGGGTCCAATTTCATTCTTTTGCATGTAACTGTCCAGTTTTTCTAATGCCATTTGTTGAAGACACTGTCTTTTTCCCATTGCATAGTCTTGTCTCCTTTGTCAAAGATTAATTGACTATATAATTGTGGGTTTATTTCTGGACTTTCTATACTGTTCTTGTTGATCTGTGTGTCTATTTTTGTGCCAGTACCATACTGTTTTGATTACTACAGCTTTGTAGTATAACCCGAAACATGGAGATATGATACCTCCAGCTTTGTTTTTCTTTTCCTTGCTTTGCCTATTTGAGGTCTTTTGTGTTTCCATACTAACTTTAGGATTCCTCTAGCTCTGTGAAAAATGCTGTTGGTATTTTGATAGGGATTGCATTAAATCTGTAGATTGTTTTGTATAGTATGGACATTTGAGTAATATTTGTTATTCCAGTCCATGGGCATGAATATTTTTTCATTTGTTTGGTCATCATCAATTTCTTTTGTCAATGCTTTACAATTTTCAGAGTACAGGTCTTTCACCTTCTTGGTTAAGTTTATTCCTAAGTATTTTATTATTTTTGGTATAAATGTAAATGGAATTATTACTCTTTCTGCTGCTTCATTATTAGTGTATAGAAATGCAACAAACTTCTGTACCTCAATTCTGTATCCTGTGACCTTACTGAATTCATTTATCAGTTTTATTGTTTTTTTGGTAGAATTTATGGCTTTCTCTGTATAGTATCATACCATCTGCAAATAGTGACAATTTTACTGCTTCCTTACCAATTTGGATGACTTTTATTCCATTTTCTTATCTGATTGCTGTGCCTAGGACTTCCAGTACTATGTTGAACAAAAATGGTGAGAATGGACATCCTTGTCTTCTTCCTGACCTAAGGAGGAAATGCTCTCAGTTTTTCACCATTGCTTATAGTATTAACTGTTGGTTTTTCATATATGGCCTTTTTTATGTTGAGGTATGTTCCCCTTAAACCTACTTTGTTGAGGGTTTTTAATCATGAATGGATGTTGTACTTTGTCAAATGCTTTTTCTGCATCTATTGAAATTGTTCTTATTCTTTCTCTTACTGATGTGATGTATCACGTTGGTTGATTTGTAAATGTTGTACCACTCTTGCATCCTCTGAATAAATCCCACTTGAGTGTGGTGAATGATTATTTTAATGTACTGTTAGATTCACCTTGCTAGTATTTTGTTGAGGAATTATGCATGCATGTTCATAAGAGATATTGGCCTGTAGTTCTCTTTTTTTGTAGTGTCTTTTCCTGGTTTTGGTGTCAGGATAATGCTGCCTCATAGAATGAATTTGGAAGATTTCCTTCCTCTTCTATTTTTTGAAGTAGTTTGAGAAGAATAAGTATTAACTCTTCTTTAAATGTTTGGTAGAATTCACCTGTGAAGCCATCTGGTCCTGGACTTTTGTTTGGTGAGAGTGTTTTTTGTTTTGTTTTGTTTTAAATATTTATGCCTGGATTTTCCCAGGTAATTTTGTTTCATTTTTATTTTTTATTTAAATTCAGTTTAGGTAACATATAGTATATTATTAGTTTCAGGGGTAGAGTTTAGTGATTCATCATTTGCATATAACACCCAGTGCTCATTACTTCAAGTGGCCTCATTAATGCCCATCCCCAATTATCCCATTCCCCCACCCATTTCCCCTCCAGCAACCTTCAGTTTGTCTCCTGGAGTTAAGCGTCTGTTATGGTTTGCCTCCCTCTCTGTTTTCATCTTATTTTATTTTTCCTTCCCTTCCCCTATGTTTATCTGTTTTGTTTCTTAAATTCCACACATGAGTGAAATAATATAGTATTTGTCTTTCTCTGACTGACTTATTTCATTTAGCATAATACCATCTAGTTCTATTCATGCTGTTGGAAATGGCAAGATTTCATTCTTTTTGATGACTGAGTAATATTGCATTGTATATATACACCACATCTTCTTTATCGATTCATCAGTCAATGGACATCTGACTCTTTCCATATTTTGGTTATTGTGGACATTGCTGTTATAAATATTGGGCTGTAAGGACCTCTTCCAATCACTATGTTTGTGTCCTTTGTTTTTTTTTTTTTAAAGATTTTATTTATTTATTTGACACAGAGAGAGAGAGATCACAAGGAGGCAGAGAGGCAGGCAGAGAGAGAGGGGGAAGCAGGCTCCCTGCCGAGCAGAGAGCCCGATGCGGGCCTCGATCCCAGGACCCTGAGATCATGACCTGAGCCGAAGGCAGAGGCTTCAACCCACTGAGCCACCCAGGCGCCCTGTGTCCTTTGGATAAATACCTAGGTGTGCAATTTCTGGGTTGTAGAGTAGTTCTATTTTTAACTTTCTGAGGAACCTCCATACTATTTTCCAGAGCCCTTTTCATGTAGTGGTCATGAACTCCTTTAGTTTTTATTTGAGAAACTTTTAAATCTCTCCTTCCATTCTGAATAATAGCCTTGCTGGATAGAGTATTCTTGGCTGCAGATTTTTCCCTTTCAGCACTTGAACTCTACCATGACACTCCCTTTTGCCCTGCAAAGTTTCTGCTAAAAAAGTCACTGAAAGCCTTATGGGGTTTCCCTGTCTTCTTTTGTCTTGATGTTTTAGAATTTTTTCATTATCACTACTTACTGCTATTTTAATTATTATGGGTCTTAATGTGGACCTCCTTTGGTTGATTTTGTTGGGGGATCTCTGTGTCTCCTGGAGCTGGATATCTGTTTTCTTCCCCAAATTTGGGAAATTTTCAGTTATTATTTCTTCAAATAGAATTTTTTCTTTTCTTTTTTTTAAAGATTTTTATTTATTTGACACAGAGAGAGATCACAAGTAGGCAGAGAGGCAGGCAGAGAGAGAGGAGGAAGCAGGCTCCCTGCTGAGCAGAGAGCCCGATGCGGGCCTCGATCCCAGGACCCTGAGATCATGACCTGAGCCGAAGGCAGAGGCTTTAACCCACTGAGCCACCCAGGCGCCCTAGAATTTTTTCTGCTCCCTTTTCTTTCTCTCCTCTTTCTGGGATCCCTATAATGCAAATGTTCTTATGCTTGATGGTGTCACCGGGGTTCCCTAAATTTACTCTCATTTTGCTTATTTTTGTCTCTCGCCTGCTCAGCTTGATTTCTTCTCGTTACTCTGTCCTCTAGGTCTCTCATTCTTCTGCTTCATCTAGCCAACTATTTATTCCATCTAGTGTATTTTTAATTTCATTTATTGTGTTCTTCATCTGTGATTGGTTCTTTTTTTTATCTCTTTGTTCTCTTTGTTAAGGGTCTCACTGATGTCCTCCACTCTTTTTTCAAGTTCGGTGAGTATCTTTATAACCATTACTTTAAATTCTCTCTCAGGCATGTTATTTATCTCCTTTTCACTTTGGTATCTTGCTTTTTCTTTTATTTGGGACATATTCCTCTCCCTTTTCACTTTGTCTCTCTGGGTCCATTTTTATGTGTTAGGAAAGTAATCTATGTCTCCTGTACTTGAAAATAATGGCCTTATGAAGAGGCCCTATACTGCTCTTCAGTGCAGTGTCCCCTGTTCTCCAGACCTGGTATTTCATGGGTGCCTCCTATGTGTGTTGTGTGCACCTTGCTGATGTGAGCTACTTTTTCCATCAGTCCCATCATCTGCAGTGGCTCTATTTGCTTGTTGTGGGCAGTTTTTTTTCCCTGTGATGTTAGTGGGTCAGTCTGGGGATGCCTTGGCCTTGAGTTGAGTCCAGCGAGGCATTTGTCAGAGATGCAGTAGCACCAGACTGATGGGTTCTTTTCCTGTGTTGTCCCTTGAGAGGTTTTCATTAGTGGGCAGGGCCTTCAGTTGAGACCAGCTTGTCTGCCCCAGCCTACTGCCAGAGCCACAGAATGATTGGTGTGTATGGTTATCTTTCCTTCTCCCCAGGGCAAGAGTGACTTTGGCATGGTGCTGGATGCTGTTAGGGCTGCTTGTACACTGTCAGGCCTATGGCATCACTGTGGATGGGCTCCAGCTATGAACATATTGGATGGGGTGGATCTGCAGTGTATTGAGGGGAGCAGGATGGTGGTGTTAGCAAGTTAGGTCATGAGTGTCTGTGCCACACTGGTTCCCACAGGTGTCCACATGTTTATGCTGGGGGGTGGTGAAGGGAAATGGCACCTGCTTATCTTCTTTTTTCCTGGAAGTCTCCCAGTGATCTCTGTCCTTCTGGGACATGCTCTGAGTTGAATCAACTACTCTCCCTCCCATATGCCCCAGGCCTTTTTTTTCAAACTGCTGCTTCTGTGCTATATCTCTGTGGGGCTGTTTGTTGTGCTGTCTCTTTAAGTGGGACTCAGCTTCCTCTTGCCCTCCTGGCTCTCCCAGAGCTGATTCCACTGATTTTTAAAATTCTAGGCCTTAAGTCCCACTGGTTTTAAGAACTCATGAAATTTGGTCCCCCTGGTTTCCAAAGGCAAATATTATGGGGATTCATCTTCTTGGCAGGGGCTCCCCAGGATAAGGGTCTGTTTCTTTTTCCTGGAGAAGTGGTCTCCTGTGGACAGACCTATGGGTTCATTTAGCTCCCAATCTTGTCTTTACCCTTCATACTCTCTTCTGTGTGGCCTCTTCTCTACATGTAGCTGTGGAGAGTTCGTTCTGCCAGTAATTGGGTTGTTTTCTGGGTTATTTACACTGATCTGAGTGTTATCTAGTTGTATCTGTTGGACAAGGTGAGTTTAGGGTCTGTATATTCCACCATCTTCCCCAGAAGTTCTGGGCTCCATCATTTTTAACAAAGGCTTAACTTAGTTGGGCTTAAGGAGGTTTTTTTTTGTTTTTTGTTTTTTGTTTTTGTTTTTGTTTTTGTTTTTTGAGAAAGGAAACTTAGCTGAACTATTGCCATCAGAACTTGTCACCCTTAAACAAATGGTCAGGCTGAAAGGATGGTTCAGAGATAACTAACAATGTCCTAATGGGGATATTTAGGCAAGATTGGCCATTAAGACTTACAAAATCTCTCATTGCTCAGCAAGTTGCTCCATGTCTGACAACAGGAGTCAGTACTAGTGTATTATTAAGAGGACAAAACCTTAAGACTTTGATTTACCATCTATATCTACTTTCAACTTGTCTCTTCTGGTTTCCAGAATTTCTGTATTTTTGTCTCTTCATAATTTGCTGTTCCTCATTTGCTGTGGCTATGAAAACAATAAATACACTTAAAATGATTTAGTCTAAAGTAAATTGGTTCCAGAAAGATTCTTTTGAGTAAAACCTACAAACTTTGCTGTATAGATAGTGACATTTATTCTGACTTCCTTGAGACTTTTTTTTTCCTTTATTTTCTTCTTTGTTCTGGATATATGAGATTGCTAGGAAAGTGACCTCTGGAAGAATGAGGTGTTGTTTATTTGGATTCTGGAGAGTGGTTCTTGTCTTGATTCAATAGTTTTACTGTTGGCTTGGGCCCCATTCTCTTCTGGGGCCAGTGAGGCCCACTGCTATAGGTCAAAGGGAGCAATCAGGTAATAGAGGTGTGTGCATAATCTCAGTTCAACTGTCTAGATAGACCTGTCTTAAGGGGGTAGTCTCTAGGAGCATCAAGAAGAGGCCTTTCTGTTTTGATGGTAAATGGGGGTTAAGAAATGTGACATTTTTCCTCTTGAATATAATAAGACCATTTGGAATAGATATTTTCCTGCTAAACTATCTTTGCTTAGGCCCCTTGGGGAATGGCAGAGGGAACTAACATCTGTGAAATATATAGGTCAAGCAGCAAGTAGGCTGGGCAGGCCCAGCAATTCCTTCACAACAGTTGAAGCCCAAGGCTCCTGAGCCTGAGCCAACATGTCTGGGGAAGAAAGAGGGACTGGCCCAGGAGAGACTAATGAGTGTGTGTGTGTGTGTGTGTGTGCACGCGTGCACACGTGTGTGTGCCCGCCCAAGACAGTGTAGGATGGGGGATGGGGAGAGGAGAAAGAGACAAAGTGTACTATAGCTTAGGGCCTCAAAGCTTCCTGGGATTGCATATTGTTCTTTTTCAAACATTCATTCAGCCATCCTTTTTTCTTCCAAATGTTTTCCCAGCTTCTTTCTTTTCTCCCTGCCCCCTTCTTCCTTTCCTTCTCAATTCCTCCTTTCATTTTTCCTTTCCTCTCTTTCCAGGATAGTGAAGGACATCTAGACAGTTGGAGTGGCCTGAGGCTGGAAAAACATCTTTTTTTTAAAAAATTTATTATTATTATTATTATTTGCCCAGGGGTACAGGTCTGTGAATCATCAGGCTTACGCCTTTCACAGCATTCACCATAGCACAAACCCTCCCCAATGTCCATAATCCATCCACCCTATCCCTACCCTCCCACCCCCCAGTAACCCTCAGTTTGTTTTGTGAGATTAGGAGTCTCTCATCTTTTCTTAAAAAAGATTTTATTTATTTATTTTTGCTAGGGGAGGGAGGAGAGAGAGAGAGAGAGAGAGAGAGAGAGAGAGAGAGAGAGAGAGAAAACAAGCAGGGGGGAGGGGCAGAGGGAGAAGCAGACTCCCTGCTGAGCAGAAGCCCAAAGCGGGACTTGATCCCAGGACTCGGGGATCATGTCCTAAGCCGAAGGCAGACTCTTAACCAACTGAGTCACCCAGGTGCCCGAGCAGCATCTTTTAAAACAGGAGACTGTCATCTTGCTGCTCTTTTCTACAATTCAGGGATTTCCAATTCATCTATTTAGTCTCTGTTTGTGTCTCTCCTTCCTGTTCATTTTGGGAGGCTGAATGAAAGCACATGAGCTGCAACCCTCTCCTCTGATAACCCCATTTCTCTGCATTTTTCCTTGATTCTCTAGGGAGAATCACACATCTTTTTGGATAGAGCACTTGGCTGGAGGCAAAGGACCTGGCTCCTGTTCCCAAGCTCTACTCTATACTTTCGGTGTGACTTTGGGCAAGTTCCTGCACTCTTTGGGGACTTAGAGTCCCTTTCAGTAAGTATGATAAATGGAAAGGAAAACCTTTGCAGCCTGCACTCAAAAGTGACGCTAAATAGAATACTTGGGCTTCCAAGATCTTCTTAGCCCTTGTCCTACCCCCTTCCTTCCTACCTCTCTTCCTCCCAGGAAGCAATTAGTCAAGTGAAAAGCCACACCTAAGTGTATGGTCTGAGTAGAAGGACTGAGTTATTTTTTACTTCTTAGTGTAAAATATATAATCACAAAGAGTCCCTAAGCAAGAGGAGGGCAGAGGTAATGTTCTGAAAATGTAGGAATTTTATGGAAATAAAAAGAAAGTTATATTTCTGACAGTTTGCTCAAAGGTCCAGGATAAAGTGTTTGGATTACTGTTAAACAGGGAGTTTGGCCTAGAAGCAGGCCATTTCCCAGGTGGTGGTTGGGGGTTAGGGAACTGTTGGTCTGAACAGGACATTACTTGGCTGTACTGTGTGGCCATTTGTGAGCCCAGTCCTTCATTCCTTATGACTGGGCATCTAGCAGCAGGGGTGTGGGTCTGCTTTGGTTTGTCTAACTATGAAAGAAACAAGAACAGGAGCCTCCATGAAGGCCTACAGCTGCCTTCCAAGGAATTTCAGTGTATCTGGGAGCACAGAGGCTGAGTCATATTTTGGGAGAGGATTGTGTTTTTATACCCGCAATGCAGGGTGTTGCCATAATATTAATCATCATTATGGTTAAAAACAAATAAACTCATCCTGCAGTTATGACAAATCTGTGTTTTGGCTCTTTCTTGCCCCTGCATTGTCTTTCTTTTAGCTTCTGCCTTAGGAAACCAGAGTTTAACTCCATATTGCCAGAATAAGCAACTCTCTTTCTAACATCATTTTTTGGGATTGCACGTAAAGTACCTAATTAAAAAATATCCACTTCTATTAACTAATATCTACAATTTCACTGTGTCAAAATTAAAATACTCTTTAAGATAAACTGAAATACAATTAGATGCAGATTTTAAGTGTACAAGTCAACAAGTGACAAAAGTTTTCATCTGTGCAACCCAAAACCTTGTCAAAATATAGAACATTACCATCACCCAAAATATTCCTTCTCAGTCAATTCCCGACTCACCCCAGAGGCAACCATTATGATTATTTTTTTCTACCATAGATTATTCTGCCTGCCCTTGGAGTGTGTGGATTTGTAAAAAATTTCAGAGAAACCCTTATTTATTCAAATATACAACTCAGGTTTCTTTTCTTTCTAAAAATCCAGAAAATTTCATTCAATATATTTAGAATGGAAATACATATCCTTAAAGGGTATACTATGCTTTCAATATACATAGTTATCACTAAAAATGAATCACATGCATTTTTAGAGTAAAGAATACACCAAAGGTAGGTCTAGTCAGAGACTAAGAATAGACAAAACCCTACTTACCACCCCACTTCCAGCTTTCACCTTTATGGAGCCTATGAAAACCTAGGGGCTGGGGGTTGCTAGCACACTAGTTTGCTTGAGGTCAAAGCATATATATTCTCTTTCTTCTGAAAACTTCACAAGGCTCTGCATGCATAATATACCCATCAAGGAAACTCTGGTTGAATGGGTGACAAAATTAGCACTTATCAAGCACTTATGATATACCAGGCCTTGCACTAGGCATTCTACATATATGATATCATCTAGCCCTCAAGCCTCTGAAGAAATTGTCATAATCTAATTTTACATGTCAAAAAATGGAGATTTCCAGTTAAATAATTTGCTCAAGGTCACAGTGCTACTTAATAGTGATCTAATGGAGTCTGAATGACTTTTCTGTACCTTTCTACACTGAATGTACAGTCACCTGGAGTTAAAGACCCAATTTCTCAAAATAAGTGATATGAAAGGATGGTACCACTGCCTAAATGGACAATAGGTAACAAAATTTAGTTTTGGTAAAGAATCTGGTGTACTTTTAGGGAAATTGTATGGCTTATCTCCAAAGAAAAGCAACTGAAAATAATCTTGAACTCTAATTAATAGTATGCATGCTGAAATGTTTAGGGGTGGAATGTGCTGATGCCTGCAATTTAGCTTTAAATGAGGAAATCAATAATCAAATTAATTAAGATTAAATGGGATTGTGCTGATGATCTGAGATAATGTTGGTCAAGCACTTAATGCAATGCCTGGTACACAGTGATTATATTTTTAGCATGGCAGCTACTATTATCTGTGTAAGTATAAAAAATTATTAGGGAAGGTATTTAGTGTTAACCGCCATGCTAGTGTCTCCTGTGGATTTGTCTTGTTTATGGTACTGATGATCAGAGTTTCAAGGAGATCTTGTTAAGTTGTAAAGAGAGGAAGAGAAACAAAGAAAATGCACATTCAGGATCTTTTAGGGGGCAGTGGCTCCTTTGACACAATTTTTGGTTGTTCCAGGACTAACATGTTTCTCTCTTTCTCTCTTTCTTTCTTTCTTTCTTTCTTTCTTTCTTTCTTGTCTTGTCTTGTCTTGTCTTTTCTTTTCTTTTTCTTTTTCTTTTTCTCTTTCTTTCTTTCTTTCTCTCTCTCTCTCTCTTTCTCTTTCTTTCTTTCTTTCTTTCTTTCTTTCTTTCTTTCTTTCTTTCTTTCTTTCTTTCTTTCTTTCCTTCCTTCCTTCCTTCCTTCCTTCCTTCCTTCCTTCCTTCCTTCCTACTGTCCGTCCTTCCTTCCTTCAGTTTTTTTAGGTTACTACATTTCTGAAAGTCAGTACTTAATATGATTCCCTTGAGTTTTCTGGTTTATATTCTCCTCCCCTTGAAATAGTTCTTTCTTTAAGATGCCTTGTCTGTGCTGTAAATGACCAACACCATTTTTAGTATCAGTTTCTGGTTTTTTTTTTTTTTTTGATTTTTACTATTTTGGCAATCACCAGTGTGATCTATTATCCCCAATGTGGCTGGTCCCCAAGAGTGCTACATCTTATCTAATCTACATTTATCTAAATATTATTTAAGCCTTGAGACCCTTTTGAGTTACACTGCTCTCTCCCCTTTCTGGTCTTTATTGTTCTTACTGTTTGTAACACACCATTTTAGCACATTATTGTTTCCTGCTTCTGTCACTCAGGTTAGATCATGGTGAACAACTTGAAAGTGGGGCCATATCTTGGAGAAACTTCATAGTTAATATCAATCTAATTTATGCTATTGCTTGTCATAGATTCTCTTTTCTTTTTTTTTTATTTTTTTAAGTGTTTTTTTTTTAAAGATTTTATTTATTTATTTCACAGAGGGAGAGAGATCACAAGGAGGCAGAGAGGCAGGCAGAGAGAGAGAGGGGGAAGCAGGCTCCCCGCCGAGCAGGGAGCCCGATGTGGGCCTCGATGCCAGGACCCTGAGATCATGACCTGAGCCGAAAGCAGAGGCTTTAACCCACTGAGCCACCCAGGCGCCCTAGATTCTCTTTTCTGAGACACATTTCCCAGGTTCCTAACCATATGTATTAATTCATATAATTGCCAAAGTATAATATAAGTATTATAAAAATAAGTAGTAGAGGACTATGAATACTCCCCTCCCTGCTTTATTAGGACTAGAAATACAATTTACGAAATTCTCTTAATTTTTTTCTACTTGTTTGTTCTGTGCTAAGTGAAATATATTTTTTGGTAAATGATAAATGCAAACAAAGCAGTCCTTTTATATTACAAACTACACTTGCCTTCAAGCCAGAGGAATGTGGGAACTTGCCTACATTAATGAAAAAGAATCACTAGTTTTTATTTTTAATGTTTCTACTTTAAAGTTTATTGAGATTGTCCCAGGCAGCATTAAACTTGAGTCTTCCATGTGAAAAAAATTCAAATACTCCTCAAGCCTCGTTATTTACTTTGATCTTAATATTAATGGATTTTTACTATTGTTTCCTGAGAGAAGGAGATGGGGTGAAAGGAGAGACCATGAGGGTCCTGGACATTTGGCCAGGGGGAGATTGTCCTGAAGGGCAGAGAAGGGGATAGGTAGGGGATGTTGGGGCCCTGCAGACAAGTCACCAACCTGTTATTTTTTCCATGGACTATTCATAGACACAGGTCATGGCTATTGCTGCAGGAGTTTTGTGACTGGGGGGGAAGGCAAGGGAGGGGTAAAAGGAAGATCACTTAATTTAATGAACCATTTTCCTAGCATGGACCTCAGGCCCTGGCTCTAGAGCAATAGACTTAGACCTCAAAAAAAGAGAAAGATAACTGTCCGCTCATGTGTTTGGGCCATTTGAGGCTGAGACCGTGGGCACTGGGCAATTTTTGAAGGTCAGGTCTTGGCTCTAGGGCCCAGGGTTCCCACAGAGTTGAGAAATCTGAACCAATTTGGGAACTGCTGGGTATTTGAGGGGGAAAGGGAGAGTGTGTGAGGACTTGGACTTAGTGAAAGACGTTTAGGGCAAAGTATGCCCTTACATGTAACGCATTCTGTCAGGCTAGGGCCCCAAAATGATTTTACCCAGTGACCCAGAAACACATTTTGCCTTTTTCTAGATACCCTCTCATTTTTTTTTTAACTGGCTGCTTGAAGTTTATTTTCCACTTACTGCAAAGGCATACGGTTGTAGGGTGTCAGGAAGACTCACACTTGGCTTGGATAGAAAAGGATAGAGTTCTCTTACTTGCCTTTTTTGTTGTTTTGCTGTTTCGATATAAAAGAACCCAATTGCTTCTGCTTGCTACAACTTGCCTTGTCTGCAGGGAAGGGAAGAGATGGGTTCTGATGAGCCTAACACCTCCTGAAGCCTGGTGGCTGGTGGTAGCCACTCAGGACTAGGGCCTGGTTTTGGTTTTGCCAGGCTGGCCAAAAGGCTGCTTCTTCAGAGCTAAGACACAGGTAGGTGATTTTACCCCTGGAGGCCTGTGGAGATAGACCCTACCCTATCTTGATCAAATTAAAAAACAAAAAACAAAAAACAACAGGCTCAATGCTGCCTTATGTGTCTTTCACCTGAGCTTAGAGGAAAACAGATAAACTAGGGTGGAGAGTCCCCAGTTATGGTCTCAACAGCTCTCTTTCCTGTCATTCTCCACTGCTCTCCTACATCTACCCTCATTTAATAGCAAAAATGGCCTCTTCATAAGCTGTCCTTCACTTCCCAAGTTAGATAGCTCCTTCCAACTCCAGCCAGATCACTATTTATTGTCATCACAGCAACCTATCACTACCTCAAATTGCCATTTGGTTATTTGGTTGTTTATTGCCCCCTCTTCATCCCCCTGTCCCATGTATGTTTCATGAGAGCAGGGGGTGGCTGTGTTTGGTCCCCTACCATGTATCCCCAGAATCTGGCAGAATTGGGCAGTCCTCTTCTCTGTCTCCTGAACACACCCTGCATATCTTCACTTTGTACCTTTGCTCAAAGTATTTCCCTGCCCTGGAATGTATTTTTCCCTGTCCACCCAATCTTTTTTATCCTGCAATGCCGGACTCATGTCCCACTTCCTCCAGAAAGGCCTCCCTGATCACTTCAGCCCACAGAGACCTTCTCCTCTGGCTGTTATAGCCATAGTGTCTTTGCTATGCATTTTGCTAATTCTTTCTGTACTGTTATGTGTTCCTTCCCAAATGTTTCCTTTGCGTTGGTCTTACCTCTTCAAGTGGATTGTATCCACAGTACTTTCCTGCTTTTGATCAGGTCTAGATCTTCTCTCTCACTTCAGGGTAAATGAATTTGTGCTCATTCAGTGATACAGATAATGCATCTGGACACAGTAAAGAGTTTCTTTGTGTGGTCTAAGGAGCATGTGCTTCTCATTGTTAAATACAGATTCCCAGGTATTACCTCCACAGATTCAGAATGTATAGTTTAGAATGGGGCTCTGGGATCTTTGTTTGAAAAAAGATTCTTCTGATATGTGAAGTTTGAGAGCCAGTAATTTAGGGAGACCCATCTTGGTTCTGGCTGAGCCACTAACAAGCTACGTGACTTTGGGTGACTCACTTGTCCCCTCTGGGCTTCTCTTTCCTCATTATAGGAAGAATATGACCTTTCAGTTGTAAAAATCAGCAAGTTTATATTTGGCAAAATCCTGGAAGGTAAATTCCTTGGTTTATGTTTCTTAGAATCTCAATTACAGCATATTCAAGTATAGAACCTTAAAGGGAGTAACACCAATGAATGAATGAATGAATGAATGAATGAATGAATAAATGAAAGGTAGCTGGAAAGCAGGGAAGGGGAAACTTACAACAATCTAGGAACAATGGTGTAGCAGACCACATTACACAGGCCTGACTTAGGCTCTGCCAAGTCAATTGATTTCTCCAACTCTCCATTTCCTCATCTGTAAATTGGAGGTGTTAATAGTACCTACTGCATAAGGCTGTTGGAGGATGAAATGAGATAATGTCTATAAAAAGCTTAGCATAGTGTCTGCCATACAGTAAACACTTAATAAGTTTGTTTTCAATTTCCACCCCAAAGAGGAGAAAATGATTGCTTTTCAATGAGGCAGAACCTGAATTTCAACCATATCCCAGACTCCTCAGGTCTCCCCCTTTTCCACTGGCCTGCAAGTTAAAGGGGGAAGAACAATGAATGTTGTGGGAAGCCCATAGAGGCCCTGACTATGACGGCAGGACCCGGAAACCTGCCTTATCTGACAGCCACACCTGTAAGGACCTGATTTAGAATTTGGGAGTAATGGGCTGGGGTCTTGGAGTGTGCTATACCTTATCTGTGGTATAGGAAAACCAAAGTGTCAAAGCATCATGATATTTATCATCAGGGGTATGGAGAGAGTATGGGGTTTGGAATGAGAGTATTTGGGTTCAAGTTTTAGTTCTTTCAGGAAGATTTCCTCAACTTTGTTGTACCCCCACATCCGTGGGTCAGGTGTCCCTTCTCTGTGTTAACACAGTGCCTACTATTTCCCTAATCATACTATTTGGCTGTGTCACTACCTCCCGACTGTCATCTATAGTATACTGAGCTCCTTGAGAATGAGGACAATGTCTTGACATCTCTGTATTCTGGACAAAGAGCATATTATCTGAGTAGAGCAGATGTGTGGATCATCTCAGATGATTAGCTGATGTACTATTGAATTTAGTCATTGATTAGCTTTGGGCAAGTCAGTTAACCTCTTTAAGCCCATAAGAGGAGGATGGATAAACAACTTACGAAGGTGAGAGAGAGAGACAGACAGACAGAGGCAAACCAAGAAACAGACTCTAACCTAGAGAGAACAAACTGATGGTTATTAAAGGTAAGGTGGAGGGGATGGGTTAAATAGGTGATGGAGATTGAGGAGTGCACTTGTCACGAGCATCAAGTAATATATGGAATTGTTGAATCAGTACATTTCACACCTAAAACTAGCATAATATTGTATGTTGACTAAGTAGAATTAAAATTAAAACTTTGAAAAAGAACAACTTATCTTGCAAGGGATACTTGAAGAGTCCTTTCCTCCTAGGTAGAGCTGGTTTGCACCAGTTATTGTGATGAACACTGGGTGTTCTGTGGAAGTGTTGAATCACTATATTGTACACCTGAAGCTAATATTACACTGTATGTTAACTAACTGGAATTTAAATAAAAACTTAAAAAAACCCCACAACTTACCAGGTTTATTGTGGGGCCCAAGCACTTTCAGGTTTTTTCTTGTCCCTTCCCACCCCCTAGACTTGTTGACCTTTACCTAAACCTATTTACCATCCCTTTAGGACTCTATTTTTCATTCTCTAGGTTGTTTAATCACCAAATCTGGAAAAGAAATCGATGCTAATGTGTTAATGGGTGTTAATTGGATTATATATTTATGTTTCAACAGGGAGCTTTTCCTGCTTCAGGAGAAATGAGTAATGGTAGATTCCAGGTGCTTGGGCAAGGGAGGGCTGGTTTTTGTTGTTGTTAGGGGGCCTTTTAAGCCATTTCTCAAACTGCCCTGGTAGGGACCCACCCACTTTTTGTCTACAAAGGGCTTGCTGCCAGTTTACACTCTGTTCCCCTGCAGAAAATGCCTGAGGCATCTAGGTTCACATTGGGAATTCTCTCTTTTTAAGATTTTATTTATTTATTTGAGAGAGAGTGAGTGCAGGAGAGTGCAAGAGCACATGGGCGGGTAGACAGAGGGAGAGAGATAAGCAGACTCCCCACTGAGCAGATCCCAGGACCCCAGGATTATGACCCAAGCTGAAGGCAGGTGCTTAACCAACTGAGCTACCTAGGTGCCCCAGGGAATTCTCTCTTGTGAGGGCTCCAAAAGCACACAGAACCAATCTCTAGCAATTTACCAGTGCTTCCCCTGAGTTTTGAGTCACACTGACTTAGGAGGCCTGATGAGCTCTGTACCAGGCTTGGAGATCAGACCTGGGCTCCAGAAAAGCCATTAGTCTGGAAAGATTATTTCTGCTAATCCCCCTAAGCAGCTCCTGAGGCTTTTTACATGCTCACAGAATAGCCTGGGGTCTTTGCTGGGGTCCAGGGTTAAACTCCTTTGGAAAGAGATGTAATTCTTGGGTGAAAGTTCCCCTGGTGCTATTAATGTTGACCAGAAATAGATTTTGTGCCTAAAATATCAATGCCAACAATTTCATGGGTATTGAGGACCGGGAGGAGAAGGTGAGGGGTTTCCTGGCTGAGGGTATTTGAGTTTGCAGGTATGGGCAGGGCTGGGTTAAGGATGTCCTGCATGGCCTGTGGGCATGAGTGTGTATTTTGAGTGGGCATGCCCTGTATGCATAGTCTTTGAACTTGTCCTTTCATTCTTTTCAGTATTCTATAGTGCAAGATTTGGCTCTGAAAAGAAATTGTTCTTCCTTCCTGCTTTTTATGTAAATATAAGCCACACCTCGGCTTCTTGGAGCATCGTTCTTGATTGTGTTGTGATCTGAAATACTGAGTGAATGATATGTTGCCACTCTGGGTCTCAGAGTTTCCCACTTAGTATGTGGAGACCTTGCATAAATTTTGGGCAAGTGATCCAGGTGAGGTTGGACCAGAGGACCTGACATTGCCAGAGGCTGGTTGTCTTGTGGCTGGTATCACAAGGCTTGCCCGCCACTTCTACTCCTCTGCCTCTTGCCCACTTCTCCAGAAGAGGAATGAAGAGGGAAAGGGCTGAACCTCACTTCCCTTCAGTTGGAAAATATCTTATTTCCCAGACTGTGTGGGATTAGTGGCCACTAGGATTCCCTACACCTCAGCCCCTGTCAGGAGCACTGATGAAGCCTCCACTCATATGTGTATTGGAATCGCACCCTTTCTCTGTGACTCAGACTCAGACGAATCCATTTCTCTTAATGGGCTGGCTTAATATGTAAATGTGGATACTAACTGTGTTCATGGACCAAGAGGTGATTGACAGGTGATTTACTTTCAGTGCAGTGAGATTGTAAATTAATTCTTTTTTGGGCCAAGGGCACCAGCACAGGGGCTTGGAACTCTGTTAGCTGGTGGGGTGTGGGGAGAAGGCTGAGAGGGGCCGAATCTCTTTGGGGATGAGAATAGAAGTTGCTGAGTGGGAATCTGAAGACCAGATCCAGCATTCACATTTTGTGTGACTTGAGCAGTGTTTTAAAACATTTCGAGCTGGCTGCCCACATTTAAAAATTCAGAAACTGAAAATAATAGGATCATATAACACTGGGTAAGGTGCCTGCTTGATAACAATTATATTGAGTAGTGTCTGCTACATTTGGGCAGGATCTGCACTTTCCAGTTTTCCACACTCCCCCATTTTCTTACTGTGTGCGTTATGCCTTGGGTACTTCTCTCATTTAGGTAACCTGTCTGGCTCCTGTAGACCAATTTGTGATCCCTGGACTTTTAACACTCCTCATAGTTGGATAGGTCTTATGGGGAGATTCTGTTGCAAGGGATGGAAGACCAGATGAATTGTAGGGCCTGAAATAGTGAAAAAGCCTGAGAAAGGCAGCCTGGGGTCACCACTTGGCATCCTGTCAGGCAGAGGCATTGTAACAATAGGGAGCCCAGAATCCAGCATCTTGTGAAGACCTGGGCAGAAAGTACTGAGGGAAGGTATATTCTGGAGGAGGATAGGGGAGGGTAGAGCCAGACTGTCTGAGGTGACCCTGCCATAGTTCTACTTAAACCCTCGATGACTTCCTATTGTTCTTGGGATAAAGACAAACAGCTTTACAATAGTCAGCAAGATGCTGCATGGTTTGGCCTGACAATGCTGAACTTTATCTTGAGCCCTGTACTTCTAAAAAAATCCTTATCCTAAGACCATCATGGACCATTATAAGACCAGACCTATCTTCTACCTTTCAGAATAACTCAGATAGATAAGACCCACTCCAAGTTTTCCCCCTCTTCTTTGATACATTTCTTATTCACGAACAATCTCCTTATTGCAACAGCCTGAATAAAATCATATCCTTAATTGTGCGTTGTATTTTGCCCTTCATGGTTTCGGCATTGTTGCGAGCATGCTATGAAGGCACACACACGAGTCATGTCTTCCCATAACGTTGGCTTTATTCAATCATAAAGCAAGGTTAGCATAATTATAAAGCAGGTTCAAGATTCTAAACTCAATAACATTTGATTATGCATTTAACTGGGCTTCATATACAGCACAAAACTAAGTCATACAACAAACAGGATACAACAAGGGGTAAAGCATTAACAAACCTAATGCAAAATCAGTCCTTGTGTGTGCAGCTGAGCTGAGGCCTCAGTCTGGTCTAGGTCAGCTCTCTGCAGGTGCTGCTTGTTGTGTTTAAGCAGTGGAGATTCTCTGTTATGTTCAAAGATCAATCAGGGGCGCCTGGGTGGCTCAGTAGGTTAAAGCCTCTGCTTTCGGCTCAGGTCATGATCTCAGGGTCCTGGGATCGAGGCCCGCATCGGGCTCTCTGCTCAGCAGGGAGCCTGCTTCCCCCTCTCTCTGCCTGCCTCTCTGCCTCCTTGTGATCTCTCTCCCTCTGTGAAATAAATAAATAAAATCTTTAAAAAAAAAAAAAGATCAATCAGGCAGAGCCTTTGGTGGCAGTTGATTTTTTGATGTGGTCAGATGTGAAAGGGTCAGCGTTTGGAAAGTCTGGCAGTTTGCTGCAAAAATTCTCCCTTTTTAAAGGAGTTTAATCAGTCTTGGGCCATTGCAGAGCCCCCTGGTTCTGCTGCTTGTCAGTGTCAGTTCAGGGTGCTGTCAGTCTGTGTTGGTTTTGGCAATATTTGGTCTTAGTTCCAGTGCCCTTGGCTGTTTACATCACTGCTTGACAAAAGTCACTGCTTGACATGAGTGACTGTCTTACTCTCTACTCAGATGGGATTGGACCTCACTGTCAGATCCATATTTATTCCACCCAGGTAACAAGGCCTCTCAAACCCTTTGTGTTCCTCTTTTGACCTGTGATCTGTGGACTCAACAGTAAGTCCAGCTCCAGATTCTGTATTCCAGAGTTTTGTCCACTGCTAGAACTGTAAGGATTTGATTATTTTTGAGTACTTGTTTGACTTCTGGTGCTGGCTTCTTTTGATTTCATGACCTGACCATTCAGTGATCTCTAGAAATAGAGTCATGGTTTGTAGACATCTTGTCTCTGTTGGGTGAAAGAAGACAGTATCTGATCAGTCTTTTCTGTCTATTTTGAGCTCAGATCAATTAAGAATTCCATGCCTATCAGGAACAGAACAGCTCTTTGATATGGATCAGTGAGTTTTTAAATTCTGTGTTTACATTTGACTCATACTGAAATTTTAGAATTAAAGCTGCAAGCTGTTTTTCTATCCGTGTCTATATATAATTCAGAAAGACCCCTATCTTTCACTGTGTGAGTGTGTAATATTTTTCTATCTTTGGATGGTATTACCAAGTTAGATAAAAAAAAATCTCTTAAAAGGAACTTTATTCTGATTGGCTTAGAAATAAATAACTGCTTGTATAAGTTGAATGTTCTTAAAATTCCCAGAAATTAAGAAAATTGCATTGTATTGGATACTTATAATGTGCTAAACAAAAGTGTTCTTATGGAAAACAATTCAAATATTTTAAGAATTCAAGTTCACCTAATTTAGAAAAATCTAGCAGATGACAGTAGTTTAACATTTTCATTTAATAAAAAAACCATGCTTTTTTGGATTTATTAGTATTGAATATACTATAAGCATACCTTTTTATTTTGCGTGGGTATGTTCTTCCTAAATTTATACAAGTTTATTGATCAAATGAGCTAGCAATACTTCTACTAAATGTTTAAGATTATGAAAAATGTAAATTTGTGTTTAACCAAATAACATCATTAATTTCAAGAGTAATTCTGTTTTGTAATATGTCAGCTTGAAGATAATTTCCAAATTATTTAGGTAACTTAAAACCTTGGACTGATACTAAATGGAGTTGATTCATGGATATTCATTATATGTCTTAGATAATTTCCAAGATAGAATACTGAAACATTAATTATTAAACATAATTTTAAGTTTATATACTTTGCATCTCATTTTTATATGCTATAGAGGCTATATATATTTAGGTCTGTTAATAAATTAGTTTTTTTTTTACCATTTTCAAAAGTTGTACTATAAGGATTGTATACAGATATAAAAGTTATGGAAGGTTTGTGGAAAGAGTTTAATTTGTTGTGTTAAAGGCTGGCTAAGGCTTGATGTGCTTATTTATAAGATTTTCAAAAAGCTTTAGTGTCAACTATTATACTGATGCAAAACTAGAATTGGATTTTTTTCTCTGTTAAAATATTAGATTTTTCTTGGATTATTGGTCTGCTCTTAGTAAAAGCTTGTAAAAGGTTATTCTTTACTTTCTGTGTCATTTGCCTAGAAGAGAGTTTCTGTGTCTTGCTAGAATAACCTTCTATGGTTTATGTTGACTTTATGTCCTTGGTTATTTAAGAAAAGAAAGTCTTAGGAAAGAGATATGATTCTTTATAATCATGTTACCTCTTATCTGTACTTTTCAAATCTTCTATTGTGAAATCAAATAGATAGCCAAGTATTGTTTTTCAGTAATCCATGATCCTATCTTAATCAAATGTTCAAATATCCTGACAACTTTTGATATTTTGGCTTCCCAAAATCTAATCCTAAATATCTTTTACACCTACAACTGTCTTTCATATTTCCCAGAGGGCTTGTGGAAAATTAAAAACAAAAAAAGGATTTGTTCTTTTACCTTGTAAAAATAGAACTGCTAGAGATAATTGGGTTTGTTTGATATATTTATTATTCTTGATGAGTTGCATGAGCAGAGTGGTTAAAGCAGCGGAGATTCTCAGCCTTTCCTAGGTTGAAGTGGTATAGGTAAAAAGTTATCAATATAAATATTTCATAAATTGTGGGCTATATGGGAAGTTCCCAGAGAATTGTCAATGCCCTCACTGTCCATGAAATGTTTCTATTTGTCAGAGTCCTAGTGTTGCTTTGCCAGATAATAGAACTCAAGATATAGTATTGTCGGTCATAATGTCATAATTCCAGTTATATTTTAAAATGTTACCTTGGTCACAACTTTGCTTATTTAATTTGAATCTAACTTCTTCTAACCCAGTAGGTTTTTTAAAAGTTTTATTTATTTATGAGAGAGAGAGGAGGAGGAGGAGGAGGAGAGGGAGAGGGACAGGCAGACTCTGTGCTGAGCATGGAGCCCAACTCAGGGCTTGATCACAATATCCATAAGATCACGACTTGAGCAGAAACCAAGAGCTGGACGCTGAACTGACTGAGCCATCCAGGCACCCCTTTAGTGGTTTTTTTTCTTTAATTGAAGTATAATTGAAACACAATGTTACATTAGTTTCAGGTGTACAACATAATGATTTGACTACTTTGTATGTTATGCTATGCTCATCACAAGTGTAGCTACCATCTGTCACCATACGATGCTACTACAATACCATAGACTATATAGTCTATGCTGTGCCTTTCATCTCTGTGACGTATTCATTCCATAACTGGAAGCCTGTACCTCCCATTTCCCTTCACCCATTTTGGCCATCCCCCACCTCCTCCCCTCAAACCACCAGTTTGTTCTCTGTATTTATGGATCTGCTTCTCTTTCTGTTTGTTCATTTGTTTTGTCTTTTGGATTCCACATATAAGTGAAATGATATGGTATTTGTCTTTCTCTAACTTATTTCACTTAGCTTAATGCCCTCTAGGTCCATCCATTTTGTTACAAATGTAAGCCAGTGGTCTTTAATTGGGGTAGTCAAACCACTTTCCTATGGAGTTTTATTAATATAAAATATTCAGGACGTTGTAGAAACTCTTTAGTTGATATTCTCTCTTTTTTTAAAAAAGATTTATTTATTTATTTTAGAGACAGAGAGACAGTAGGGGGTAGGGCAGAAAGAAAGGGAGAGAGAATCTCCAGCAGACTCCCTGCTGAGTGAGGAGCCCTGTGCAGGGCTCCATCTCACAACCCTGAGCTGAAACCAAGGGTCAGACGCTTAACTGACTTAACCACCCAGGCTCCCCTTTTGTTGATATTCTTGATATATTCTTGGTATATTCTAATGGTTGCTTAACATGTTCATGATGTTATATTAGGATTATTATTTCTGAAGTTTTTTCCTTTGAAAAGGTTATGTTACTCCACTCTTATAAATTAGATGTAATATTTACTCTTCTTTAAAATAGGTTAATTATTATGTTTGTAGATATTTTGTTTAAAAATTTACTTTGAATTGACTTTATTATCTAATTTTGAAATTTATATAAAGAACTCTCATTAGGCCTTTCACTTTTGAAAATGATCAGTAGTAAGTTAATCATAGCTATTGTCTTTTATTGTCTACAGATAGTTTTTTGTGTTTTAATTTGATGCTTCCTTGAAAGTATTGCAATTAGCTATAGGCCAGAGTGCTTCATCTTCCAACAAAGGACTCAAAGTTCCTTTGAAAAGGACTATGTCAGGGCGCCTGGGTGGCTCAGTGGGTTAATGCCTCTGCCTTCGGCTCAGGTCATGATCTCAGGGTCCTGGGATCGAGGCCCGCATCGGGCTCTCTGCTCAGCAGAAAGCCTGCTTCCCCCTCTCCCTCTGTCTGCCTCTCTGCCTACTTGTGATCTCTATCTCTGTGTCAAATAAATAAATAAAATATAAAAAAAAAAAGAAAAGGACTATGTCAGGTACTATTGGGTATAGGGTTCTGATGGCATCATTTAGACAACTTTGAGACTATACCAATGAATCAAGTTTGGATTTTCAGAACTCTAGTCAAGAAACAGATAGGTCGATGAGATCACTAAGCCAAAACTATATAGAACAAGAACTAATTATATAGCCCTGAATGAATTGATGAAGGATGATTGTGGGGTTTTTTTTTGGAGTATTGATAATGTTTTGTTTTCTGGGCATGTAAGGAACCATGTTCTCTTTTTCTTAACTTATCTATAACTCACAACAATTTAGAAGACTATGCTTTCATAAATAGAAAGGAATTTTTTAAATTATTTTCCCCAGGGGTACAGGTCTGTGAATCATCAGGCTTACACCAGAAAGGAAATATTTGTAAATGGTATCCAATTCTTTCTGTTTAATCACTCCAGAATTATAAAACTTTTATTGAGTGTTTTAATTTTCATGGCAATATGATTATTTATATAGGTTCGATAAGAATTTGTTGTCTCTGTCACAATTTCCAAAGAAGATATACAGACGGCTAACAGACACATGAAAAGATTCTCAATGTCACTCATCATCAGGGAAATACAAATCAAAGATATCACCTAACACCAGTCAGAATGGCTAAAATTAACAACACAGGAAAGAACAGGTGTTGGTGAGGATGTGGAGAAGAGGGAAATCCTCTGACACTGTTGGTGGGAATGCACCAGCAGCCACTCTGGAAAACAGTGTGGAGGTTCCTCAAAAAGTGAAAAATAGAACTACCCTATGATCTAGCAATTGCAGTACTAGGTATTTACCCAAAGAATACAAAATACTGATTCAAAGGGATACATGAAACTTGATGTTTCTTGTAAGATTTATTTATTTATTTTAGAGTGAGAGCTTGAGTGGAGGGGAAGAGGGAGGAGAGAGAATCTCAAGCAGACTACATGCTGAGCATGGAGCCCCACACGGGGCTTGATCTCATGACACTGAGATCATGACCAAAGCCAAAACCAAGAGCCAGATGCTTAACTGACTGTATTGCCCAGGCATCCCCATGAGCCCTGATGTTTATAGTAGCATAATCAACAATAGTCAAATTATGGAAAGAGCCTAGATGACTGATGAATGAATAAAGAAGATGTGATATATATACACAAACACATATATACACACATCTATGTGTGTATACACACACACACAGTGGAATATTACTCAGCCATCAAAAAGACCTCTTGCCATTTGCAATGATGTTGTTGGAGCTACAGAGTATTATGCTAAATGAAATAAGTCAGTCAGAGAAAGACAAATTCCTTATGATTTCACTCATTTGTAGAATTTAAGAAACAAAACAGATGAACATAGGGGGAAAAGAGAGGCAAACCAGCAAACAGACTCTTAATATAGAGAACAAACTAAGGGTTACTGAAGGGGAGGTGAGCAGGGGGATCGGTTAAATAGGTAATGGGTATTAAGGAGGGCACTTGGTGTGATGAGAGCACTGGGTGTTACATGTAAGTGATGAATCACTAAATTCTACACCTGAAACTAATATTATACTCTATGTTAACTAACTGGAATTTAAATAAAAATTTGGAAAAAAAGAATTTGTTGTCCTTGTTAACGGGACATAATTGGAAACACTGGTTATGCAGCCAAGGCCTTGCCAGATGTCATATTTGAAAGTGATGCTTATTGAATTAGATCCAACCAGTTGCTTTTCAGGAATTAGATTGGCTTTATGGAGTCAATGCTTACACAGCTCTCTTGGGAAAACTTGCCTGGTACCTGGATTACAGGGTTCCCAGCCTTCCAGATGAGTAAGGAAAGTTGCTTCTAGGCAGGTCAGGGACCCTGGGGTATCTTGGGAAGCTTGAAAAGAGCAGAAATTGTCCAAAATTTATAGGTAGTAAGGTGAAATCTGATGGTGAGATCTTGATTTGTCTTCCCAGTCAGGAGCTTTTAAAAATCAAATCTGAGATTCTATATGAAAACTTCCAGCAAAGTAAAACTTAAGAAGGCCTATAGTTATTAATTTTTATTCTTGTGGCAACTATGTAAATAATTAGGTCAAATCTAATGAGACCAGCCAATTTGTGTGATCAAGAATAATCTTTCTTTGCGATTCTCTTTCATCCAAAGGGAGAGATGGTAGACATAAATTTTATATTTCAATAGAAAACTATAGCACATCTTTATAGTCTTGTTCATTGTCCTTTTTTTTCAGTGATCCAAGATTCATTGTTTATGCACCACACCCAATGCTCCATGCAATATGTGCCCTCATTAATACCCACCACCAGGCTCATCCATCCCGCCTCTCCCCTCCCCTCCATAACCCTCAGTTTGTTTCTCAGAGTCCAAAGTCTCTCATGGTTCATCTCCCCCTCTGATTTAACACAATTCACTTTTCCTTTCCTTCTCCTAAAGTCCTCCATTTTATTTCTTATGTTCCACAAGTAAGTGAAACCATATGATAATTGACTCTCTGCTTGACTTATTTCACTCAGCATAATCTCCTCCAGACCCATCCATGTTGATACAAAAGTTGAGTATTCCTCCTTTCTGATAGCTGAGTAATATTCCATTGTATATATGGACCACATCTTCTTTATCCATTCGTGTGTTGAAGGGCATATTGGCTCTTCCCACAGTTTGGTGATTGTGGACATTGCTGCTATGAACATTGGGGTACATATGACCCTTCTTCTCACCACATCTGCATCTTTGGGGTAAACACCCAGTAGTGCAATTGCAGGGTCATAGGGTAGCTCTATTTTTAAATTTTTGAGGAATCTCCACACTGTTTTCCAAAGTGGCTGCACCAACTTGCTTTCCTACCAACAGTGAAAGAGGGTTCCCCTTTCTCCACATCCTCTCCAACACTTGCTGTGTCCTGTCCTGTTGATTCTAACTGGTGTAAGGTGGTATCTCAATGTGGTTTTGATTTGAGTTTCCCTGATAGCTAGTGATGATGAACATTTTTTCATGTGTCTGTTGGCCATTTGTATGTCTTCTTTGGAGAAGTGTCTGTTCATGTCTTCTGCTCATTTTTTGACATGATTATCTGTTTTTTGGGCTAATCTTTGCCACCACTTCTCAACAGATGGTTTAATGGTTTTGCAGAACAATGCCAACAAGAGTCCTTGAGATACTATTTCTCAGACTCTGCTCTACCCCACTTGGGAGGTTTGTGGTTGTCTCTGAGTTGCTCAGTGATAAATAATATTTATTTATCTTGAACAAAATGGAACTGATGGTGTTGAATTTTATCTGAGCCCTATGCTCCTGAAAGAAATGATGAATAAGAAATTTTTCATCCTTTTAAGAACCATCTCCACCCTTCCTCAGACTCCTTTTTTTTTATAAAAACGCTGTGTTTCCTTCATTTTTTGGAAATATTTCTCATTAATGAACATGTTCCCTATTGTAGTAGCCTGAATAAAATCATCTTAGGGATGCCTGGGTGGCTCAGTCGGTTAAGTGTCTGCCTTTAGCTCAGGTCATGATCCCAGGATCCTGGGATGGAGCCCCGCTTTGGGCTCCCTGCTCACTGGGGAGGTCTGCTTCTCCCTCTTCCTGCCCCACTTCTGTGCTCTCTTCTTCTCTCAAATAAATAAATAAATAATCTTAAAAAATCATCTCCTTAATTATCCAGCACATTTTGTCTTTTATGAGCTCCTACCTTTCTCTCCAGCTTTATCACCTAACATCTTTCCCTTGTTCATTACACTCAAACCATACAGTCTTTTTGTCCTTAGAACACACATAACTTATCTGTTTTAGAGCTTGTGCACATGCTGTTTCCTATGCTGGAATCCTCTTTTTCACCCCTCCCTCTAATCCAGCTTAGCTCAAATGTGCCAAGGTAGGTTTGGATGTCCCACTCCTCCATTATTCTTTCTCATAGTATAGTAGATCTTCATTATTTGTAGGTTCTTTATTTAGAAATTTGTCTACTCAATGCAATTTGTTTGTAACCTCAAAATCAATACTCATGGCAGGGTTCTGGTTCAAGATGGCTGTGTAGGAAGATCCTGAACTCACCTCTCATGGACATACTGAGTTGACAGCTACATATGGAACAATTTCCTCTCAAAAATCCTAATGCCTGGCTGAATGATGACTACACATCGGGCAAATGAGAAGAAAACCATATCAGTGTGGGTAGGAGATGCTGGGACACAACCTTGCCATAAATCCAACCCTTAGCTAGCAAACCACAATTGGGAGGGAACTCAAAACCCAGAGCTTCTCCCTGAGGAAGAAAGGGCTCAAACTCCATGTTGGGCACCCCACCTTTTTAGATGTGCACTTGAGAGATGGGCCTCCAAACATCTAATTTTTTTAATTTTAATTTTTAAAAATTTAATTCATTTTTATTTAAATTCAATTAGCCAACATATAGTACATCATTCATTTCAGATCTAGTGTTCAATAGTTCAATAGTTAATCAGTTGCATATAGCACCAAGTGCTCATCACATCACATGTTCTCCTTACCAATGGGCCTTGTGTCCCAAGACCTACAAGATGGTAGCAATCTGAGAAATGTTTCTTAAAAAATTTGTATATTCAGATTCGCTTGTCCCAGGGCCCAATTCGGAGGCAACAAATTGTGCCCAGACTTAAAGTGAAGGAGTCTCACCTGCTTATATTAAAACTGACCTGAAGGTGAAAAAAACTGACCTGAGGGGTAGGCATCTAATTTAACACACATCTAGGAGTCTGCTAGAATACGGTCCAGGAATGGAGACTGGTGTGTACCATCTTTGTACTCTCCCTTTGCCACGCTCCCTTTACACATGTCTGTTTCTTTGACTTTTGTGGCTGCTTCCCAGGAGATACCTCTTGATTACCTGGCTCTGGGGGCTAGGGGAGCTTATATTCCTGGTCACATGGGACTTTAATAATCAATGCCATTCAGAAAGGAGTTCATAGCCCTCTCTAGTGCCTCAGTTTTTGTGACTGCTGCCACAGGACACATATATATTGCTTGGCTTTTGTGGCTAGTGAGGCTAATGTCTGCACATCCCACAGGGCTGTAACCACCCGCAAGGCTCGGCACAGAGAGTGGACTGAGGCACACCCCCAGTCTTTTTGTGAGGAAGGCAACTTTGCTTGTTCTGGAGCTTCAGACTGAGTGGGAGTCTTCATGTTTGGCATACATTTAGTGACCTATAGAGCAGCTCTCAAGGAATGCAGGGTGTAGAAGCCATCTTGGCACTCTTTCTTTGCCTGCTCTGGCTTGCTGGTATCTCCCAGAAACAAGCTTATACCCTCACCTGGATCCCCAAGTTTTGGTATTGTCACCCAGGGAGACCTCAAAATTTCCTAGCTCTGGTGGACAGAAGGTCTTATACTTGCAGCACCTTGGGACAGCATATACTTGCAAATGTTTAAAGGCTGCTCCCTGAGGGTCAGGCTTCCTGTCAGTCTGAATCTAGGTGCTGAGGTCTTCTCCCTTAGGACATTGACTAGTCTTGACTCATCTTCAACTAGTGGTAACTATTAAAAACATAATAGGTTGGTTGGACAAGCATAGATCAAGAGCTGGGATAGGGCTGAAAGAAAAGTTTCATCTCCTATACAGGGTTACTCCTTCAAAAGTAGGAGAGGTTGTTGTTTCATTTGCTATAGAGAAACCAACAGAGAGTCAAGCAAAATGAAGAAATAAAAGAATATGTTCCAAAAGAGAAAACAAGATAAAACCTCAGGAAAAAAAAACTAATGAAATGGAAATAAGTAATTTACATGATAAAGAGTTCAAAGTAATGACCATAAAGATGATATCTGAACTGGGGAGAAGAATGGATGAACACAGTTAAACTTCAACAAAGAGATGGAAAATATAAGGTACAAAACAGAAGTCTCAAAGCTGAAGAATAAAATGAACTGAACTGAAAATACACTAGAGGGGTTCAGCAGCGGATTCAAAGAGACAAAGAAAAAAATCATTCAACTTAAAGACAGGGCAGCAGAACTCAACCAATCAGAGTAGAAATAAAAGAATGAAAAAAGTGAAGATAGCTTAAGGGACTTATGGGAAAATATCAAACAGACTAACATTCTCATTATTGTGGTCCTAGAAGGAGAAGAGAGAGAAAGGGGAAGAAATCTTATTTGCAGAAGTAATGGCTGAAAACTTCTCTAACTTGAGGAAGGAAATAGACATCCACCCTGGAAGTGCAGAGAGTTCCAAATAGGATGAACTCAAAGAGACCCACATCAAGACACATAATTAAAATGTCAAAACTTAAAGAGAAGGAAATAATCTTAAAAGTAACAAAAGAAAAACAGCTTGTTATGTACAAGGGACCAACCATCAAACTCTCAGCAGATTGTCAGCACAAACTTTGAAGACCAGAAGGGAGTGACACAATATATTCAAAGTGTTGAAAGAAGGGTGCCTGACTGGTTCAGTCAGAAGAGCACACAACTCTTGATCGTGGGGTGGTGAGTTCAAGCCCCATGTTGGGCATAGAGCTTACTTAAAAAAATGTCAAAAGAAAAAAAAAAACCCTTTTAACTAAGGATACTTTACTTCACAAATTCAGAACTAAAGGAGAGATAAAACATTTTCCAGACAAGCAAAAGTTAAAGGAGTTCACCACCACTAAACTGGCCTTACAAGAAATGTTAAGGGACTTCTTTAAGCTGAAAAGAAAGGACATATGTATGAAAGAAAAAAAGGAAGAAAAAATCTCACTCAAGAAGGAATTACATAGTAAAAGTAGTGGATTAATTACTTATGAAGGTAACATGAAGATGAAAAGACAAAAGTAGTGAAAATAACTATGATAACAACAAATTAGTTAAGAGACACAAAAGATAAAGGGATGTAAAATGTGACATAAAAAACATAAAACATTGGGGGGAGTGTAAAAAATGATGAGCTTCAGAATGGTATCTAATGTAAATTATTATTAACTTAGACTGTTATGGATATGTTATTATATATAAGCCACATGGTAACCTCAAAGCAAAAACCTATAGAAGACACACAAAAGTTAAAGAAAAGGGATTATAAGCATGCCACCAAAGAAAGTCATTGAAACCACAAAGGAAGAGAGAAAGTAAAAAGGAAAGGAACATAGAAAAGCTACAAAACATCTAGAAACTAATTAACAAAATGGCAATAGGCATGTAGCTATCAATAATTATTTTAAATGTAAACGGACTAAATTCTCCAATCAAAAGACATAGAATGGCTGAATGGATAAAAATAAACCTCATCTATATGCTGCCTACAAGAGACTCACTTTAGATATAAGGACACACAGAGATTGAAAGTGAAGTGATGGAAATGGAAACCAAAAGAAAGCTAGAATAGCTATACTTACATCAGAAAAAAGGAACTTTAAAACAAAAACTGTAATAAGACAAAGAAAGGTACTACATAATTATAAAGGGGTCAATCCAACAAGAGGATATAACAATCGCAGATATTTATGATACACAAGAGCACCTAAATATATAAAGCAAATATTAATAGATATAAAGGGAAAAATAGAGACCAATACAATAATAGTGAGGCTCTTTAATATCCCACTTACATCAATGGACAGACCACCCAAACAGAATATCAATAAGGAAACATCAGCTTTAAACATGTTAGACCAGATGTACTTAACAGATATTTATAGAACATTCCATTCAAGAGCAACAGAAGACACATTCCCCCTGAAGTACACATGGACATTTTCCAAGATAGATCATATGTTAGACCATAAAACAAGAATTAATAAATTTGAAGATTGAAGTCATACGAAGCATCTTTTCCAACCACAATGGTATAAAACTAGAAATTAATTACATGAAAAAAAAACCTGGAAAATTCCTAAATATATGGAGATTAAGCAGCACGCTACTGAACAACCATAGGTAAAAAAAAATTTTAAAAATAAAAAAATACCTTGAGACAAATGACAAATGGAAGTGTAACATACCAAAATTTATAGGATGCAGCAAAAGCAGTCCTGAGGGGAGTTCATAGTGATGGAAGCCTATCTCAAGATACAAGAGAAGTCTGGGAAAAAAACCCCTTATTTTACACCTTAAGGAACTAGAAAAAGAACAAGAGAACTTCAAAGTTAGTAGAAAGAAAGAAATAACAAAGATCAGAGTGGAAATAAATGACAGAGACAAAAAAAAAACAAAATAGAAAATTCAATGAGTATATCACCTAGCTAGTGAGTCATTGAACATTATATCAAAAACTAATGATGTACTATACCTTGGCTAATTGAATTTAAATAAAAAAATTCAGTGTCAATTAAAAAAAAGAAAATTCAGTGAAATTAAGAGTTTGTTCTTTGAAAAGATAAAATTGACAAACCTTTAGCTTGACTCACCAAGAAAAAAAGAAGACTTACATAAATAGAATCAGAAATGAAGGAGATGTTACAACTGGTACCACAGAAATACAAAGGATCATAAGATTACTATGAACAGTTGTATGCCAATAAATTAGAGAACATAGAAGAAATGTAAAATTTCCCAGAAACATACAACCTACAAAGACTGAATCATGATGAAATAGAAAATGTGAACAGACCATTTACTCATAAAGAGATTAAATAAATAATCAATATTCTCCCAACAAATAAAAGTTCAGGACCAGATGGCTTCATTGGTGAATTCTAATATACATTCAAATAATTAATACCATCTTTTCCAAAGTCTTCCAAAAAATAGAAGGGGGAGGATCTCTTCTAAACATATTTTACAAGGCCAAGCATTACCTTGATATCAAAACCAGACAAGGATGCCACCAAAAACCTTACAGGCCAATATTCCTAATAACCACAGATGCAAAAATCCTCAACAAAGTATTAGCAAACCAAACTCAACAATACATTAAAAGGATCATTCACCATGATCAAGTGGGATTTATTCCAGGGATGCAAGGATTGTTCAACATCCATAAATCACTCAGTGTGATATAGCACATTATCAAAATGCAGGATAAAAACAATATGATTATCTTAATAGATGTAGAAAAAGTATTTGACAAAATAATCCATTTATGATAAAAATTCTCAAAAAAGTGGGTATAGAGTGAATGCATCTCAAAATATTAAGGGCATGTACAAACCACAGCTAATCTTATACTATTCAATAGTGAAAAGCTAATAGCTTTTCCTCCAAGATCAGGAGAAATACAAGAATGTCCACTCTTACCACTTTTATTCAACATAATATTGGAAGTTCTAGCCACAACAATTAGGTAGAAAAAGAAATAAAAGGCATCCAGGGGTACCTGGGTGGCTCAGTAGTTAATCGTCTGCCTTCAGCTCAGGTCATGATCCAGGGGTCCTGGGATCGAGCCTCCCACCAGGCTCCCTGCTCAGCAGGAAGCCTGCTTCTCCTTCTCTTGCACCCCCCTGCCAGTGTTCCCTCTCTTGCTGTCTCTCTCTCTGTCAAATAAGTAGAGTCTTAAAAAAATCCTAGAAGTAAAAGGCATCCAAATTGGGAAGGAAGAAGTAAAACTGTCACTATTTGCTGATGACATGATATATATAGCAAACCCTAAAGACTCCATCAAACTCCGTTAGTTAGAACTAATAAACTCATTGAGTAAAGTTGTAGGACACAGAATCAATACACAAAAATCTGTGGTGTGTCTTTATAATGAACTAACAAACTATCAGGAGAAATTAAAAAAACAATTTCATTTCTAATTGCATCAAAAATAAGAAAATATCTAGGAATAAATTTAACTAAGGAGGTGAAAGACCTGTATATTGGAAACTACAAGACATGGATGAAAGAAATTGAAGAAGACACAAATAAATGGAAAGATATTTTATGCTTATGCATTGGAAGAATTAATATTGTTAAATTGTCCATACTACCCAAAGCAATCTACAGATTCAGTGCAATGCCTATCAAAATTCTAAAGGGATTTTTCACAGAAATACTAAAAAATCCTAAAATTTGTATGGAACCATAAGAAGACCTCAAATAGACAAAGCAGTCTTGAGAAAAAAGAACAAAGCTGGAGAAAACACACCTGCAATTTCAAACTTTATTAATAAGCTATAGTAATTAAAACAGTATGGTATTGGCATAAAACCATACATATAGATCAATAGAACAGAATAGTGAGTGTAGAAATAAACCCACACATAAAAGCTCAATTAATTTACAAAGAAGGCAAGAATATATAATCGGGAAAAGAGGGTCTCTTCAATAAATGGTGCTGGGAAAATTAGACCACTACATGCAAAAAAATGAAACTGGTCCACTATCTTATATCATATACAAAAAGTAACTCAAAATGGATTAAAGACATAAATGTAAGGCCTAAATCTATAAAACTCCTAGAAGAAAACAGACAGTAAGCTCTTTTCTTTAAAAATATTTTATTTATTTATTTGACAGAGAAAGACACAGTGAGAGAGGGAACACAAGCAGGGGGAGTGGGAGAGGGAGAAGCAGGCTTCCCTCGGAGCAGGGATCCTGATGCAGGGCTTGATCCCAGGACCCTGGGACATGACCTAAGCCGAAGGCGGATGCTTAACGACAGCCACCCAGGCAACCCAAGCTCCTTTTTTTAAAAAAGATTTTATTTATTTATTTGAGAGAGAGAATGAACTTGAGGGGGAGGGAGGGTCAGAGGGAGAAGCAGACTCTCTGCTCAGCAGGGAGCCCAATGCAGGACTTGATCCTGGGACTCCAGGAATGGAGTCACTTAATGAAGTGAGTCACTGAGGCACCCAGCAGTAAGCTCCTTGACATAGGTCTCAGTTTTGATTCTTTGAATCTGATACCAAAAGTAAAACAACAAAAGCAAAAATAAACAAGTGGGACTACATCAAACTAAAAAGCGTCTGCACAGAAAAAAAAGTTTCTGCACAGTAAAGGAGGCCATCAACAAAAAGAAAAGGTAACCTCCTGAATGGGAGAATGTAATTGCAAACCATATAACTGAAAGAGGTTAATATCTAAAGTATATAAAAAAATCATACAACTCAAAAGCAAGAAAAATATGATTTAAAAAATAGAAGCTCTGAATAGACATTTTCCAAGGAAGACATGCAGATGGTCAATAGGCAAATGAAAAGATGATGACATCATTAATCATCAGGAAAATGCAAATCAAAACTACAGTGAAATATCACCTCACACCTGTTAGAATGGCTATTGTCAATATGACAAAAAATAACAAGTATTGGCAAGGACGTAGAGAAAAGGGAACCCTTGAACACTGTTGGTGGGAATGTAATTAGGTGCAGTCACCTTAGAAAACAATATGGAGGTTCCTCAAAAAATTAAAAATGTAGTGATGATCCAGCAATCCCACTTCTGGGTATTTATTTGAAGAAATCACAAACACTGATTCAATCAGAGGGGAGGCAAACAGGGGAGTGGTTTAAATAGGTGATGGAGATTAAGGAGTGCACTTGTCATGATGAGCACTAGGTGATGTTTGGAACTGAATCACCATATTGTACACCTGAAACTAGTATAACATGGTATGTTGACTAACTGGAATTAAAATAAAAACTTAAACACTAATTCAAAAAAAGATATATGCACTCCCATGTTCATTGCAGCATTACTTACCCTAGCTGAGATATGGAAACCACCTAAGTTGCCATCAATAGATGAATGGATAAAGAAACTGTGGTGTATATATACAGTGGAATATTATTCAGCCATTAAGAATGAAATCTTGCCATTTGTAAAAACATGGATGGATGTTGAGGACGTTATGCAAAGTGAAATAAATCATACAGAGAAAGACAAATACCTTATGATCTCTCTTTTGTGTGCAACCTAAAACACACCCCCCCCAAACAAAACAAGCTCATAGTTACAGAGAACTGAATGGTGGTTTCATGAGGCAGGAGTTGGGGGAATGGTGATTTCAAGAGATAGGGCTGGGGGTGGGACAAATGGGTGAACTTTTTTTTTTAGTTTAAATTAATTGAATAAAACGTTTAAAATTTACTCCTGGCACTTTGGCTATTCATGACAGGCACAGAACTGAAAACTTTGAGTTGTCTAAGGCATGTGTTTCTGCTGAGGTTGAACAGGACAATACTCTGTCTTCTTTCAGCTCATATACTATAAATAAGAGTCCTTTTCATTATTTACTTAGTGCCACATTTTTTGAGTTTTATTGTTCTTTTTGTTGGTATTTTGTTGTTTAAAATGGCCCTCATGTGTAGTGTTGAGGTGCTATCTAGCATTCCTAAGCACAAGACTGTGATGTGTCTGGAGATCTAATCAAATGAAACAATACTAGTCTCTGTCTTCCTAAAACTTAAATGCTAGTGGAGAAGACAAACATTTAAAAATTACATGAATACCCATCATTTCCATTGACATGGGTGGAACTGGAGGGGATTATGCTAAGTGAAATAAGTCAAACAGAGAAAGACAATTATCATATGTTTTCACTTCTATGTGGAACATAAGGAATAGCATGGAGGACCATAGGGGAAGGGAGGGAAAACTGAAGGGGGAGAAATCAGAGAGGGAGACAAACCACAAGAGACTCTGGACTCTGGGAACCAAACTAAGGGTTTCAGAGGAAAAACAGAGAAAAATTGTGTGTTAGATAAGCTTTACTCAGGCCTAAGTTACAATGCTGTTGGCTGTGAGTTCAATATTAATGAATCAACAATATATAATAAGGAAAGTGCCTTTAAGCAGAGGCATACATAAAACAAGTTTATGTACTGATTGGTTGATGAAAATATTGTGATCCAGAGACTCATAGGAACTTAACCCTATATTTTCTTAGGAGTAATGATTCAAGAGCATTAGTAGTTACATGACTGCAAATAAGAGAATCAACTGTACTTTCATTTTTTACTTCATAGCACTGATCACAGGTTGTAGGTATATGTTTCTTCATGTAATTTTTTCCTTTTTTAAAGATTTTATTTATTTATTTGACAGAAAGTGCAAGCACACAAGCAGGGGAACAGCAGAGGCAGAGGGAGAATCAGGCTCCACGGAGCCCGACGCGAGACTCAGTCCCATGACCCTGGGATCATGACCTGAGCCAAAGGCAGACACTTAACCAACTAAGCCACCCAGCCACCTGTTTTTATTTTTTTATTATATTTAGTTAGCCACTGTATAGTACATCATTAGTTTTTGATGTAGTGTTCAGTGATTCATTAGCTATATATAACACCCAGTCCTCATCACAACATGTGCCCTCCTCAATACTCATCACCCAGCTACCCCATCCCCCCACTCCCTCCCCTCTGAAACCCTCAGTTTGGTTCCCAGAGTCCAGAGTCTCTTGTGGTTTGTCTCCCTCTCTGATTTCTCCCCCTTCAGTTTTCCCTCCCTTCCCCTATGGTCCTCCGTGCTATTCCTTATGTTCCACATAGAAGTGAAACCATATGATAATTGTCTTTCTCTGTTTGACTTATTTCACTTAGCATAATCCCCTCCAGTTCCACCCATGTCAATGGAAATGATGGGTATTCATGTAATTTTTAAATGTTTGTCTTCTCCACTAGCATTTAAGTTTTAGGAAGACAGAGACTAGTATTGTTTCATTTGATTAGATCTCCAGACACATCACAGNTACCTGATTCAGTGCCTAATACAGGACTAGTATCTGGTGAAAACTGTTGAAGAATAAGTGAATGAATGACTGAATGAACAAAGTGCCTGTAGCTATGTGGCACAGAGGAATACCTGGGCAGTGAGCCAGGCAGGTCATTATAGACGGAGTTTGCAGACTGTGGTAGGAGAGACCATCGGTCTCTTCCCCTTTCCATCATAGTAACTCTTGTCCTATAGCGTTGACTATACTCAGTGTATAATGAAAGGATTTTCCTTTGAGAGTAAGATGTGGTCTACGGCCATACCACCCTGAATGCGCCCGATCTCGTCTGATCTCGGAAGCTAAGCAGGGTTGGGCCTGGTTAGTACTTGGATGGGAGAGTAAGATGTGTTTCAGGTATCAAAGCAAAATAGCACCTTCCTTTAAGTAGTTTAATATCCTTTCATTTTGGTTACAGTAAAAACAGTCAAAAGCAGCTCCTACAACCTGGTGGCTGCAGATACTATACAAATTTAGAAGGGGGATGGGGTTTTCTTCTTTCTTTCTGCCAGAGGCTCCATGTGAGCTCTGAGATGTGGCCACAACTCCTTTTCGAGTTTGTAAATGTTAACATACCCTAGGTAGAAGGCCTGGAACACATCTCCACATCAGGTTTTTTGTAGTTGAATCACTCAGGCCTTTCTTGGCATCCTGACATAACATGGTTAGACAGATATTCATTTAGTAATCCCAGATCGTAGGTGATGGAGCATAATCCATCTATCAGAAAGCCATCTTGAGGAGTCAGCCAGTTGGGCCATTGTGGAAAGGAAATTCAAAATAGATATAGAGCCAAGTCAGGGAAGGCCATATCCAACTTAGTAAAGGAGTGTTTGAAAGCTGACCTTATGTGTAGGAAGAACAGTAAGTAACCTATGCTGTGGTCACCTATGTAGAATGTTTCCAGGGTCATCAGGAAGAGTCCCCCCACCCCTATTCCTTAATGAGATTTTTTTTTTACACTCAAACTATGCTCTTGGTTGTTCTATTCCCCTGGACAGACCTTCCTTTTTTGTTAAAGCCATGCTAAATCTTACCTATTATTCAAGGTCCTGCTCCTCTAAGAATTCTTTTTGGACATTAGATGTTGGTGGTCTCTCGGAAGTCCACTGTCTGGGCACCCTAGGACTGCTTTGCATGTACTGCCTGTCTTTATCAGTGATAAACAGTGGCACAACTAACATTGATGGCTCTGTTGATGTTTCTCTGAAGGACATTATATGCTATTGGATGACAGTGACCATGTCCAGCATTTCCTTTGTATTCTCAAGATTACTAGCACAATATTCTGCACAGTTTTGGTTCTTAGGAAAGAAAGATTTGTTCAACAAATGGAGTCAGCCCATAAACCTTTGTGAAGCCTTTTCTGCCCATCTTACTTGGAAGGGATCTGTCTTTCCTTAGGACGTTATATTGCCTTGAAAGTTGACTATACTGAAGAGACAACTCTGGTTAAAGGAAGTTTGAGTGGTAGGGGCTGATACAAAAAATATGATTATTTTCTCCACCAACCAAGCAAAAGTTGTTTTTGGCATTCAGGGCCAGCCCAAACACACCTGATCAGCAGATAGAGAAGGTTTTTTGTGTCCTGCATTACCTTTTTGGTTTCTTGTTTCTCCTGAGATTCTTCCCTTTTGCCCATGATCCCCCTACCCCTATCCCAACTCTTTCCTTTAGCTGTGTTTATATAGTTCAGACACATGCATATTGCTATTTCCTGCCTCAGGTTTGCTCTAGTCCAGACTTAGTTTCTTTCATCTGTCTTAATCAGTTATACCTGCTGATTCTCCAGTATCATATTTTAAGATTTTTTCTAGGCCTCTGCTGCCAGTCTGCTCAGCTCAGGGTATTTTTCCTAATGATTAGGACCTTGGATAGGGTACCAGATTTCCCTGTGCCTCAGTTGGACCCTGAGATAGTCCAGGCACTCCCAAAATGACTTCTGCAACTCACCACAGGTTAAGGCCAACCCATGGCTCATTGGTAGGCCTAGATATCTTTCAGCCTTGATGTTCTTCAGCTTTCCCCATCTCAGAAATATTTGCCTTTTAGATTAATTTTCCCCCAGTTACATGATTTATTTGTGGGTATCCAAATGGATACTTGGCTATTTCTTGTATATATTGTTCTTTTTTCGCATGCTGCCCATGTCTCTGTTTCTGTTTCTCTGTTTTTTCCTCTATGTTCCTTTCTGCTGAGTCTTCTCTGTGAGGGTAAATTATTCTCACTCATAGTAGCATAGATAGTGCTTCTAGAACTGTGATGGGAGCTGTGGTTGTAAAGTCCCCTTTCAAAAGTTCCAGGCAGGCGAGAGTTAGAGCATTGCTTTTAGGGCTCTTAATCAAAAGACCTCTATGGTAAGGGCGGATATTTTGGTGTTTGGGCCCTAGCATTCCTCCATTGCCTTATCTTCTACTTCATTCCTCATATATAGCTAAAAGAAGCATAGTCCCTCATCTTCAGTCAATTTCCTACACTCTATGTCAAACTTTTGTCAACCTTGACACTCTTGACATTTTGGGCCACAAAGTTCTTTGGGGTGTGTGTGTGTGTGCGTGTGTGTGTGTGTGTATGCTGTCCTGTGCATTGTAGGATGTCTAACAACATCCCCATCATTTACCTACTACATGTCAGTACATCCTCTTACCCAGATGCAGACTCTCACCCAGTTGTGACAATATAAAATGTCTCCAGACATCAAATGTCCTCTGGGGGGGCAAAATTATCCTAAGCTGAGAACCACTTCTTTAGGTTCTCTCTGCCTTGGTCCCTAGTCCTTGACTGATATTCCCCTTTTATTCTAGCCCCTCCCCCAGCCTTACTCAGAAGTCTCCATCAGTTGGCTAATAAAGTCATCGTGGAAATAGCAAAAGGAACTCTAGACTTATGAGATTTGATTTTCATTGCCGGATCCTCCACTGACTAAGTGACCTGAACAAGTTACTCAATTCTCCATTTCCTCATCTATAAAATGGAGATTATAAAATAATTCCGCACTGGAGTTTTTCTGTTTTAAATGTCTTTCTTCTTACTATTGCTAATCATTGCTTTTACCGATTAATAGATTCAGAAACTAAAATGATGGTGAATGGAGCCCAAGGTAGAGCTGGCAGTCTTCAACAGTGTTCTAACCCACAGTGGTATAAAAGAAAACCACATATCTGGAAAGAAGAAAAATAGAAGCACTTGTTTCCAAATGCAGTTGAGCCTCAGAATCATCTGGAGATATTTTTGAAAGGACAATCCTATGCTATACCCTAGGTATCTTGAATGGCAATATCTGGGTGTGGGACAAAGGATCTGTAACAAACAAGCTCCCCAGTAAATTCTGATGATAAGCCATGTTTGGGTACTACACAGTTAGGTGATCTTTAAAGTTCTTTCTACTCTGATAGTCCATGATTGTATATTTCTATTTATTCTGTAAAGTATTACACAAACTGAAAATATACCTTCTGAGCATGATCTTAGGGAATTTTCATGAATATTTTTGGAGACTGGAGTTGAAGAATGTCACCTTGTTCTAAGATAATGAACTGCTTCTGGAGACACATTTGATCTTACAAGCAGGGAAGAAGGCAGCTCCATGAAGCATCAATCAGCAGTTTTTCACTCAGCATAATCTCCACCAGACCCGTCCATGTTGATACAAAAGTTGGGTATTCATCCTTTCTGATGGCTGAATAATATTCCATTGTATATATGGACCACATCTTCTTTATCCATTCATCTGTTATAGGGCATCTCGGCTCTTTCCACAGTTTGGTGATTGTGGACATTGCTGCTATGAACATTGGGGTACATATGGCCCTTCTTTTCACTATATCTGTATCTTTGGGGTAAAGACCCAGTAGTGCAATTGCAAGGCCATAGGGTAGCTCTATTTTTAATTTTTTGAGGAATCTCCACACTGTTTTCCAAAGTGGCTGCACCAACTTGCATTCCCACCAGCAGTGAAAGAGGGTTCCCCTTTCTCCACATCCTCTCCAACGCTTGTTGTTTCCTGTCCTGTTGATTTTGGCCATTCTAACTGGTGTAAGGTGGTATCTCAATGTGGTTTTGATTTGAGTTTCCCTGATGGCTAGTGATGATGAGCATTTTTTCATGTGTCTGTTGGCCATTGGTGGGTATTAAGCAGGGCACGTATTGCATGGAGCACTGGGTGTGGTGTATAAACAATGAATCTTCGATCACTGAAAAAATAAAATAAAAAAAATCAGCATTTTTTCTTTCACTTTACTAATTAAAGAGCACAAACCTACAAACTGGATGGTAAATAAACTTCAGTTACTGGTCCAAAGACCACAGGGTAGATTAGGCCAGGAGAGATGGTAGGATTTCCAGTGGCCAGAGTCCTGAAATTCTCTGGTTGGCTAGAGAAGTTACTGAAAGGTTGGTCAAGAAAGGTATGCAACCCCAAAGAGTAACCTCTGGGACAAAAAAGGAAAGGACCTTTCTGTTCTAGAAGGTTAGGAAGGCTTTGGAGGTAAAACAGAGTGTAGTCCCAGAACCTAGGGTTCTCTGTCTTAGTGGCTTACTTTAGTATTGACTCTCTCACCCCAGATGGTGCTAAAGTGTTTGGAATATCCAAATATGTTTGGAAATTTGAAAAAAGTGAATTGTCCAAGAAGAAGGAATGGGGATGGGATATACCATTAGCTATGTCAGGTCAACCTATGGAACTAATTGAGTTACTTTAGGATTAGAGTTCAGTGTTAATTAGAGTTCAATGTAAAATTAGCTGGCTCTGTGTTCGTGTTTGTTTACTGATTCCCTCAGTTTCCTGGTAAAAACTCTTTTTGACAAATGCCAACATTATCTTCATTGAACTAAAGGAAAAGAGAGATTTTCCACACTATTAGTTTTCTATTGCTGTATAAAAAATCGCCACAAGTTTGGTGACTTAAAGCAACACAAACGTATTATCTCACGGTTTCTATGGGTCAGGGTCACAGTACAGATTAGCTGGTCCTCTGCTCAAGGTCTCACCAGGCTGAAATCAAGGCGTCCACAAAGCTTGAGTCCTCTTCTAAGCTCACTGATTTTTGGCAAAATATATTTCCTTGTGGTTGTAGGACTGAGGTCTTGATTTTGAGGTTGAAAACTTGAGATCAGTAGGACTGATTTCAGAAGCCTGAGGTCCTCTTTCTGGCTATTGGCTGGGGACCACTCTTAGCTCCTATGAGTTAACCTCAGATCCTTGCCATGTAACCCCCTCCACAGGCAGTTCACAACATGGTTTGTTTGCCTCTCCAAGGCCAATAGGAGAACCTCTGCTGATTTAAGCATCTCTAAATTATTTTAAGTGTACGCTTTATTATTATACTAATAATAAAGAGGATGAGCTTTTTGGACTATTTTCTATATGTAAGTTCTATTCGAAGTGTTTACACGTATTTTAAAAAAGATTTTATTCATTTGAGAGAGAAGGAGAGGGAGCACACACAAGCATGGGGAGGGGACGAGGGAGAGGGAGAAGCAGACACCCTGTTGAGCAGGGAGCCTGATGCAGGGCTTGATCCTAGGACCCTGAGATCATGATCTGAGCCAAAGGCAGCCACTTAACTGACTGAGCCACCCAGGCATCCCTAAGTGTTTACATGGATTAACTCTCCCCCAAATCTTCTGAAGTAGGTACTTTTATTTCCCTTTTTTATAGATAAGGAAACTGAGACACAGAGAAATTAAATGCAAATAATTCTAAACTCTAGTTAATAACATGCATACTAAAGTGTTTGGAGGAAGTATCCTGATGTATGCAACATGCTATGAAATACAACAAAAAAAGGATGGTCTGTTGCATAGATAAAGGGATGGATAATAAGTATGTGTATATATATATATATATATACATATATATGATAAAACAAGTCAGTAAAATTTTAATGGTAGGTGGGTATATGGGTGTTCACTGTAAAATTCCTTCAACTTTTGTATATGTTTGGAAATTTGAAAAAAGTAAATTGTCCAACATCACACAGCCAGTAATGCTGGAGCCAAAATTTTAATTCAAGTAGTCTGGCTCTAAAGTATGTGCTCTTAACAACTATGCTAAACTGCTTCTCAGAAGCTGATTTTCTAAGGATTTATAGTATATTTAATGGTTGAAATCAGATTGCTTTCTCAAGTCAGTTGTTCTTTATAAGTTTTGCCACAGAAGCTATGGAATAGTGTAACAGTCTCTGTGACAGGGTCTTACTGGGGAGGCAAATGTGCACACATTTAAATCAACCCAAGAGGGGATAAAAATGAAGGAGTAGAGCTCTGGACGGGAACTGGTGGGAACTGAATTGAAGGCACGGATTGAGGCACTGGTTAATTTCCTCAAAGACAGGACGAAAGAGAGGAATGAGAGCTAAGATATAGAGTTTGAGATATTTGAGGTAGAGTGGAAGGAGTTGGGGCCTGATAAGACTATCTTGTGGGTATAGAAGGAGGCAAGATCATCTGCCAAGAAAGAGTGGACGGAGGCCAGTGCATTAAGGCAAGTGGGCAAGAATTGAAACTGTTGCTTTGGGGAGTGAACATGAGATGACTAGAAAATATGTTAAGTAGTAGGCAGATCCCAGTTGGGGTGAGAGGGCAAGTATCTGTAGTTGTTCTATACTTCTTCAGTCAAGTTTATTGTAGTCTACTAGAAACAGGATAGGACAAAGTACAAAGTGGGGTAGGCTCAGAAAAAGACGGGAATGAGACCAAGGAGTCAAAGATGACTTTGATAGAAGAATAATAGGGAGGACAGAAAACTCAGCTATCCCTCTTCTTGAAAATTCTCTGCTTAACTTTGCTGTTCATGTGAGAATCTGACTACTTCCTACATCCTGTCATTGACTTGCAAACCTTTCAAACCTGAGTACTAGCTCTGGCAACCTTACCTCTCAGGTCTTAGTTCTCTGTGAGTTTTGGCCCCATTTCTCAAAGTAATTGGGTCCAGGAGTTCATCCTTGCCTCTCTTCCAACTTCAGACAGGAGCTAAGTTGGGATCATAATGAGAAGAAGGGATCACCTCTTTGCGTAAGCCCCAGCAAAGGGTGGTTTTGTTGGAGGACTGAATTAATAGCAGGTAGAAAAGAGGGATGGGTGAGGGTAAGCACTGATTTTTTTTAACATGGGTGTGATTCACATACTTTGGGCACATTAGCCATTACACCTCTTGGCATCCCTAGTACCCCTACTTCAATGTGTGTTCATACATATGTAGACTCATGCCCAGACCCTTCCTGTGCCTGTTGTGGAAGCACCCCCCACATTCTTCATATGCCACCCCCATCAGCCTCAATTTAGATAACCTTCAGACTCAGAGAAAAGAGTAGAGGATGGGGCCTGGAAAGGTAGTGTGTGTTTTAACTGCTCTGTTGTCCTTGGAACACTCTTATCCACTATCCAAGGACTAACCATGCCCTGAGACTGGGACTGAGGGATAGTGGGCAGAACAAGTTTATTCTATAATTTGTCACTTATATTTGGATAAGGCTTTTCATTTTCTGTGCAAACCTATATGAAGGCAGGCTAGGAAGCCACTATTATCTTTGCCTTCCTAGTGAGAAAACTCTGTGAAATGATTTGAGATAGGTAGGACTAGGAGTACTGGGCTGCTCATTTCCAGCCTAGGGCTCTTGCCAATCCCCCACACAACTAAACTCCATTCTTGGAGGTCCTGGTTACTAATTCAGGTAAGCAGTTACCAGTTAAGGGAAATGTTGCTGGGGCCAGGCTGAGCTGGGACTCTGTTTGCTTTGCTTAGGAGATGGTGGGGGCAATCAGAGAGTAGGGGACTGTGAACTACTGTGAAAAGGAAAGGAGAGGCTTGGGACTTGGGCCCAGGAATTCCCATCAGGAATGAAACACTTTACACCTGCTGCCACATGAAGTGCCTAACTCCATCAAGGAATTTGCATGCAGATAGTTAGATCAGACTTTGGAAACAGAGGATGAAAAACTAGTTTCCTTCTTTCTGTTCACAGAGGCCAGCCAAGAGCCAAGCCAGATCTCTCATCATAAACTAAGCAACAGAACCAGTTATTGGTTTCAAGTCTGACTGCCTCCTCTTATAAGGATGTTAGAACTTGGAGAGATTTCCTTACCCTTTATAAACAAGCAGAAAGAAGTAGGATTAAGAGCCCAAATAGAATGGCAGGTATATTCAAAGGTAGAGTGGGAGGCTGAAAGTGCTACTTAGAATGTAGCTAGTAATTTCACTACTTTAATTCTCTCATATGTCTATGAAAAACTTGCTGGGAAAGATCTGATTTGGGAGGGTGGAGGTAAGGATTAGGTAGACAATATGAGTTATTTAAGTAAGTACTGGGAGCCTTGGAATTATGGGATGGGAGCTTAAAGAGATATAACTCACTGGGGCCCAGGGATAGCCAATAGCTAACCATGACAAGAATGTACAAGGAGGCTAACAAGTCTCCCAGATGGGAGTTGAATATATAACATGTGGCCTCATCAAGGCACTTGTCTTTGACTCTTGACTTTTTCACCTACTAACTGTAGGACAAAAAACATGTCTGGTTAACCTTCTGGGTCTCAGTTGCCTTTTATGTTAAATGGGGATGATTCTTATCTACCTCACAAAATTGTTGAGAGTATTAAATGGATCTAGTAAATATGAAAAGGCCTTATAAGCTATAGAGCCTTCTGTAGATATGAAGGGCTAAGTCTTTACTACTACATGGTCCTCTGGCTTTTCCTAATTAGCACCTTTAGAAGAGATTAAGGAAATCCTAGGATCAAGGGGGGAAATACAAATGAGTATTTTAGTCTGGGTGACCTCTAAAGAAGAGAAATGCATGTTTGGGGAGGCTGAAGCTCTTCCAATGATATCTGCTTTCTGAAATGTGTGTTCACTTTGTCCTCAGGATGGGGGTGTCAAGGTGGGCCTTCAGTTTGGGCCATAACTGCCTTTTGGATGTCATCCTCAGTTGGCCCTCTGCTTGGTTAGAATTTGAGTGGGCAAATAAAACTAACTTTGGGCCAGTCAACTTTATATAAAAATAAAGATTGTTTCCATAAACAATGGCTGGGCTAACAATCAGCCTGGCCAGAGAGGCAATATAGAGTCAGGGAAAAGCACTTGAGTAGGAGTCAAGTCAGAGGTTCCGCTCTTGCTTTGCTCCTGACCAGTTGTGAGACCTTGCATGAGTCTGAGAGTTATGTATATATTATCAAATGAGAGAGAGAATGTGAGAACCCCTTTTAAGCTGTACAGTAACATATAAATGGGGGCATTTATTATTTTATATTATGTGATATAGGGAATTGTTATTTTTATTATTTTATCCTCAAATATGATGTCTTTGATTGCAAAGTGGACCAGACATGTTGGATTGGTATATCCCATTTCTGTTTATTAGATAAAAAATTGAAAATGCAGAATCTATTGTTTTTATTATCATCACATTTGAAGAACAGGTGTATTCAATAGTGGGGGGACCTTAAAGATCTCTGCCCAGATATGGGGTATATTTGGGGGGTGTTGGAAATGTTCTGGAATTAGAAGGGATGATGTTTGCATAACATTGTGAATATACTAGAAAACCCACCAGAACACTTTAAAATGGCAAATTTTATTTCAATTTTAAAAATTAAAAAAAAAAATCCCTGCCCAGAAGTCATGAGGGCAGTGAAGCCTAGATTTAAAGCAGTGAGAACAGGCCCAGAGCAGGTAAAATCAAATGTTGCTTTTTACTGTGTGAGCTATATACTTGTGAGGGATAGGTGAGTCTTTCAGGTGGTGTGTGTATAAGAGAGACTGAATACTTAAGTATAAAAGCAGTAACATCCCAGAAACAGTTGAGATGGAATAGCATTGATAATGGGTGTGGAAATGATGGTCTCAGTACAGTTTTTGGAAGTCTCAACTGGAGGATCCCTATTGGTTCCAGGGCTGAGTAGCCCACATTTAGTTATCTGAGGGCTGGGGGAGCCAGTTACTGTTTTAAATGCAAATTTAGGTTGACCAACTATTCCGGTTTGCCCAGAACTAAGAGGTTTCCTGAAATGCGGGTCTTTCTTTCTTTTTTTATTTTCTAAAAGACTATTTTTTTCCAGCTTTAGTGAAGTATGACTGCTGAATAAAAATATTTAGGTTATAAAATGTGGCTTTTAAGGTATACGACATGATGATTTAATATATGTATATATTGTGGAATGATTACTACAATCAAGGTAATTAACACATCCATTACCTCACATAGTTGCCATTTCTTTTATGTGTGTGATGAGAATGTGTAAGATCTACTCTCAGTAAATTTCAAGTAGACAATATAACATTATTAACCATAACCACCATGCTGTACGTTAGATCCCCCAAACTTGTCTAACTGAAAGTTTTTGTCTTTGTTTTTTTTTTAAGATTGTATTTATTTATTTGGCAGAGAGATAGAGCCAGATAGCTCAAGCAGGGGGAGTGGCAGAGGAAGAGAGAAGCAGACTCCTTGCTGAGCAGGGAGCCTGATGCAATGCAGGGCTCAGTCCCAGGACCCTGAGATCATGACCTGAGCTGAAGGCAGATGCTTAACTGACTGAGCCACCCAGGCACCCGGAAAGTTTTTGTCATTGACCAATAATGTAAGTACCCATCATTGGATGAATAGACAAAGAAAATGTGTAATATTTATACGATGGAATATTATTCAGCCATGAGAAAGAAATCCTTCCACTTGTGGCAACATAAATGAAACTGGAGGACATTATTCCGAGTGAACTAAGCCAGACACAGAAAGACAAATACTATATGATATCACTTATATGTGGAATTACAAAAAATTGAACTCATAGAACCAGAGAGTAGAACAATGGTTGCCAGGGCCTGGGGACTGGGGAAAAGAGGTTGATAGGGGACTTTCTATGTTAAAAGTGGGAATGTCCTGGACAGACCAGGTTGCCCTAAAACTGGTACCCCTGTTAGCAGAGAGAATGAAGGGCCTGAGGAATGCTTTACAACCCTCTGGTTTAGAAGAAAGTGAAATGTCATCTCTGGTTAGGATAGGAGAAAAACATCCAGAAAAGAAGCCAGAAGGAAAAAAAATTCTGAGTGACACCAGTCAATGAAAGCCATTGTCAAAATGGTGATAAATGAGAAACTATGTCAGAGATGACAAAGAAGGTCTTTTGATTTATCTCTGGGCCTTAGAAGTGATAAAGGATGTCATCCATAGAGGATAAAATTTGGGGGGGGCAGCAGCACTTTTCCAGCTTTGCTACAAAGAACAAGGAATATTTATACAAACTGAGAAACAGGGAAGAATTAGGTTCCTGGTTCTCTGCATCTAGAGCTAGATTGGTGGCTTGGTCTATTTTGAAGATGACAAAGGTTATCATCACACCTAGATCTCAAATAGCTGATTGAAGTTATATTTCCTTTGGGACCTTTATTCAAGCTAAAGCATTAGTTCAGATGTTCACTGCATTTCCTGTAGTGAACTAGATCATATACTAGAGTGTGTTAGGGATAAAGCAGTAGACCAGATTGACAGGATCTCTGCTTCTATGGCAGGTAATCATTTAATCCCTACAAGAGAAGTATGGAGCCTCAAAGAGAATCTAGGAGGGAAACCTAACATGGTCTATGGAGTCAGGGAAAGCTATCCAATGGAAATAAGGCCTAATCTTAGGCCTAAAGCATAAATAAGGATTAGTAAAGTGATCAGATGGAGGACAGGCATCCTAGGCACAGAGAACAGCATGGGCAAAGACAAGGGAGAGAGGATGTGCATTTGAAGAATTATGGTATGATCCTGTATAGCTGGAGTAGGCTGTAACTCTGCTGGTGTGGTCTACAAACCATCTGCATCAGAGTTAGACTATTTTTTAAAACTCAGATTTCCAGACTTACTGTGCATCTGCAGTGGGATCTGTAAATCTGCATTTTAATTTGTTCCTTTGGTAGTTTTGATGCTTTATAATGTTCTATGTAATCTAGATGTCAAGCATATATGCATTCTTGTATCAAGAAAAAAGAATGTGTGTGTGTGTGTGTGTGTGTGTGCGTGCATTTAGGAACTAAATAAGTGGTTAAAGAGGGAGGGAAGCACCAAAGTTTTGAAAGGCCTATTTCCAACCTTGTTTGTAAGTCGAAAGACTTCTCTTCCTGAGGTCAAAGTCTCTGAGGATCATATACTCTAGGCCTCTCCACAGGACTGAGCAGATCAATATCTGGGATACCTGTAATCCATTTAGGGCACACTGATTGGGAAGTTCTGCTGTTGACCATGATAAGGAGTATAGACTTTGCCCAATAGGCAATGAGGGTCCACTGAAAGGTTTTATAAAGAAAGTGACTTAAACTGATTTGTTGCTTAGAAAAATTATTCAATTTAGAGAGGGAGACTGGATTATAGTGGGGCAAGATTAAAGATGGGGAGATTAGTTAGGATAATATTGCAATAGTCAAGCTTTTCCACTGATCTGACCTGATAAATAAAAATATAGTTTTTTTTAAAAAAGATTTTTTATTTATTTATTTGACACAGAACGAGAGAGAGAGATTACAAGTAGGCAGAGAGGCAGGCAGAGAGAGAAGGAAGCAGGCTCCCCACTGAGCAGGGAGCCCGATGCGGGCCTCGATCCCAGGACGCTGAGATCATGACCTGAGCTGAAAGCAGAGGCTTTAACCTACTGAGCCACCCAGGCGCCCTAAAAATATAGTTTTATTCAATGATTACAGGTTAACAACATTCTTTTCATCTCTTTGTTTTCTTTATGCCTGATATAACCAGGCACTGTTACACGTTTCAGGAGCTGCCAGGAGAAGATTCTGTCCTATATTTGAACTTAACTGATTATCATGGCAAAGATTCATCCTCATACTTGAAATTTCTTAACTTGGAAGCATGGGAAGCTGAAAGCAATGGAGATCTTCCCTTATTGGCTCTGGGTTTGGTTCATGGGACCTCTCACATTGAATAAGAGAGCTGAGATCAGAATCCCTGAGATGGAGTGTAAAATCAGAAGACATGAAGATGCCAATTGATGTATAAACCTCAAGAAATAGAAGTACCAGAAGGCAATCAATAGCTGGAAGTGGGGAACAAAGTGCCCAAGGTGAATGAGGCACGTTCTGGCTGACCAATGTCCCATTCTGCCAGTTTCCTTGGGATCTGTGGACAGTGATCCATTGCATCTATGGATGGTAATCTTGAGGGCACAAAGGGATCTGCAGAGGACAGTGGCATATGAACTCAGGGATTTGAAAAGCTACTTGTATATGAAGCATTTCTCATTTGGGGAGGGGATAATTCTTTTGGGGAGGAACTGGCTCCTGGAGATGTATGGTATGGTCTGACCTCCTGGAGCCAGCATGGCCTGCTCAGGGTCGGTCTTCCCACCTTAACTAAGACTTTTGCCGCAAGTAAAAGAAACAGTTGCTGCTATCCAGAGTAAATTAGGTACAAATAAACCTGCTCCTCATTCTGTCTCCTGGTTTCCCATAAATGCCTGAAGCCCAGCCTTAGGTTGGTATGTACTTTTAATTATTTCAAGAGCTGGCATTGCTTCCCTCATAGTAAAAGTGTCATGAAATTACTGTAAGGTTGCATGAGTTTGGGCCATAAATCTTATTCACTTCAGCTACATCTCATACCTTAATTCACTGGAGTATAAAATGCCATTTACACTGGTTCTTAGTTCACTTAATCATAATTAAATGACCTCAGAGGGCAGTAATTCATTGAGGCTCTGGCTTTGATGTGACACAAATAACAAACTTGGTTTGCCATGTGGACAGGTTCCTCCATACTTTTACATTGGCCACAGACCTCATGGAGCATATAATGTTGGTTTTTTGGTATGGGCATGTGCTCTGGTTACATGGAACATCTGGGCCACAGATGTGGTTGAAAGGACCAACTAAATGGTCCCCTTTGGAATTTTGTTGCACCATCTTCAGGGCCCTCTAGGCTTTTCTTTGGTTCCTTTCAGTTGTCCAAAGAATGAGTGTTTGTCCATGTTGGGCCTAGATAAAAGGTGATGTGGGCACTTCCTTTTTCATCTTCTCATCCTTGTGTTATTCCCTTTCTAAAATGACTAAGAGATCAGTGGCTCAAGTGCTTTAAGACTTTACCTCCAAGTGTAAAGCTCTCTAAGTTCTTATCCCTAGTCATGTTGAGTTTCCTGGGATCTAGATCCTCAAGATCAGTGGTTCTAGGGATCATTGCCATTTGGACACTTCACTTCACTTGGCAAACCTTTGTTGTCTTTCTATCCAAATGAATTCTTTTCATTTTCTCCATCATCATCAGTGGCGCTACCATCCTTTTGAGTTCCTAAGTTCTAACTCCTGAAGTTTGTGGCTGGCAGAATAGTACTCCCAAACCCCAAAAGATGTCCATGTCCTAATCTCAGAATCTGTGAATATATTAGCTTACATGACAAAAGAGAATTAAGGTTGTAGGAATTAAGGAATTAGGGTTGCTAATCAACTGACTTTGAAATGGGGAGAGTCTCCTGGATTATCCAGGTGAGCCAAGTATAATCACGAGGGTCCTTAAAAGTGGAAGAAGGAGGCATAGGGAGAGTCACAGGCAGATGTGACTAGGAATAAAAGCCTCAGAGAGATGCAGTGCTGCTGGCTGTGAAGGTGGGGAAAGAGGGTCATGAAGAAAGGAATATGAGTGGCTTCTAGAAGCTTGAAAGGGAAAGGAAAGTAATTCCCACCTAGAACCTCCAAAAAGGAGTACAGTTCTGCTGACACCTTGATTTTAGCCTAGTGAGACCCATATCAGACTTCTACTTACGGAACTGAAAAATAATAAATGGGTGGTGTTGTAATTTGGCATAGCAACAATTGAAAACCAATACAAAGCCCATTTTGACTTTTCTTTTTCACCATACCTAATTAGATTGTAAATCTTGTGGAGACTTTTTCAGCTACATCTCTAAGATTCTTTTTTAAACATTTGATTTATTTATTTGACAGAGAGAGAGAGAGAGAGAGAGAGAGAGAGAGAGAGAGAGAGAGAGAGCGTGAGCGCGCATGCACAAGCCGGAGGAGCAGCAGAGGGAGAGGGAGAAGCAGGTTCTCCACTGGGCAGGGAGCCTGATGCAGAGCTCGATCCCAGGACCCTGGGATCGTGACCTGAGCCGAAGTCAGATGTTTAACTGACTGAGCTACCCAGGTGCCCCTAGAGTTTTATGGTTTTTGACAAATGCACAATGTTATGTATTTAACATTATAATATCATACCAAATAGTTTCACTGCCCTAAGACTCTTGTGATCCACCTATTCATCTCTCCCTCCATCTCCAGTCCCTGGCAATTACTGAACTTTTTACTGACTGTCTCCATAGTTTTGCCTTTTCCAGAATGTCATATAATTGGAATCGTGCAGTATGTAGCTTTTCCAGACCGGCTTCTTTAACTTGAAGTATGTAGTTAAGGTTCATTTTTCCTTTTGTTGGCATTTGGTGGCACAAACAGGTCAGAGATAGACCATACTATGGCCTCAAGGCCTTCTCCCTCATGGGATTTCTACCATGCATTGTTTTTGGAAGATATTTGAATATTTTTTCATGAGGAATCCAGACAGGATGGGAAAATAAGCAGACAATTGTGCTAGCTACTGGTATGTCTGGTTAACTTTTGAATAACAGCTGTAGTAGATTGTTAAAGTAATTGTTCTTAATGAATCATGCCTCCTAGGATCTATGCACTTTTATGGGGGCCTCCCACATTGATGCTTGGCCAAGGAACTTGCTTTGGCTATTGGAATAGTAGCAAATGTGACACAAACAGAAGCTTGAAAAACCCTTGTGATTTGTAGTGCCTTCTCTTGCTCCCAGGATTTCTCCTGCCACCATATGAAAAGGACCAGGCTGACCATCTTGAGGAGGAGAAACCACACTGAGAGGCCCAAATGACAGACAGAACTAACTGCCACACATACGGGTGAGGCCATCTAGACCATCCAGCCCTACCTGAACTATCAGGTAGTTATAGCCATATGAGTGACCTGAGAGAGTCCAGTAGAGAAGCACTCAGCTTAGTCCAGCCCAAATTCCTGATTCCCAACATTTGTGAGCATGATAAAATGGTTGTTTTTTTGCTACTAAGTTTTGAGGTGGTTTGTTATAAGCAATAAATAATTGCCTCAATAAACTTGAGTTACAGGTTATGGATCATTGGCTAAAACTGGCCTTGCTCTAAATATGCAGCTAAGAGGGGCGCCTGGGTGGCTCAGTGGGTTAAAGCCTCTGCCTTCAGCTCAGGTCATGATCCCAGAGTCCTGGGATCGAGCCCCACATCGGGCTCTCTGCTCAGCGGGGAGCCTGCTTCATCCTCTCTCTCTGCCTGCCTCTCTGCCTGCTTGTGATCTCTCTCTGTCAAATAAAAAAAAATCTTAAAAAAAATAAATATGCAGCTAAGACCTGAACACATACAGATAAGAGTAACTAAACACTTTGAAGGAACCAAAACTCGACGTTCTTTTGGAACTAAGAAACATTGTTTTTAAAGATGTCTCCCTTTTTTTCATGTCACTGAGAGCCACTTATTAATAAGATGGAAATTTAATCTTATCCAACAGACAATGAAAATTATAAATGTGTAAGAATAAAATTTCCAAGAAAGGTGAAGGATCTATGTGCACAAAGTTACATTTAATGAAGAACATAAAACAAATATGAAGATATATGCTAGGTTTCTGTGCAGAAAGAACTAATATAAAAACCTCAGTTCTCACAAAATAAATAAGTTAAATGAAAGTATGTTGTTAGAATTCTAATGGATTATGGGCTGGATATACTCTACTGCTCTACATGCACCCTCTACCCTTCTCCATCCTGAACTGTGCCCCAGGTGGCTGCCCCATACAGAGTGTATCAACCCCTTCTCTTACTCTCTGGTGCCTGCCTGGGTTTGGCTAATAGGGAGCACTGGTAGGAGTTCTGGAGATAGGAGAAGAGGAAGGTCAGGACATTGATCTCCACAGCTTTCTCCCAGCCAGGTGATATGGGTCAGCTATGGCTTCTACAGAAGCCTACAGAAGGCTACAACTCCTGTTGGGAACCCTCTTCAATGTAGATATTATCTCAGGACTCTAGTTAAACTTCTGCCTTCCCTTCAACCTTCAGACTCAGAGGTGGTAATAGTTGTTTGCTATAGCTAGCCTGAAGGTGTCTCACCATCTGCTTTCAGTACCCCTCATCTATTTCACACATGTCCCTTTATTAAACTCTTTCTAAGAGGTATCTCCATTTTGAACTCTGAAAACATCTTTCTGTTAATTTGTTTTGTAGTTCATTAGCCATTTGACTTAAATCTCTTTAAGTCCCCGTCCCCACTTTATTTTTTTAAAAATTTTTAAAAGATTTTATTTATTTGACACAGAGAGATCACAAGTAGGAAGGCGGGGGGGGGGGAAGAAGGCTCCCCGCTGAGCAGAGAGCCTGATGTGGGGCTCAATCCCAGGACCCCGATATCATGACCTGAGCCGAAAGCAGAGGCTTTAACCCACTGAGCCACTGAGGTGCCCCCCCCCACTTTAAAGAAACTTACTTGTTGAAAACCTTTCTCCTATGCAACTGGTGATAATTCCAACTTTCCTTAGTATCAACATATTTGCCCAGATGTGGCAGTACCACATGTACACTTGCCTGTATGGTACTGACTTTGTGTCTATGACAAGGTTGTTTTTTTTAAACCCACATCCTCTAGATACTATCATTTAAAGTTCTGGTTATAATTATTTGTAGATACTGTCTTTCTGCTTTTAAGTAAGTGTAGCACTGTAACATACTGATTCAAGAACACACCCTAGTGTCAGACTTAATGTTTTTTTTTAAATTTATTTGAGGGGCACCTGGGTGTTGTCATCAGTTAAATGTCCAACTCTTGGTTTCTCCTCAGGTCATGATCTCAGTGTTGTGGGACTGAGCCCTGTGCCAGGCTCTGCACTTAGCATGGAGTCTGCTTAAGATGCTCTTTCTCTCTCCCTCTGCTGCTACCCCCCTTGCTCTTTCTCTAAAATAAATAAATAAATAAATCTTTAAAAAATGTTATTTTCATATAGTTGACACAAAATGTTACATTAGTTTCAGGTGTACAATTTCATGATTCTGCAACTCTATAGGTTATGCTATACTCAACACAAGTATAGCTCCCATCTATCACCATAGAATGTTATTATGATATCATTGACTATATTTCTTATGCTTTGGCTTTTATCCCTGTGAGTTATTCATTCTATAACTGGAAGCCTGTATCTCCCATACCCCTTCACCCATTTTGCCCATTCCTCCCATTCTTGTGTTCTGTAGACTTAATGGGTTTTTATCACAGCTCTCCTACTTACTAGCTGTGTGACCTTTGATTGGTTACTTAACTTTATTGTTCTTCAGTTTCCTCATCTGTAAAATCAGCATTATAATCTGTCTCCTAAGTCTGAGATTATTGAAATGATGTGATTCACATATAGCACTTATAATAGTGCCTACCACATATTCTCAAACAATGTTAGCTTTTGTTATTATATAACGTGGAAGGCATCTCAGACCCTGTAGGCAGCTTCTTATCAGGCCAGGCATCTCTTAGAAGTTTAAAAAATTAAGTCTTAAAAAAAACTTAAAATGTGTTAAAGACCTAAATGTGGAGCCTGAACTCAAAAATACTAGAAGAGAACACAGAGAATAATTTCTCTGACATCAACTATAGCAACATTTTTCGAGATATGTCCCTTAAAATAAGGGAAACAAAAGCAAAAACAAACTATCGAGACTACATCAAAATAAAAGATTTTGCACAGTGAAGCAAACATCAACAAAACAAAAGGCCAACCTATTGAATGGGAGAAGGTATTTGTAAATGGTATATCTGATAAGGGGTTAATATCCACAGTATATAAAGAACTTCTACAACTTAACACCAAAATAACAAATAATCTGATTAGAAAATGGGAAGAGGAATTGAATGGACAATTTTTGAAAGAAGACATACAGATAGCCAATGGACACATGAAAAGATGTTCAACATTACCCACATTACCCATCATCAAGGAAATGCAAATCAAAACCTCAGTGCGATATTACCTCACACCTGTGACTAAAATAAAAGAGACAAAAAAATAAGTGTTAGTTAGGATATGGAGGAAAAGGAACCCTTGTACCCTGTTGGTAGGAATGTACATTGGTATAGTCACTGTGGAAAGCAGTATGGAGGTTCCTCAAATTTAGAAGCAGAAATACCATTTGATCCAGTAATTCCACTGCTAGGTATTTACCCAGTGAAAATGAAAACACTAATTTGAAAAGATGTATGCACCCCTATGTTTATTGCAGTATTATTTACAATAGCCAAGATATGGAAGCAGCTCAAGCATCCATAGATAGATGAATGGATGAAGAGGATGTAGCATACACACACACACACGCACGCAGAGAGACAGAGAGAAAGGGAGAGAGAGAGAGAGAGAGAGAGAGAATGGAATATGACTTAGGCACAAAAAGGATGAGATTGTGCCATTTGAGGCAACATGGATGGACCTAGAGGGTACTTTGCTTAGGTGAAATAAGTCAGACTGAGAAAGACAAATAACACATAATTTCACTCATATGTGGAATCTGAAAAAAAAATGAATAAACAAACAGAAAGCTGAATCAGACCTGTAAATACAGAAAACAAACTAGTGGTTGCCAGAGAGGAAGGGGGTGGAAGGATGGGCAAAATAGATGAAGAAGAGTGGGAGATACAGGCTTTCAGTTATGGAATTAATAAGTCACAGGGATAAAATGCACAGCATAAGAAACATAGTGATATTATAATAGCACTGTATGGTGACAGAGGGTGAGATAGCATAACCTACAGAGTTATAGAATCATGAAGTTGTACACCTAAAACTAATGTAACATTGTGTGTCAACAAGACTAAAAAAATTAAAAATGAAAAAATTAGGAAGTCTTTATTAGGACCTTACCATGTGCAAAATCCTCTGTTAGGGGTATAAAAATGAAGCTTTTATAAGGAAGTATGGCCACCTGACATTCTACTCCTATGCCAAGGCCCTTGTTTTATTAGTTGGCGAACATGTTTTTATCACATATTGTTTATTATGGACCGCTGTGGTGAATATGAAAAATCATTGTACACTATCCTTTCTCTTAAGGAGCTTCTAGGAAACATTAAATAACTGACAAAGATGGTAGTATAGGATATATTAGAAGACAATCTATGCTAATGCCAGGTGATAATAAGTGTAGAAGTTCAGGGAAGGGTGAGGTCTATGAGGCTAAATGAGGCAAGGTGGGCTTCCTAGAAAACCTAATGCTTGAGCTGGGCCTTGAAGGATTTATTAGATAGAAAGAAGGAAGGAAGACATTCTAGGCAGGGCATACAATCTAAATAAAGCCAGAGGCTGATGGGGCCATGTGAATTCTGGGGACTGTGAAAAAACCATTAAGGGATGTACCAAGGGACCCTCAACTTGCAGTGTCTGAATTTTCCCCACATTTAACCCCCACCCCCTGCTCTTCTCTTCTTCCCTTACTTCTAGAACAACTGGTTCCCCTCAGAGCCTCTGCCTAATAAGATAGCATTGTGGGTATTTATTTGGCTTGGTAGGTAGAAAGATCGTTTAGCTCAAGTCCAGGCTCCCTGAGGGCTGTTACAAAGTCCTTATCTGGCCAGTAATGTTCTGTGCATATTCAAACATGTGTTTGTTGTTTGTTGTATGAAATGGGAAGAAGAAAGGCATGGTTTCTGTAAGAAATTTGTTGCAGAAGTCAAGTTCTTAAATCTGATAAACTGCTAGGATCTTTTTTTTAAAAGATTTTATTTATTTATTTCACAGAGGGAGAGAGATCACAAGGAGGCAGAGAGGCAGGCAGAGAGAGAGAGAGGGGGAAGCAGGCTCCCCGCTGAGCAGGGAGCCCGATGCGGGCCTCGATCCCAGGACCCTGAGATCATGACCTGAGTCGAAAGCAGAGGCTTTAACCCACTGAGCCACCCAGGCGCCCTAAACTGCTAGGATCTTTAAGAGAAAAATTTGAGTAGTCTAAGGCAGATTGAATTTTACCCAGCCATGTGCTCCAAAGAGCAGGGAAATTAGATAGGAGAGGAAACATGTGGAGAGATCTCCTGACAAGGGTGCAAAATCATGGTACTTCATCCATAGGTGTTCTGGAGCCTACAGCCTATACAAACATATGGCATTTTAATGTGGGGAAAATTTTTCTTTATCCAACTGAAACAGGGTCACAGCAGAGAAGACTCATATGGAACTGAACGTTTATTTTCCTTCTGTGCAAAAAAGACGCAGGACAAGTATTTTGAAGTTTCTGAAATCTAGATGGGAACATGTTAAGTAGATCACTCATCACTTTCTTAAAATTTCTGAGAATATGGAACAATGGAAATTGAATAGTCACAAAACCTATGGTGCAAAAATTTAACATTTTTCCTTTCTTTTTTTTTATTTTTTTTTTATTTATTCATTTGACACAGAGAGAGAGATTACAAGTAGGCAGAGAGGCAGGCAGAGAGAGAGGAGAGAGGAGGAAGCAGGCTCCCTGCCGAGCAGAGAGCCCGATGCGGGCCTCGATCCCAGGACCCTGGGATCATGACCTGAGCCGAAGGCAGCGGCTTTAACCCACTGAGCCACCCAGGAGCCCACATTTTTCCTTTCTATTACAGAGTTCAACTTTGCTCTGAACCCAGCTCAGACTCATACAGTGATTTTTTTTCATCCAAGTTTTTATTTAAATTACAGTTAGCTAATAACCCAGTCAAGAAATGGGCAGAAGACATGAACAGACATTTTTCCAAAGAAGACATACAAATGGCCAACAGACACATGAGAAAGTGCTCAACATCACTCGGCATCAGAGAAATACCAATCAAAACCACAGTGAGATACCACCTCACACCTGTCAGAATGGCTAAAATCAACAAGTCAGAAAACGACAGATGTTGGCGAGGTTGCAGAGAAAGGGGAACCCTCCTACACTGTTGGTGGGAATGCAAGCTGGTGCAGCCACTCTGGAAAACAGTGTGGAGATTCCTCAAAAAGTTGAAAATGGAGCTACCCTATGACCCAGCAATTGCACTACTGGGTATTTACCCTAAAGATACAAAGGTAGTGATCCTCAGGGGCACATGCACCCGAATGTTTATAGCATCAATGTCCACAATAGCCAAACTATGGAAAGAACCTAGATGTCCATCAACAGAGGAATGGATAAAGA
>LNAC01000821.1:381224-457654 GCA_002007465.1 Ailurus styani
GAGGGTATTATGCTGAGCGAAATAAGTCAATCAGAAAAAGAGAATTATCATATGATCTCTCTGATATGAGGAACTTGATGGGTAGGGTGGGGCGTCGTGGGGGTTAAGGAGGGAAAAATAATGAAACAAGACGGGATGGGGAAGGAGACAAACCATAAGAGACTCCTAATCTCACAAAACAAACTGAGGGTTACTGGGGGGTGGGAGGGTAGGGATAGGGTGGATGGGTTATGGACATTGGGGAGGGTTTGTGCTTTGGTGAATGCTGTGAAAGATGTAAGCCTGATGATTCACAGACCTGTACCCCTTGGGCAAANTAATCTCACAAAACAAACTGAGGGTTACTGGGGGGTGGGAGGGTAGGGATAGGGTGGATGGGTTATGGACATTGGGGAGGGTTTGTGCTTTGGTGAATGCTGTGAAAGATGTAAGCCCGATGATTCACAGACCTGTACCCCTGGGGCAAAGAATAAAAAAAATTACAGTTAGCTAACATACACTATAATATTAGTTTCAGGTGTATAATTTAGTAATTTATCACTTACATATGATTTTCTGTGCTCATCACAAGTGCCTTCCTTAATACCCATCACCCATTTAGCCTGTCCCATTGCCCATATCTCCTCCAGTAACTCTCAGTTTGTTCTCTAACAGTTAAGTCTGTTTCTTGTTTGCCTCTCCTTTTCCTCCCTATGTTCCTTTGTTTTGTTTCTTAAATTTCACATATAAGTGAAATACAGTATGCCTTTCTCTGACTGACTTGTTTCACTTAGCAAAATACTCTCTGGCTCCATTCATATCATTGCAAATGGCAAGATTTCATTCTTTTTGATGGCTGAGTAATATTCAATTGTCTCTCTATATACCACATCTTTTTATCCATTCATCAGTCAATGGACACTCGGGCTGTTTCCATAATGTGGCAGATAGAGATAATGCTGCTATAAACATCAGGGTGCATGTATCCCTTTGAGTTAGTATTTTTGTGTTCTTTGGGAAAATACCTAGTATTGCAGTTGCTGGATCATAAGCTTAGTTCTACTTTTAAATTTTTGAGGAACCTCCATACTGCTTTTCACAGTAGCTGTACCAGTTTGCATTCCCACCAACAGAGAAAGAGGGTTCTTCTTTCTCTACATTCTTGACAACACCTGTTGTTTTCTGTGTTGTTAATTTTAGCCATTCTGACAGGTATGAAGTGAGATCTCATTGTAGTTTTGATTTACATTTCCCTGGTGTGATGTTAAGTGATGTTAAGTATCTTTTCATATGTCTGTTAGCCATTTGTAATTCTTCTTTGGAAAAATGTCTATTCATGTGTTCTGCCCATTTTTAAACTGGATTATTTGTTTTTTGGGTGTTCAGTGGTATCAGTTCTTTATATATTTTGGATACTAACCCGCTATCAGATATATCACTGGAAAATATCTTCTCTCATTCCGTAGGTTGCTTTTTAGTTTTTTTGATTATTTCCTTTGCTGTGCAGAGATTTTTATTTTGATGAAGTCCCAATAGTTTATTTTGCTTTTGTTTCCCTTGCCTCGGGAGACATATCTAGTAAGAAGTTGCTATGGCTGATCTCAAAGAGGTTACAGCCTGTGCTCCTCTCTAGGATTTTGATGATTTCCTGTCTCACATTTAGGTCTTTCATCCATTTTGAATTTATTTTTCTGTATGGTGTAAGAAAGTGGTCCTGTTTCATTCTTTTGCATATTTCTGTCCATTTTCCCCAAAACCATTCATACAGTGATTTTTTCATCAATTATTAAAATTATTATTATATCAGGCCTCCTGGTCTTTTGGGCCTTGTGCATGCACTCACTGCTGAGGACCACAGATATTGCCAGGCCCTTCCCTAGATCCCTGTATTTTGTCAACTCCTCTTCTGGCTCATTAATGATTCTTTTAGTATTTCTATGTTCCCTTTCTCCTAATGGGGGCTTAGGAAACCTCTGCTTCTTTCTCTACATCCTGTGGAAGTGTGTAAGCTCATACAAGAATGTCTTCAGGCCCACTTTCCTTGCTTTTTCTTTTAGTCCTAACTACTCCATAGCTTTCATATCATATTGTGTAAAGAACCAGGGGCTTAGGGGCTTCCCTGTGAGTCTTATAGTCTCCTTAGACTATGGATGGGGAAGCAGAACACAAGGCTTTGATGGCTTTTTTTTTAATTCCCCAATCCTACCTGGGATTCTTCCTCTGAAATTCCACATCAAAGTTTCAATCTCATGGGTCAAACCAAGAGAATCAGGTCTCAATTCTTTTCCTTCCCTCTTACTGCATTCTTTCTTCTCCAGCTCCAGAAGGCTTCTCCTTTTCCTGTGTGGTGGGAAGTTCCCATATATTATAACTTGCATTCTCATTCTATGATTTAATTTATGAAGAGCCTTCCAATTCTGGTTATTGAAATTTAATAGCTCACCCTTTGCGATTTTGAGAATAGCCTTTCTTTTCCTTAAAAGGCTGGGTTTCAAGATTGATGTCTCTCTAGGGACTTTCAAAAGCCTACTTAGAAACTTAAACTTTTGATTGTCACAACTGGAGGTTGGTGCTACTGGTATCTAGTGGGTAGAGATCAGGAATGCTTCTAAACATCCTACAATGCACTGGACAACCTCCTATGATGTCAAGAATACTTGGCAGAGAAACCCAGGTCTAGGCCTACACCATTAATGACCAAGAAGGGAAAACCTATTGGGTGATATTTTAAAATGTTACCCTGCTCCTTTTAGTATGCAGTAATGTGTTGTAGGTGTTGAGATATAATCAAGTTGATACTAGTAGTTTTTTTTTTACTTTGGTCTTCACTGTAGCCTTTAAACTTATAAAACTGTTAGTAATGAGTGATTAGCTAGTATTTAAACTTTTCAATTTAACAAATAGTAAACCGCAAGTATTATTATCTGTGTTCTAAGTTATATTTACCAACCCCAGCCTGCATAAAAATTTGCTCATAAAGCCAAACATAGGCAACACTGTATACTTACTGGGAGTCTTCTGAATTGTAAGCATAATGCCTAGAAAGAACTAATCAGCCTTGACAGTGTTGGACATGATAAGCCCAAATGTACAATGTGATAACAAATGTTATGGCTAAGATGACCATATAGTTTATTTCCCAAACTAGGACACATTTGAAAGTGAGAGTTCTAGTAATCCTTTTAGGACAATAGGTATAAACTGAAAGTGTCCAGGAGCAAATCCTAGTTCTAGCCCTCTTGAAAGTGGCTACAAATGAATAGCCAATTAATTCCTCATGAAGTGTAAGTGGTAGTAGCTTACAATATTATCTCTTTCTAGAAGGAATTGTATTTTCACTTGGGGCTTTTGGTGACCTAAGAGCCTTTGGATCTAAGATAACACAGTGTGACAATACTAGGGTTGACTAGCAGTGGAAAAATTGGGGAGTAGGAAATACCTTTGCGGGGCTCCTCAAATTCTACTAGGCAGGTGGTCACACTTTCTGCCAATCTTTTGGGGGAAGTCAGTAGTTCTGGGCTCCTATGAAACACTTTGATGACAACTCTCTTTTTTACACACAAGTCATTCAAAATGGCTATATGACTGAAATAAGTAAGTCACCTTGACTAATTAGTGCTAGTTGTTTAGCTTATAAGTAAGGTAGGTAGTTGGCATTTGGTTTCCAGAGCTAATTTAATACCAGCAGATGGTGCTAAAATGTACACTTTCTCCCTCTTAAAATAAATATCTAAATTTCCCTTAAAATCATAAACTAAATAAATGTAGGCATATTAACTAATTGTTCTGGAAATTTCAGGTGAAGGTTGTGCTTGTCACCATTTAATTTCCTTGAACAGAGCTCCACCTGAAACCTAGGGGCCCACTTACAGTCATACATCCAGGCTCCTTTCAAGCTAAATTGGTTTTCCTTCAGTTGGAATCTCACCCACAGGGAGGCAATTAAAACACAGAAAATTTTTATCTTATGACCCAACTTGTAGGCAAAACTTAACCAGAGATCTATCTACATAGCTCAGCAAAAGATGATCGTTTGCCACTTCTTCAGATTTTTAGTATTATTTCTTCCCAGCAGAGTACCAGTCTCCCAAGAAAAAAAAATTCTTCTTAATTTATGAATCTTTCTTCATAGACATAAAGAACACTAGGGTTTATAGGGCACATAACAAGCAAGCAAGCCAGTAGCTTTCCAACCATTTTTAGCATTGCAACAATTTTTTTTAACTGGAATCTTTCATGGAAGCCTATTTATAAAACAGACAGAAGGTGAACTGCTCTGTTGAAATGTGTGTTAGGGGGTTTGGATTTGTGCTCTCTTGGCCTCTCCTTGACTTTCTCATCTAAGAGGTAGCCGTTGAGCCATGTGCTCAAGCCATGCCTTTGAGTTTGAAGCTTAGGGCTCCACAGAACAGTTTGAAAACTAAGATTGCATTCCAGCTCCATCATTTACATATGGGGAAGCTGAATCCAGTGAGAGCAAATGCTCAAGGGTATAAAAGATGGTTGGAAGTCCAGTTAGTCTATTTGGCATGGTTAGAGTCCATGTATGTACAGAGCATGTAGTAGAGCTCTAGTTCTCTGGAGTCTCTTATGAATGGATGTAGATGTGCAGACACGTCCTACTTATAACCATATTTAATGTTTTAATAGCATTCATTCAGTTCATATCCTTGGGTGAAGCATAACCTCCCCATTTCTGCCAAAGATACTTTCGGATTAATACCTCATGACCCTCTGATACATACCCTCACTGGGTATAGGTGGTGTAGTTTTGTTTTGGCCCAAATAAATTTTTGAAATCTTCCACTTAACTTAAAGCATCCTAATATTACCTTTCTGTGACTTTCTTTTCTCCTATGTACTTGGGTTTTTATGCTAGGGAGAAAAAGATCTGCTGATCTTATTCAGGCCAAGTTACTTTCTTCAGATATCCTATCTTCAACCAAATTGAACTACTTATTCCTTTTGTATAATTCAAGATCTCCTTTCTTTGAATAGAGATGTCACTCCTCATGGAATTTTTGAGGAGGAGACCAAGGCAGATGTCTAGAGATATATGCCTTCTCAGTGAAGTGGGTACCTAAGGTTTTGGAATGAGGGACTCCTGTGCCAAGGATTAGTGAGAAAATAGCTTTAAACCAGCATGCATGGCCAAAGACATATATGCCATAGCAGGAAACATACTCAAAAAGTGTTTGTCAGGTTCTCTTAAATATATTGCCAGATGATCTCAGGGCCTCAGGTGGGTATCCATCACAATGTGGAATGGTATTCCTGAAGTTGTATGACTCTGAGATACTAAAGATGAGGTTAATTAGATTTACAGCCCCAACTTCTGGGCTTCTCACATGGGTGTATTTCTGTGGACAAATCATGATTATTAGGACCAAAAGGCCCATAGAGATTATATAGTTCATCTGTGTGATTTTATAGATGATTTTTAAAAAGTAGTTTCACACCCTGCATGGAGCCCAACATGGAGCTTGAACTCATGACCATGAGATCAAAACCTGAGCCAAGATCAAGAGTCAGATGCTTAACCAACTGGGCCATCCAGGTTGAACACTAAAAGCCCAAATAATAGAAAAGGATTTCTCAAGGCCACATACATGATGGCAGAATTTGGGCCAGAAGCCAGGCTTCCTAAGTTCCACTTGATTGTTCTCACCAGTGCACATGATGCTTGCTCCTCCATAAGTGTAAGGATCATGAATTGAGCTTCCCAGTGGGAAATGGAGTTCTACGAATGGCACTAAAGTATTTGTATTCTTCACTTGTATTTTGAAGTGTGAAGAAGAAGATGAGGTGGTTGCTAGAGGAACTGAGGTATCTGGAAGGTCTGGGGAACCCTACCTGGGTTTGTCATATCAACCCAAGAAATCTTAGACCCAGGTGAGTGCTGGAGCCTTTACTAATCGGCTCAAAAGCTCAATAGGAAGAATGTGAACATTAAAAAAAAATCTACCTCATTGTCCAGCAAATTCTTAAGACCACCCTCAGTGTTAGGGGATAAAACCCAAACATTGGCAGATTTCCTTATCATAGTCAGACTTGAGTACCTAAGATAACTTAATATACTAAAATAATACAATTAAGCAGACTCCTCAGGTCCGGCTTCCAGTCTCATTCACTTAAAAACATATAATATTGGTAACATCATGAAAAACAACACTCTTTCTGTGAGTGGATATAGATTGCAAGAAAAATGATCACATGTCTTAGCCTTGGCAAGCAGAGAGAAAACACTAAATTTGGCCCTTATGAAATGTGTTCTGTAAATGGCTGGTGATCACAGAAGTGAGAGGGCTTGTTTAACACATGTGTGTGTGTGTGTGTGTGTGCATGTGTGTGTATGCTTGCATGTTTAGGTCATAGATTTACAGATGTCAGCTCTCAAAGTAGCCTTATTTATCCCAAGCCCCTTGTTCTACAGATGGTAATCAGTGAGAATGAAAAATGGACAGTGACTTGTCCAAGGTCATGCAATGCATCAATGAAAAAACCTAGGCTAGATCATAAGTCCTGAACTCTTTCCTCCCTACCTTACTTTGCACTGGGCTAATAAAATTGGGGCACTCCTCCCATAAGCCATCATAGTCAACCTTAGTCATACCTCTATAAAAAGTTAACTCTTTTCTTTGCTTCAAACAGTGGCTTTTGCCTGTTGTCTTTGAAATAATATCCTTTACTATAGCAACAGGATTATCTGGAAACTGGAACTTGTGTGTATTAGGCTGCAAAAACCCCTACTGCTCTTGAGACAAATCCCTGATGAATCAGAAAGGTGGGCAGGAGAGCAGTGTGCACATGGCTGCAAAAGGCCATAAGAAGAACTGGAATTGGAAGCCATATGGTCCTTTGAAGTAGGCGACAGTGGCATAAAGGGAGTTCAGTGTGACCATTGCAACTGATTAAAAAAACATTTATTAAGGGCCAATTTTATATCAGATACTTTGGTATAGTAGAGCACATCTTTTAGCATCTGAATGTCCAAATTCTACTTAGACCACTTGCTAGAAGTGTGATCTCAGATAGATCACCCCACATTTCTTCTTTCTTTTTAAAGATTTTATTTATTTATTTGAGAGAGAGAGCGAGAGAGTGAGAGAGAGCATGAGCCAGGGGGAAAGGCAGAGGGAGAGAGACAAGCAGACTCCCTGCCCAGTAGGGAACTTGACACAGGACTTGATCCCAGGACTCAGGATTGTGACCTGAGCCAAAGGCAGATGCTTAACCAACAGCCACCCAGGTGCCCTGGTCATCTCATATTTCTGAGCCTTCATTTTACCATTTTTTTAATATAGGAAGAGTAATAGTATCTACCTTCCAAGGTAGATACTATTGGGAGGCTTTAGATGAAATAATAATATATGTAAAGGGCCTATACAGCTTCTAGTATACAGTGAGTGTGGAATAAATGTTCTTTACTTGTTATGTGGTATGAGGAGGTGAACATGTAGGAGCTAGCCTACCAAAGGAAACTGATTTCTTCTTTGGATTGGTACTGGACTTCTATACAAAGAGAATATGTTAATAATGATGTATATTGGCTTCTGTAAAATTTCTTTGTGATGTCTTTGTGGACAGAATGAAGAAACATGGGCTGAATGATGGAGTAGCATAAGATCCATAATTTTAAACCCAGAATAGTTGATTCATGTTTTATGACAGCCTAAAGGAAATATCTAGTTCTATACTGGATTTGTTCCTTTTCTAGATAACATTTAAATCAATGATATGGATGAAGATATAGACAGTGATATGATTAAATTGCAGTTGACAGAAAGCTGGGAGAAAGCATTAATATGTTGAATGTCAGAATCAGATGTAAAAAATTTTTAGATAGGTTAGTATAGCATGTCAAAACAAACATAATGACATCAAATGTGAACAAAATAAGTCCTACTTTTGCAACTACAAATGTCTAAGATGGGGAGATCTGACTGGATTACAATTCTTATAGCTAAGACTTGGGAATTGCAAATGACAGAAAACTCAGTTATGAGCTAAAATTATGACAAGGCTGTTAAAAAAAGCTGCTAAAACCACAGGCCGCATTTTTTGGTATGGAGATAAAAGGAAAGATAGCTTCAGAGTATGGTAGACCTTGAGAGATTTTCTACCCTTTGTATTTTAGGGCACAGTACTCTCCTCCTTCTCATACTGGTTCTTCATTTATTCTTTGGTGTCATTTGAGTAACTCTTTCCTTGTCTCTATTTCCCCACAATCCTAGCTTTATTGAGATATGATTGATAAATAAAAATTGTATACATTTAAGGTGTACAATGTGATATTTTGATACATGTATACATTGTGAAATGACTACTACAATCTAGCCAATTAACACAGTCTTCCATTAAGGAATAAATCCCATTTGCAATTGCACCTAAAACCATAAGATACCTAGGAATAAGCCTAACCAAAGAGGTAAAAGAACTCTGAAAACTATGAAACATGATGAAAGAAATTGAAGAGGACACAAAGAAATGGATAAATATTCCCTGCTCATGGACTGGAAGAAAAAAATTGTTAAAATGTCTATACTATCCAAAGCAATCTATACATTTAATGCAATCCTCATCAAAATACCACCAGCATTTCCCACAGAACTAGAACAAACAATCCTAAAATTTGTGTAGAACCATAATAGACCCCGAATAGCCAAAATGATCTTGAAAAAGAAAAGCAAAGCTGGAGGCATCACAATTCCAGACTTCAAGTTATATTACGAAGCTGTAGCGATCAAGACAGTATGGTATGGCACAAAAATAGGCACACTGATCAGTGGAGCAGAATAGAAAACCCAGAAATGAAGCCACAAATAAATGGTCAGTTAATATTTGACAGAGCGAATACATATCTAATGGAAAAAAGAGTGTCTTCCACAAATGGTGTTGAGAAAACTGGACAGCTACATGCAAAAGAATGAAACTGGACCACTTTTTTCATATACAAAAAATAGACAAAAAATAAATTCAAAATGGATTAAAGACTTAAATGTGAACCCTGAAACCATACAAATCCTTGAGGAGAGCATAGGTAGTAATTTCTGTGACATCAGTCATAGGATCTTACAAAACTTACCACCACAAAACCAAATAATCCAAATAAAAGATGGGCAGTAGACATGAACAGACATTTTTCCAATGAAGACATACAGATGGCCAACAGACAAATGAAAAGATGTTCAACATCACTGATCATTAGGGAAATACAAATCAAAACTACAATGAGATATCACCTCACACCTGTCAGAATGGCTAAAATCAACAACACAGGAAACAACAGATGTTGGTGAGGATGTGGAAAAAAAGGAACCCTCTTGACCTATTGGTGGGAGTGCAAACTGATGCAGCCACTGTGGAAAACAGTATTGGAATTCTTCAAAAAATTAAAAATAGAACTACCCTATGATTCAGTAATTGAATTACTGGGTATTTACCTCAAAATACAAAAACACTAATTCAAAGGAATATTTGCACCCCTATGTTTTTTGCAGGAGTATTTATAATAGCCAAACTATGGAATCAGCCCAAGTGTCCATCAATAGATGAATGGATAAAGGAGATGTGGTATATATACACAGTGGAATATTATTCAGCCAGAAAAAGAAAGAAATCTTGCCATTTGCAACAACCTCGGTGGAGCTAGAGTATAATGCTAAGTGAAATAAATCAGTCAGAGAAAGACAAACATCGTATGATTTCATTAAATATGGAATTTAAGAAATAAAACAAATGAGCAAAGGAAAAAAAGAGAGACAAACCAAGAAACAGTCTCTTAACTATAGAAAACTATAGATATTTATCAGAGGGAAAGTGGGTGGGGGGATGGGTTAAATAGGTTATGGGGATTAAAGAGTACAGTTATTATGTTGAAAATAAAATAAAATATAATAAAAAATGATCTGTATTTTATTTAATTGAATATAGAATATTTTATTAAAGTTTCCTTTAAATTCATTTAAATTCATTCAAGATTTCATTTAAATTTAACTTAGTTAATGTATAGTACAGTATTAGTTTCAGGAGAGAATTTAGTGATTCAGTAATTGCATATAACACCCATGCAACAAGTGCCCTTCCTAATGCCCATAACCTATTTATCCCATCCCTCCCACCTGCCCTCCAGCAACCCACAGTTTGTTCCCTATAGTTAAGAGTCTCCTATGGTTTGTTTCCCTATCTCTTTTCATCTGCATTTTCCTTCCCTTCCCCCATATTCATCTGTTTTTTTTCTTAACTGCCACAAATGATTGAAATCATATGATATTTTTCTTTCTCTGACTGACTTATTTTGCTTAGCATAATACACTCTAGTTCCAAGGACATTATAGATTCTCAGTAGTGGCATTACTGGATTACATCATAATTCAATTACTATTTTTTGAAACGCCATCCTGTTTTCTTTCTTTTTGTTTTCATTACATTTCTTACGTTACAGTTAGTAATTTTTACATTAAAGTTAGTTAACATACAGTGTAATACTAGTTCCATGTGTACAATATAGTGATTTAACACTTCCATACAGCACCCTGTGCTGATCATTCCAATTGGCCTCCTTAATACCCATAAACTATTTTAGCCATCCCCACACCGACCTCCCCTGTGGTAACCATCATTTTGTTCTCTATAGTTAGAGTCTATTTCTTGGTTTGCCTCCCTATTTTTCCTCCCTTTGCGCTTTGATTTCTTAAATTCCACAAAAGAGTGAAATTGTATCATATTTGTCTTTCTTTGACTGAATTATTTTGCTTAACATAATACTCTAGTTCCATCCATGTTATTGCAAATGGCAAGATTTCATTCTTTTTGGCATCTGAGTAATATTCCACTATATATTACCACATCTTCTTTATCCATTCATCAGTCAATGGACATTTGGGTTCTCCCTCATCATCAGGGGAACATAAATCAAAACCACCACGACATACCACCTCACACCAGTCAGTACAACTAAAATTAACAACTCAGGGAACAACAGATGTTAGTAAGGATGCAGAGGAAGGGGAACGTTCTTATACAGTTGGTAGGAATGCAAAGTGGTGCAGCCACTCTGGAAAAGAGTATGGAGCTTCCTCAAAAAGTCAAAGCTAGAACTACCCTATGACCCAGCAATTGCACTACTAGGTATTTACCCAAAGGATGCAAAATAGTGATTTGAAAGGGCACATGCACCCCAATGTTTATAGCAACACTATCCACAATAGCCAAAATATGGAAGTAACCAGTTCCTATTGATGGCATTTAATTTTTTTAGGTTTTACTTTTATGAACAATCCTAAAAAGTTTTATTCACTTATTTGTTCTTATAAACTCATTTTGTTTTATTTGGGTATAGTTGACAGTGTTACATTAGTTTCAGAAGTACAACAGTGATTTAACAACTCTGTATGTTATGCTGTGCTCACAAGTGTAGTTACCATCTGTCACCATACAGTGCTGTTACAGTATCATTGACTGTATTCCCTATGTTGTGCCTTTTATTCACATGACTTATTTATTCCATAATTGGAAGCCTGTTTCTCCCACTTTCCTTCACCCACTTCTTCCACTCTGGCAACCATCAGTTTGTTCTCTGTAGTTGTAGGTCTGATTCTGCTTTTTAAAATTATTAAAATATAATGTATTATTTGTTTCAGGAGTACAGGTCTGTGATTCCTCAGTCTTACACCATACACAGTGCTCACCACAACACATACCGTCCCCAATTTCCATCACTCAGCCACCCCATCCCCCACCTCTGATTCTGCTTTTAAAAACATCTTTATTACATGTGTTTTTAAACACATCTCTACCATGGCAGAAGAGATATCATATCAATTTCCTGAAATAACACTTACCGAAGTAGCTGAATGCGTAGTTTTATACCTATATCTTTGCACGGTTCCGATTTTTCTTTCCTTGGATCACATTCTCCTAATGAGAATTACTGGTTCAAAGAGTATGTGGTTTTCAAATTTTAATACATTGCAAACTTTACTTCAGAAGTGGTGTGAAGACATTTTTATTGACAAGGTCTTATATCACACAGTTATCTACTTCTAAGACCAGTCCCAAAATCCTGTGTATAAAACAGCATGCAGGAGATGTGTGAATGGGGACAAAAGTAGGACAAAAAAGGAAACTGCAAGGTCAGAAAAGAAGTCACAGGGAGCTACTGAATTTATCACATTACTGGAATTTGGCCCCACATCTTGCCATACCAAAAGTAATTAAGAGAAAAAATTAAATAAAAGAATACCATTGTTGGCTTACAAAATCAATAAAGGTAATGATACTTAGTGTTGGTATGGTTGTAGGAAATATGGATTCATACATTTTTCATGGAATGAAAATTGGTACAACTTTTCTAGGGACAATTTGAGAATATATTTTAAAAACTTTAAAGTTGTTCTTTCCCTTTAAACTAGTAGTTCTACTTATAAGATATCCTAAGAAAAGAATCAATGTGAACAAAGGTCTGTGTATATGGGTTATTCAGTACATTGGTATTGAGGTAGCTATCTGTCAATTTTTAAGGAAATATATTCAGACATCCAACTTGTACCATATAGAAAAATCCCATAGGATTTGAGATACAAATATAAAAAGTAAACTAGAAAGGTATTATAAGAAAATATAGGATATTTGTATAACTTCTCTTTGGTTTTCTAAATGTTTATTTTTTTATAGCATCCTGTTTTTATTTCATGCTTACAATACCTTAGAACTTTGAGAATAATAAAAGCTTCCTTCTGCTCTTTATTTCACCTATTTTACTTGATTTGCTTGTTTTGTCCTTTATCTTTGATGTAGGAGGCTTTCCTATAGGGGAGGGCTTATCAACTGGTGATCTTCACTATAAGATAACTGAGAACCTGGCTAGTTTACTGGGGACCCCCCCCAGTGGCATAATCATAGGTCTTTTCTCTGGGAGTAGTTCCAGTTTTTTCATAGATGAATTCTCCAATTTTCTATCTGGAAAATACATATCTGGCTGCTTGTGTTCTTATTTTAAAATTTCATATGGTGCCCTTCTTTTCTTTTTTTTTCTTTTTTTTAAAGATTTTATTTATTCATTTGACACAGAGAGAGAGATTACAAGTAGGCAGAGAGGCAGGCAGAGAGAGGAGGAAGCAGGCTCCCTGCTGAGCAGAGAGCCCGACGTGGGCCTCGATCCCAGGACCCTGAGATCATGACCTGAGTCAAAGGCAGAGGCTTTAACCCACTGAGCCACCCAGGCGCCCTGGTGCCCTTATTTTCAATGTGATGCTCTTTCCCTACCTCCCATACTACCTGGGACATCTGGGCCTGGGAGCTTCTGTAGATCAATTTTTAAAAACAAACATCCAGTCTCCTGCCAGGGTAGGGAAATTGTATTTTTCTGGCTAAGCCGGATGAGGGAAGGAGCCTGAGAGTGTTCTAACAACACTTCTTACACACATACAGCCAAGCCCTCTGTTTTCAGGCTCCTGATGCACCCCTGCTTTCTTTGGTCATGGCTATGTCTAATTTCTGAGCTTTCTAGGAGTTCTGTGGCATGCATTGTCTTGCTTCTCATTTCACATCCCCACCTTCTGCCACAGGCACTTGTTTTTCAGCTCTTTCAGCTCTGCTAACCTGCATCTGACTTCCATCTTTAAAAAAATATTTATGTATCTTCCATTTTGAGTTTGTCTTTGTGTATGGTATAAAAGAATGGTCCAGTTTCATTCTTCTGTATGTAGCTGTCCAATTTTCCCAACACAATTTATTGAAGAGACTGTCTTTTTTCCATTGGATATTTTTTCCTGATTTGTCAAATATTAGTTGACCATAGAGTTGAAGGTCCATTTCTGGAGTCTTTATTCTGTTCCATATGTGTCTGTTTTTGTGCCAATACCATGCTGTCTTGGTGATCACAGCTTGGTACTAGAGCTTGAAATCAGGCAACGTGATGCCCCCAGCTTTGTTTTTCTTTTTCAACATTTCCTTAGCAATTCAGGGTCTTCTCTGGTTTCATGCAAATTTTAGGATTGTTTGTTCCAGCATTTTGAAAAATGCTGTTGCTATTTTGGGATGTATTGTGGGTATTGTGGGTATTTTGGTATGTTGGGATGGCATTGAAAGTATAGATTGCTCTGGGCAGCATAGACATTTTAACGATGTTTATTCTTCTGACCCATGAGCATGGAATATTTTTCCACCTTTTGTGTTTTCTTCAATTTCTTTCATGAGTGTTTTGTAGTTCCTAGAGTATAGACCCTTTACCTCTTCAGTTAGGTTTATTTCTAGGTATCTTATAATTTTTGGTGGTACTGTAAATGGAATCAATTCCTTAATTTCTCTTTCTATAGTTACATTGTTAGTGGATAGAAAGACAACAGATTTCTGTGCATTAATTTTGCATTCTGCCACATGGCTGAATTGCTATATGAATTGGTCAAAATCCTAGAGGAGAACATGGGCAGTAACTTCTTCAACATTGGCCACAGCAACTTCTTTTAAGACACATCTCCAAAGGCATGGAAACCAAAAGCAAAAATGAATTTTGGGACTTCATCAAGATAAAAAGCTTCTGCACAGCAAAAGAAACAGTTGCCAAAACTAAGAGGTAACCCACGGGCTGGGAGAAGATATTTGCAAGTGACATTACAGATAAAGGGCTGGTATCCAAGGTCTATAAAGAACTTCTCAAACTCAACACCCAAAACACAAATAATCCAGTCAAGAAATGGGCAGAAGAGATGAACAGACAATTCTCCAAAGAAGACATCTAAATGACAAACAGACACACTAAAAAAGTGCTCAACATCACTCAGCTTCAGGGACATACAAATCAAAACCACAATGAGATACCACCTCACACCAGTTAGAATGGTTAAAATTAACAAGGCAGGAAACAACAATGTTGGCAAGGATGTGGAGAAAGGGGAACCCTCTTACACTGTTGGTGGGAATGCAAGCTGGGGCAGCCACTCCGGAAAACAGTATGGAAGTCCTCAAGAAGTTCCCAAAGATACAGATGTAATGAAAAGAAGGGGCACATGCACCCCAGTGTTCATAGCAGCAATTTTCACAATAGGCAAACTGTGGAAGGAGCCAAGATGTCCTTCAACAGATGCATGGATAAAGAGGATGTGGTTCATAGATATAATGGAATATTACTCAACCACCAGAAAGGATGAACACCTACCATTTGCATCGACATGGATGGACTAGAGGGGATTATGCTAAGTGAAATAAGTCAAGCAGAGAAAGGCAATTATCATATGGTTTCACTCCTATGTGGAACATAAGGAATAGCATGGAGGACCATAGGGGAAGGGAGGGAAAACTGAATATGAAGGGGAAGAAATCAGAGAGAGAGAGACAAACCATGAGAGACTCTGGACTCTGGGAAACAAACTGAGGGCTACAGAAGGGAGGGGGTAGGGGGATGGGGTAGCCAGGTGATGGGCATTAAGGAGGGCACATGTCGTGATGAGGGCTGGGTGTTACACACAACTAATGAATCGTTGAACACTGCATCAAAAAGTAACGGTGTACTATATGGTGGCTAACTGAACATAGTAAAAAAATTTATTTACGTATCTTGTTTGCTGCCTTCATTCCTGTTCTCTTTGTCTTTGCAGATTTATACCCCTTAAAAAACTCATTTCCTTTTATTTTAGTGCAGCTTTAGAAGAGATAATAAACACGGATTTAATCTGTCATATATAATGGGAAGCCCTCTAATTGTATTTATTAAAATGAAAAATTCACATGCTCTTCGACCTGAAAATCTCACTTATGATAGTTTAACTGTCAGAAATAAAGGTGCCAGTATATAGGTAAGTGTACAAGGGTGTTTACTGAAATATTTTTTTGTAATAGTAACAAGCGGAATGTCCACTGATAAGGAACTAGTTATATAATGTTATGGTGCATCTATACCATGGATTATTATGTAGTAGTTAAAAGTAGTAAGGCATATTGACTTGGAAGGCTGTCTATGACACATTGCTTGGTACAAAAGAAACCTATAGTAGTAGCCCCATTTTTGTGAAAGAAAGTAAACTCATAATGTATGTTTATATATTTGTATATGTGAAGGAAAAAGTGTGAAAGGATTCACGTCAGATTTTTACAGTGGTTACAGTAAGGAGACAGTTTTGGGGAGGGCATGAAAGAATACATCAATTTAATGTTAGAAACTTTTGTATTTTATTTGAATTGTTCAGTTAACCTGTGTTGCTTTTGTTATTCAAATTACAAAATAAACATGCTTTCATAAAGGTGTAGATGCAAGAATGTTCACTGCAACATTATCTATGATAATGAAAAATTGGAAAATAATTGTTTAACAATGAAGACTTGTTATATATGTTTGAAATGTCTGTATGGCAGAATATTATGTACCTATTATGATCTTTTAAAAAAATTTTAAGGTTGTACTAAAATGATCACAAATAATGCAAGGTGAAAATAGCAGAATATTAAATAATATATACCTTGTAATTACAATGCTATAATTTATTATTTTTAAAATATTATCTTTTACTTTTTAAGTAATATCTATACCCAACATGAGGCTTGAATTCCAACCCTGAGATCAAAAACCACGTGATCCACCCAGTGTTGGCCTGCCTGGTACCATTCCACCTTGGTAATTTAAATGTATGTGCATTTAAAAGATTAGAAGGAGATATGTTATATTGGTTATTTAATACTGTATAACAAACTTAGAAATATAAAATGGCAATCATTTATTATTATCTCTCAAGACTCTTAGGATCAGCTGGGGTCAGTTACATAGATCTTGCTCAGTCTTTCATACAGTTGTAGTCAGACAATGGCTGGAGCTGGAGAAATCTCAAAGGCTTCCTCCTTTACATGTCTGGCAGTTGATGCTGGTTGCTGGCTAGAAACTCAGCTGGGGATTTCAGCTGGAACACTTACATATGGCTTCTCCATGTGTCCCCGGTTTCCTCATAGCCTGATGGCTGCGTTCCAAGAACAAGTGTCGAGAGAGAGAGAGAGCGAGCGAGAGTGCCAACATAAGCCAGGTGGAAGCTATATTGATTTTATGACTTAGCGCCAGGAGTCATGCAACATCACATCCACTGCATTCTATTTTTTAGAGGCAAGTCACTAAAGCTAGCCTGTATTCTAGAGAGGGGACCTAGATTATACTTCTTGATGGGACAAATGTCAAAGTATTTTTGAACTTGTTCTAAAACTATCATATAGGCCAACATGTTTATAGTCAGCGGTAATATTATAAAAGATTTAAATTTTCTTCTTTATTCCTTTTTGAGTTTTCCAAATTGTCTACAGAAAATTTATATTACTTTTAAAATAAGAGAAGAAAAGATAATAAAGTGCCATAGAGTAAATAAGAACATGGGACAGAGTTAAAATACCTGAATTTTAGTTTTAGTTCTACCACTAATTCATTGTAAACCTTGGGCAAGTCCCTTCCCCTCTTGTGGCCTCACTTTCTTTATCTATCACAATAAAAGGTTTGGACTACATGATCCCAGAAGGCTTTCTAAATGCTAGAATTTTCAGGATGTTTTCTTTTGTGATACCAGTGGATTCTGGCTCTTCCTTCTCATCTACGTTTGCATGATCCTCTTCTATTTGCCTTTTCCATTTTGATGTCTCCCAGGGCTCCATTTTAAGCCTGGGAGCTTGACCTCATTCATTCTCACCATATTCTCTACTCCATTTGCTACACTTGCCCTGTGGAGCTGCAACCCAGGGTAAGTCCATGTTCTCACCCTTTCTCCATTCAACACTCAGGCTGTTGGAAAACACAAATGCATATGTGTATACACACACACACACACACACACACACACACACTTAAATCTGGAGCTAATAGAAATTTATGGTTTCCCATTCTCAGCTAGGCCCTCAACTAGCTGCACGGAAACCCTTCTGTATGTCCCTAGGTAGTTCATTCTTGAATTTCTTAGTGGCTGTTCTGCCTTTCCATTTCTCTTCTTAATCTCTCTATTCTATCCTCTCTCTTTTCATTCATTGAACTTGACTTTTTTTTCCCACTTGACTGTGAACATGGAGATAGTCAGGTAAGACCTCCTTCAACTTCCTCCCTTACCACCTAAAATCTCATTTTTACCTGGACGCACTATCTATTTCTTTCTTTCTATCTCATTGGAGGAGGTATAGCTTTCCTTGTGTGTATATCCTACCCAAACTCTAGATCTCATTCTATCCTGCTTCCTCAGACATTTATGTGATCAAGTACCCCCACCTGCATACACATACTTCTGTTTCTTCAACTTTTCTACTAGTTCTCTCTCCTCAACTTACTGTTTGTTGGTTGAAATATTACATATATATATCCTATATATTCTGTCTGTATGTATTCTATAAATATTATATATATCTAATACACACACACACACACACACACACACACATATATATATATATATATATATATATATATATATATAAAAATTATATCCAGTTGATTGAGTGCTGTTGAGTTCGATTATGTCCTTACCAATTTTCTGACAGCTGGATCTGTCCATTTCTGAGAGAGGAATATCGAAGTCTCTAACTATAATAGGGGATTTATCTATTTTTCCTTGCAGTTCTATCAGTGTTTACCACACATATTTTGGTGCTTTGTTGTTAGGTGCATGCATATTAAGGACTGTTATGTCTTTTTGGAGAATTGACCTTTTTATCATCATGCAATGCCCCTCTTTATCCCTGATAATTTTCCTTGTTTTGAATTCTGCTTTGTCTGAAATTTATAGCCACTTCAGCTTTCTTTTGATTAGTGTTAGTGTGGTATATCTTGTTTCATTCCTTTCCTTCCTTTCTTTTTTTGGGGGAGCTGTAACATGTCTAAAACATAGCGCACTTCTCTGCCCTCAGAATCTCCCACATCTCTATGGAAATACAGAAATTTGCTAAGTATCCTGGTTATACTCTGTGCCGGTGGTTATAGAGTACCTTGAGACTCTTGAAGTTCAGTCTATAATGTCTATTTTTGGTTCTGAAATGCTGCTGTGGAAGGAGGCTGAGAACACTGCTTCACATTCTGTGGTAGATAGAGCATGAGCTTTTATCACCCTGAGGCTGCCACAGAGCTGATGTGAGGAGCACATGGAGTAATTGAGTATTGGTCAAAGGATCTCACTAGGATAGGAGCTTCACATAAGCTGTATAATACTTACTGAGGCTTGCTCACCAGGACGATTAATCTGTTGCTATAATACCCTATGAAATGCTGAAATATCTGGCTCTCAAGGAGAGTGATCCAGAATTGATGATCTCTAAGCTAGCAATACCGTTTTTTAAACTTTTTTTCTAACCATTTTATTATTATTATTATTTTGTGTTGGATAGAGCCACATTGGTAGTTATCTATCTTTTTAAAAAGATTTTATTTATTTGTCAGAGAGAGAGAGAGAGAGAGAGAGAGAGAGAGAGAGAGAGAGATTGAGCACAAGCACATGCAGGGAGAGTGGCAGGCAGAGGGAGAACCAGGCTCCCCACTGAGCAAGGAGCCTGATGTAGGACTTGATCCCAGGACCCTGGGATCATGACCTGAGCCGAAGGCAGATGCTTAACTGAGTAAGTTACCCAGGCACCCATTTATCTATCTTTAAAAATTTTTTATTTATTTGAGAGAGAGAGAGCAAGCAGGGGGAGGGACAGAGGGAGAAGGAGAAGCAGACACTCCAGTGAGCAGGGAACCTGACACAGGGCTCGATCCCAGGACCCTGAGATCATGACCTGAGCTGCAGATGCTTAACCAGCTGAGCCACCCAGGCGCCTTGGTAATTATCCATCTTAAATTTTTTTTATTGAAGTGTAATTTCTTTGTTTTAATTTATCTATCATCTGTCAATCTATCTATCTATCTATCTATCTATCTATCTATCTATCTATCTATCTATCTATCTATATCTTTATATTTAGCATCACTGTAGATCTATGTGTCTGTTTTTATGTCAGTACTACACTGAATCTCATGGTAAGCACAAAATAAAAACCTACAATAAATACACAAAAATAAAAAGAGGTCTAAAGTGGGTATCTTGTAGGCAACATATAGAAGGATCTTATTATTTTTTATCCATTCAACTACACTATTTCTTTTAATTAGAGAATTTAGCCCATTTACATTTAAAGTAATTATTGATAGGTATGTACTTGTTGTCATTTTCTTAATTGTTTTCTGGTTGTTTTGTAGTTTTTCTCTCTTCTTTTCCTACTCTCTTGGTCTCTTCCCTTGTGGTTTGATGGTGTTATTTAGTGTAATGTTTGGGCTGTTTTCTCTTTATTTTTGTGTGTCTATTGTAGGTTTTTATTTTGTAGTTATCACGAGATTCATATAAATTGACATATATACATGGTATGTCTATTTAACATACCATATATATCATATATATGTGAAATATATCTATTTAACATATCATATATATGATATATATCATTATATATTATATGTGTGTATATATATATATATGTATATATAGTCTACTTTAAGCTTATAGTTGCCTAAGCTTGAACATATTCTAAAAGCACTACATTTTTACTCCTGCTATCTGTTTTAATATTTTTGGTGTCATATTTTACATCTTTTTATCTTGTGTATTGTTTAAGTTCTTGTTGTTACAGTTGATTTAACTATTTTTGTCTTTTAACCTTCATGCTAGCTTTTTAAGGGGCCGATCCACAGCCTTTCCAATATATTTGCTTTCACCAGTGAGATTTTTAAATTTCATATATTTTCTTGTTTCTAGTCATTTCTATCCCACTTAGAGGATACTTTTTAATATTTCTTACAACACTGGTTTAATGGTGATGAATTTCTTTAATTTTTGCTTGTTTGGGAAACCTCTCTCCTTCAATTGAGTGATAACCTTGCCAGGTAGAGTATTCCTTGTTGTAATTTTTTCCCTTTCAACCCTTTAAATATATCCTGCCACTCTCCTCTGGCCTGCAACATTTTCTTTCTTGCTTGCTTTCCTGTTTCCTTCCTTCCTTCCTTCCTTCCTTCCTTCCTTCCTTCCTTCCTTCCCTTCTCTTCCCTTCCCTTCCCTCCCTCTTTATTTTTCTTCTTTCTTTCTTTCTTTCTTTCTTTCTTTCTTTCTTTCTTTCTTTCTTTCTTTCTTTCTTTCTTTCTGAACAGGAGAAACTTACTTTATTTATTTATATTTTGGGGGGATTCCACTATTTATTTATTTATTTAAGATTATTTATTTATTTATTTATTTGACAGAGATAGAGAACACAGGTAGGCAGAGTGACAGGCAGTGGGAGAGAGAGAAGCAGACGCTCTGCTGAGCAGGGAGCCTGATGTGGGACTCGATCCCAGGCCCCTGGGATCATGACCTGAGCCGAAGGCAGTGGCTTAACTGACTGAGCCGCCCAAGTGCCTTATTTATTTATTTATTTATTTATTTATTTATTTATTTATTATGCTCAGTCAACATATAGTACATCATTAGTTTTTAAACTTTTTAAAAATTTTGTTCAGTTAGCCACCATTAGTACACTGTTAGTTTTTGATGTAGTGTTCAGTGATACATTAGTTGTGTATAACACCCAGTGCTCATCACAACACATGCTCTCCTTAATGCCCATCACCTGGCTACCCCATCCCCCTACCCCCTCCCTTCTGTAGCCCTCAGTTTGTTTCCCAGAGTCCGGAGTCTCTCATGGTTTGTCTCTCTCTCTGATTTCTTCCCCTTCATATTCAGTTTTCCCTCCCTTCCCCTATGGTCCTCCATGCTATTCCTTATGTTCCACATAGGAGTGAAACCATATGATAATTGCCTTTCTCTGCTTGACTTATTTCACTTAGCATAATCCCCTCTAGTTCCATCCATGTCGATGCAAATGGTAGGTGTTCATCCTTTCTGGTGGTTGAGTAATATTCCATTATATCTATGAACCACATCCTCTTTATCCATGCATCTGTTGAAGGACATCTTGGCTCCTTCCACAGTTTGCCTATTGTGAAAATTGCTGCTATGAACACTGGGGTGCATGTGCCCCTTCTTTTCATTACATCTGTATCTTTGGGAACTTCTTGAGGACTTCCATACTGTTTTCCGGAGTGGCTGCCCCAGCTTGCATTCCCACCAACAGTGTAAGAGGGTTCCCCTTTCTCCACATCCTTGCCAACATTGTTGTTTCCTGCCTTGTTAATTTTAACCATTCTAACTGGTGTGAGGTGGTATCTCATTGTGGTTTTGATTTGTATGTCCCTGAAGCTGAGTGATGTTGAGCACTTTTTTAGTGTGTCTGTTTGTCATTTAGATGTCTTCTTTGGAGAATTGTCTGTTCATCTCTTCTGCCCATTTCTTGACTGGATTATTTGTGTTTTGGGTGTTGAGTTTGAGAAGTTCTTTATAGACCTTGGATACCAGCCCTTTATCTGTAATGTCACTTGTAAATATCTTCTCCCATTCTGTGGGTTGTCTCTTAGATTTGTTGACTGTTTCCTTTGCTGTGGCCTGCAACATTTCTGCTGAAAAAATCAAGTGATAGTCTTATGGGGTTTCTCTTATATGTCACTATTTGTTTTTCTCTTGCTGCCTTTAACATTCTCTGTTTTTCTTTAACTTTTGTCATTTTAATTATAATATATCTTGGTGTGAATCTCTTTGAGTTCATCTTGTTTTGAACTCTGTGCTTCCTGGATTTGGATGTTTGTTTTCTTCCCCATGTTAGGAAATCTTTCAGCCATTATTTCTTCAGCTAAGTTTTCTGCCCCATTATCTCTTTCCCCTCCTTGTTTGACCCTTATAATGTGATTGTTAGTATACTTAATGTTGTCCCAGAGATCCCTTAAACTATCCTCATTTTTTTTGAAGGAGAGAAGGGCAGAGCAAGAGGGAGAGAGAAAATCTTAAGCAGGCTTCATGCCCAGTGTGGACCCCGATGTGGTTTCAATCTCATGACCCTGAGATCACGACCTGAGCCAAAATCAAGAGTTGGTTGCTTAACTGACTGAGCGACCCAGGCACCCCACCCTCATTTAAAAAAAAAGATTTTATTTACTTATTTGACACAGAGAGAGATCACAAGTAGGCAGAGAGGCAGGCAGAGAGAGAGGGGGAAGCAGGCTCTCTGCTGAGCAGGGAGCCTGATGTGGGGCTCGATCCCAGGACCCTGGGATCATGACCTGAGCTGAAGGCAGAGGCTTTAACCCACTGAGCCACCCAGGTGCCCCTCCATCTTCATTTTTAAAAAATTCTTTATTTTCTTGTTCTGATTGGGTGATTTTCACTATTCTGTCTTGCAGATCACTGATTTGTTCTTCTCTATCATCCTATGTGCTGTTGATTCCTTATATTCATTTCAGTTATTGTATTCTTCAGCTCTGATAGGTTCATTAATATATTTTTAAAAACTCTTTGTTGATATTCTTACTGTGTTCCTCTATCCTTCTTCCGAGTTCAGCGAGCATCTTTATAACTTTACTTTGAATCCTTTATCAGGAAAATTACTTATCTCTCTTTCACAATGATTTTTTCCTAGGGTTTTGTCTTGTTCTTTAATTTGAAACATATTCCTCTATATCCTCATTTTGTTTTACTTTCTGTGTTTGTTTCTATGAATTAGGCAGTACAGCTACCTTTCCTAGTCTTGAAGGAGTTGTCTTGTGTAGGAATATCCACTGTATAGACCGCAAGTGCCTGGTGGCTTTGGTGGGAGAGTTGGAGCTGAAGCTGGAGTGGGCATGGGCTGAGGAATCCTGGAGCATGCCACACTGGGGCCTTTATTGGATGGTTGGAGCTAGAGCAGGCACAAGCTGGGGAGTCTCTGGTTGTCCCATGTGGGGGTTGCCATGGTGGGATGGCTGGAGATGGAGTGGGCATGGGTGGGGAGGGGGTGTTCTGGGCCATGCTATTATACCTTGGTTTGGTGGCCAGATCTGGTGCAGATCAGGTGGTCTTGACATATGTGGCATCCTGGCTGCTTTGGCAGGTTGGCTGGGGCTGGAGTGAGCATGGGCTTGGAGAGTCCCATGGTATGCCATGCTGAGGCCACCCTGATGGGAAAGCTGGAGCTGGGGTGTGCATGGGTGAGGGGTGTCCTGGGTTGTGCTGTGCTGGGGCCACCTTGCTGGGATGGCTGGATAGGGCATAGGCTAAGGCGGCTTCCAGAATGTGCTGCACAAGGGCTCCCTTGGAAGGAAGGCTAGAGCTGGGGGTGTTGTGTGTGGGATCCCCAGGTTGTGCTGTGCTATGGCCAACTAGGGGGAATGGCTGGAGTTAGTGTGGTACAGGGGCCTAGGGTGAGCTAAAGCATCCCTAGCAGGGAGATATAATAACCCTGGACCCTGCATCCATCCATATTATTAAGATGGAGGGGGAATATAAAAATGTCACTAACCAGTGCCTCTGACACTAGAGAGAGTTCCAAAAGTTCCCTGCCCATTGACAGATGTTCTAGAGTTAGTAAATGGATTTTCTTCACTTACAGTTTAGTTGCTTTTTAAACTGCTTTTTAGGTGCACCTCAGGGTGTGTGAGTCTGTGCATAGGCCCCTCACTGATACCTCTTTATACTGCAGGATGCTGCAATCAGGATGAGGTCCCCCTTGTTGCTGTGTCTCCATCTCTTCTACCCTTCTCTCTCTTTTTTTTTAAATTTCAGTGATTCATTGTTTATGCACCAAACCCAGTGCTCCATGCAATACGTGCCCTCCTTAATACCAACCACCAGGCTCACCTATCCCCCCTCCCCTCCATAACCCTCAGCTTGTTTCTCAGAGACCACAGTCTCTCATGGTTCGTCTCCCCTTCCAATTTACCCCAATTCACTTTTCCTTTCCTTCCTCTGGAGTCCTCCATTTTATTCCTTATGTTCCACACATAAGTGAAATCATATGATAATTGATTTTCTCTGCTTGGCTTATTTTACTCAGTGTAGTCTCCTCCAGACCTGTCCATGTTGATACAAAAGTTGGGTATTCATCCTTTCTGATGGCTGAGTAATATTCCATTGTATATATGGACCACATCTTCTTTATCCATTCGTCTGTTGAAGAGCATCTTGGCTCTTTCCACAGTTTGGTGATTGTGGCCATTGCTGCTATGAATATCGGGGTACATTTGGCCTTTCTTTTCTTTGGGGAAAATACCCAGTAGTTCAATTGCAGGGTCATAGGGTGGCTCTATTTTTAATTTTTTGAGGAATCTCCACACTGTTTTCCAAAGTGGCTGCACCAACTTGCATTCCCACCAACAGTGTAAGAGGGTTCCCCTTTCTCCACATCCTCTCCTGACACTTGTTGTTTCCTGTCCTGTTGATTTTGGCCATTCTAACTGGTGTAAGGTGGTATCTCAATGTGGTTTTGATTTGAGTTTCCCTGATGGCAAGTGATGACAAATATTTTTTCATGTGTCTTTTGGCCACTTCTATGTCTTCTTTGGAGAAGTGTCTGTTCATGTCTTCTGCCCATTTTTTGACATGATTATCTGTTTTTTTGGGTGTTGAGCTTGAGAAGTTCTTTATAGATCTTGGATATCAGCCCTTTGTCTGTAGTGTCATATAAGAATATCTTCTCCCATTCCGTGGGTTGCCTCTTTGTTTTGTTGACTGTTTCCTTTGCTGTGCAGAAGCTTTTTATCTTGATGAAGTCCCAGAAGTTCATTTTTGTTTTTGTTTCCTTTGACTTTGGAGACATTGAAAGAAGTTGCTATGGCTGATGTCAAGGAGGTTACTGCCTATGTTCTCCTCTAGGATTTTGATAGATTCCTGCCTCATTTTGAGGTCTTTCATCCATTTCGAGTTTATCTTGGTGTATAGTGTGAGAGAATGGTCGAGTTTCATTATTCTATACATAGCTGTCCAATTTTTGCAGCACCATTTATTGAAGAGACTCTTTTTTCCACTGGATATTTTTTCCTACTTTGTCAAAGATTATTTGACCATAGAGTTGAGGGTCCATATCTGGACTCTCCACTCTGTTCCATTGGTCTATGTGTTTTGGTGATCACAGTTTTGTAGTAAAGCTTGAAATCAGGCATGTGATGGCCCCAGCTTTGTTTTTCTTTTTCAACATTTCCTTAGCAATTCAGGGTCTTTTCTGGTTCCATACAATTTTTAGGATTGTTTGTTCNAAAAATGCCAGTGGAATTTTTATTGGGATGGCATTGAAACTATAGATTGCTCTGGGCAGTAAAGACATTTTAACAATGTTTATTCTTCTGATCCATGAGCATGGAATGCTTTTCCATCTTTTGTATCTTCTTCAGTTTCTTTCATGAGTGTTCTATAGTTCCTTGAGTACAGATCATTTACCTCTTTGGTTAGGTTTATTCCAAGGTATCTTATGGTTCTTGGTGCTATAGTAAATGGAATCGATTCTCTAATTTCCCTTTCTAGAGTTTCATTGCTAGGGCGTAAGAAAGCAACTGATTTCTGTGGATTGATTTTGTATCCTGCAACATTACTGAATTGCTGTATGAGTTCTAATAGTTTAGGGGTGGAGTCTTTTGGGTTTTGCATATAAAGTATCATGTCATCTGCAGAGAAAGAGAGAAAGTTTGACTTCTTCTTTGCCAAATTGAATACGTTTATTTCTTTTTGTTGTCTGATTACTGTTGCTAGGACTTTTAGTACTATGTTGAACAACAGTGGTGAGAGTGGGCATCCTTGTCCTGTTCCTGATCTCAATGGGAAGGCTGTCAGTTTTTCCCCATTGAGAATGATATTTGCTGTGGGTTTTTAACAGATAGATTTTATGAAGTTGAGGAATGTTCCCTCTATCCCTATATTTTGAAGAGTTTTAATCAGGAACAGATGCCGTATTTTGTCAAATGCTTTTTCTGCATCCATTGGGAGGACCGTGTGGTTCTTATTTCTTCTCTTATTGATTTGTTCTATGACATTGATTGATTTGCAAATGTTGAACTACGCTTGCATCCCAGGGATAAATCCCATCTGGTCAAGGTGGATATTTTTAATATACTGTTGGATCCTATTAGCTAGGATCTTGTTGAGAGTGTTGGCATCCATATTCATCAGGGATATTGGTCTGAAATTCTCCTTTTTGATGGGGTCTTTTCCCAGTTTGGGGATCAAGGTAATGCTGGCTTCATAGAAAGAGTCTGGAAGTTTTCCCTCTGTTTCTATTTTTTGAAACAGCTTCAGCAGAATAGGTATTATTTCTACTTTTAATGTTTGGTAAAATTCCCCAGGGAATTCATCAGGTCCTGTAATCTTGTTTTCTGGGAGGTTTTGATCATTGCTTCAATCTCACTGCTAGATATTGGTCTATTCAGGCTGTCAATCTCTTCCTGTTTCAGTCTTGGAAGTTTATAGGTTTCCAGGAATGTATCCATTTCTTCTAGGTTGCTTAACTTATTGGCATATAGCTTTTGATAGTAGTTTCTGATGATTGTTTCTATTTCCTTGGTGTTAGTCTCGATCTCCCCCCTTTCATTCATAATTTTATTAATTTGAGTCCTCTCTCTCTTCCTTTGTGTTAGTTTGGCCAGTGGTTTATTGATCTTATTAATTTTTTCAAAGAACCAGCTTCTAGTTTCATTGATGTGTTCTACTGTATCTCTAGTTTCTAACTCATTGATCTCTGCTCTGATCTTAATTATTTCCCTTTTTGTGCATGGGGTTGGCTTAATTTGTTGTTCATTTTCTAGTTCCTTAAGGTGTTAAGAGAGTTGGTGTTTTCAGGATCTTTCAATTTTTTTGAGGCTTGAATGGCTATGTATTTCCCCCTTAGGACCGCCTTTGCCATATCCCAATCTTCATTCTCATTGGTTTCCATGAATTGTTTAAGTTCTTCTTTGATTTCCTGATTGATCCAAACATTCTTGAGCAGGGTGGTCTTTAGCTTCCAAGTGTTTGATTTCCTTCCAAACTTTTTCTTGTGATTGAGTTCCAGTTTCAAAGCATCGTGGTCTGAGAATATGCAGGGGATAATCTCACTCTTTTGGTGTTGCTTGAGCCCTGATTTGTGACGGAGTATGTGGTCTATTCTGGAGAAAGTTCCATGTGTGTTCAGGAAGAATTAGTATTCTGGTTTTTTAGGCTGGAATGTTCTGTATATATCTATGAGGTCCATCGGATCCAATGTGTCATTCAAAGCTCTTGTTTCTTTTTTGATTTTCTGTTTAGATGATCTGTCCATTACTGAGAGTGGCATGTTAAGATCTCCTACAATTAATGTATTCATATCGATATGACTCTTTATTTTGTTTAACAGTTGGTTTATGTAGTTTGTTGCTCCCATGTTGGGGGCATAAATATTTACAATTGTTAGATCTTCTTGTTGGATAGACCCTTTAAGAATGATGTAGTGTCCTTCTGTATCTCCGACTACAGTCTTTAGCTTAAAATCTAATTTATCTGATATGGGAATCACTACCCCACCTTTCTTTTGAGGCCCATTGTTATGAAAGATGGTTATCCATCCCTTCACTTTCAGTCCAGCTGTATCTTTAGGTTCAAAATGTGTCTCTTGTAGACAGCATATGGATGGGTCCTCTCGTTTCATCCAGTCTGCAACCCTGTGCTTTTTTATGGGAGCATTTAGGCCTCTCACGTTGAGAGTGATTATTGAGAGGTAAGTTTTTATTGACTTCATGTTGCCTGTGGAATCTTTGTTTGTATGCATAGTCTCTGTAACTTTCTGTTCTATGTCATTCTTGGGTTCTTTGTTCTTTTATAGAACCCCCCGTTAATATTTCTTGTAGTGCCAGCTTTTTGGTAGCATGATATTTTATACCTTGCCAGTCTTGGAAGCTCTTTATCTCTCCATCCATTCTGAATGTCGGCCTTGCTCGATAAAGTACTCTTGGCTGCATGTTCTTCTCATTTAGTGCCCTGAATATGTCTTTCCAGCCCTTTCTGTCTTGCCAGGTTTCTGTGAACAGATCCAACTTTATTCTGATGGTCCTTCATCTATATGTAAAGAATCTCTTCTCCTTAGTTGCCCTTAAGACTTCCTGTCTGAGTTTATGATTCGTGAGTCTCATAGTTAAGTGTCTGGGGGTCTTTCTAGACTCATTGATCTTGGGTGGTGTCCTCTCTGCCTCTAGGACATGAACACTTGTTCCATTCCCCAGATTAGGGAAATTTTCATCCAGTATTTGGTCGACCACCTCTTTGAGTCTTCTCTGTTTGTCCACCTCCTCAGGGATCCCAATAATTCTGACATTGGAATGTTTCATGGTGTCATTTATTTCCCTAATTCTTTTTTTTATTTCCCTAATTCTATTTTCATGGCTTCTAAATTGTTTGTTCCATGCCTCCTTCTGATCCTGCTTCTCTGTCAGCCTGTCTTCTAGATCACTAGTTTGATCTTCTGCCTCAGTTATCCTAGCTGTTAGAGTATTTAGATTAGATTGGATCTCCTTGATAGTATTTTTGACTTCTGTGAGATCAGCTCTCACATCCACCCTTAGAGACTCTATGTTGCCAATAATGGTCTTCTCCAGTCTAGTCATTGCCCGAACAATTTTTACCCTGAATTCCATTCCCGACATATTGTTTATGTCCATATCCAAAAGTTCTGTGGCAGAGGTTACACTCTGAATTTTTTCTCTGCTGGGTGTTCCTCCTCCTAGTCATTTTGGTGAGAGGTGGTCGAGGGGATGAATAGCTGAATTTATTAATCACGATCCAATCAAGGTGCCCCTTGGAAAGTTTCAGAGCAATTGTAGGTCACCACCAAAAAGAAAGAGAAAAGAAAAAAAGAGAGAAAAATAGAGGAAAAAAAAAAAAGAAAAAACCCCAGCCCAAATGAGTCCCAGTAGTAAGATTTATAAGGTACATAAACCAAAAAATGAGCAAACAAAAAGACTGACAAACATAAGGGACAAGACAGAATAAAGAAGAAATACCCAGGCAAAATGAACCCCAAGAATAAGATTTATATGGTACAAAAACAAAAGGAAATTCACAGAAATACTGACAGAAAAATAAGATGGGAAGGTGGTCAAAAACCCTTGATGTGGGCAAGGAAGGTTATTTCAGTACTTCCTGGCTGTACCTTGTTATCTTTTTTAAAGGACTCAACTTTCCAGAGATATAGGGAAATGAGTATGAAAATGAATATGGAAAAAGGATTACCTTGAAGCCCATATCTATCTATCTATATGTATTAAAAAGAAAACAAGAAATAGAAACCCTCGTATATGTATGAAAAACGTTCACGTTAAAAAGTTATTATGAAATATGTTATTTTAAATATCTAGTTGTAATGGTAATTAGGTTAAAAAATAAAAGAAGAATCATGAGAACAAATTAAAAAAAAAGTTGTATCTACGAAATATACAAGTTTTGGGGCAATACCGGGAGCTTAATATACTGTTTTCCCCTGATGTTGGAGTTTTACAGTTTTATGGGGACCCTGTAGTTTTTGTCCTCTTGTTCTTTTGGCTTGTCTTCTGGGGGAGGGGCCTGCTGCACTGTTTTTTCAGTCAGTTTTGCTTGGGCTCAGTTGCCCAGGTCGCCAAGGGGCTGGGCTCTGAGTAAACAGGTTTTTCGGGTTTTTGTTCTCTGGAGGTTTTCGTTCCTTCTTCATTCTTCGGTGGCTTTTTGAGCCTTTCAGAGGGCTAGTAGAGAAAAAAAAAAACTCTGCCCCCCACCTCCCGGTACTTTGCCTCAGAGAGAAGCCTCTGTGTGCTCCCTCCTGGATGGTCCAGAACACACAGACTCCCCCTTGCAGTCTCCGCTGAACACCGAAACATCCCACAGGTGGTGCGCACTCCCAGCCACTGTCTCAGTGATCACCTGAGGCCCCTGCTTGTCTCTGCACACTTGTACCACCAAGACCGCAAGCGATCTTGGTTCCTGGAGGCCTGGTGCTGGCAGCTGTCAGTGCTGCTGTCTGGGGTCCAAGCCCATGACCCGGCAGCGGTGCAAGTCATGAATGGCTGTGGATTCAGTGAAAGTCACAGATGGCTGTGGTTTCAGAGACAGTGCACAAGTTCTCTCAAGTGTGGGTGGGGGTGCACTCAGCCCAGGTGGCAGAGAGCCACAGGCCCAGGGACCACCGACTGAAGCCCCCATCAGGCTCTCTCAGGCACAGGTGTTCACCAGCTGTGACCATCCTGGGACTGTGGGCTTAGGACCATGCCCATGGCCACCCGATTCCACCAGTCACCCCTTAAAACATTTTGCCCTTTTTGAGTGCTTTTAACCAGACTCCAAGTTAATGCTGGTCCCCAAGCACAGGGCACTTTTGTATTGGGGTATTACTTTCCAGTGTGTCTCTTCTGGTGGCTCCCTCCCCCTTCTGTTTATCCTTCAATATCAGTCCGAGGGCTCCCACCTTGTTTTACCTCACTGGTGATGATCTTCTGCCCCCAAAGAGATTCAGAAGTGTACAATCTTACTTCTCAGGCTGATTTCATGGGTGTTCAGAGTGTTCTGGTAGCTATTTAGCTCACTTCAGGGAACCCATTGAAACAGGGACTCCCACTTCTCCGCCATCTTGCTCCCTCTCCTACCCTTCTCCACGTGGTCCCTGTATTGGTTTTTTTATTAACATATAATGTATTATTTGTTTCAGGGGTACAGTTCTGTGATTCATCAGTCTTACACAATTCACAGGACTCAACATAGCCCATACCCTCCCCAACGTCCATCACCCAGCTGCACTGTTCCTCCCACCCCCCTCCCCTCCAGCAACCCTCAGTTTGTTTCCTGAGATTAAGAGTCTATTATGGTTTGTCTCCCTGCTCAGTCCCATCTTGTTTCATTTTTCTCTCCCTTCCCCCCATGACCCCTGCCCTGCCTCTTAAATTCCTCATATCAAAGAGATCATATGGTAGTTCTTTCTCTGATTGACATATTTAGCTTAGCATGATACACTCTAGTTCCATCCACATCATTGTAAATAACAAGATTTCGGGTTTTTTGATGGCCGCATAGTATTCCATTGTATATAGATATCACAACTTCTTTATCAATTCATCTGTTGATGGACATCTAGGCTCTTTCCATAGTTTGGCTATGTGGATATTGCTGCTATAAACATTCAGGTGTACATATCCCTTTGGATCACTACATTTGTATCCTTAGGGTAAATACCCAATAGTGTGATTGCTGGGTCATATGGTAGGTATATTTTCAACTTTTTGAGGAACCTCCTTACTGTTTTCCAGAGTGGCTGCACCAGCTTGCATTCCCACCCACAGTGTAGGAAGGTTCCCCTTTCTCCACATCCTCGCCAACACCTGTCATTTCCTGATTGGTTAATTTTAGCCATTCTGCTTGGTGTGAGGAAGTATCTCACTGTGGTTTTGATTTGTATTTCCCTGATGCTGAGTAATGTTGAGCACTTTTCCATGTGTCTGTTGGCCACTAGGATGTCTTCTTTGGAGAAATGTCTGTGTCTTCTGCCTTTTTCTTGATTGGGTTATTTGTTCTTTGGGTGTTGAGTTTGATAAGTTCTTTTTAAAAAATTATTATTTGCCCCAGGGGTACAGGTCTGTGAATCATCAGGCTTACACCTTTCACAGCATTCACCAAAGCACAAACCCTCCCCAATATCCATAACCCATTCACCCTATCCCTGCTCTCCGACCCCACAGTAACCCTTAATTTGTTTTGTGAGATTAGGAGTCTCTTATGGTTTGTCTCCTTCCCCATCCCATCTTGTTTCATTATTTTTCCCTCCCTACCCACTACAACCCCCCACCCTGCCCCTCAATTTCCTCATATCAGAGAGATCATATGATAATTCTCTTTCTCTGATTGACTTATTTCACTCAGCATAATACCCTCTAGTTCCATCCACGTCATTGCAAATGGCAAGATTTTGTTTCTTTTGATAGCTGCATAGTATTCCATTGTATATATATATACACCACTTCTTCTTTATCCATTCATCTGTTGTTGTACATCTAGGTTCTTTCCACAGTTCGGCTATTATGGACATTGCTGCTATAAACATTTGGGTGCATGTGCCCCTGAGGATCACTACCTTTGTATCTTTAGGGTAAATACCCAGTAGTGCGATTGCTGGGTCGTAGGGTAGCTCTATTTTCAACTTTTTGAGGAACCTCCATATTGTTTTCCAGAGTGGCTGCACCAGCTTGCATTCCCACCAACAGTGTAAGAGGGTTCCCCTTTCTCCACATCCTTGCCAACATCTGTCGTTTCCTGACTTGTTGATTTTAGCCATTCTGACTGGTGTGAGGTGGTATCTCACTGTTGTTTTGATTTGTATTTCCCTGATGCCGAGTGATGTTGAGCACTTTCTCATGTGTCTGTTGGCCATTTGGATGTCTTCTTTGGAGAAATGTCTGTTCATGTCTTCTGCCCATTTCTTGACTGGGTTATTTGTTTTATGGGTGTTGAGTTTGGGAAGTTCTTTATAGATTTTGGATATAAGCCTTTTATCTAATATGTCATTTGCAAATATCTTCTCCCATTCTGTCAGTTGTCTTTTGGTTTTGTTGACTGTTTCCTTTGCTTTGCAAAAGCTTTTGATCTTGATGAAGTCCCAATAGTTCATTTTGCTCTTGTTTCCCTTGCCTTTGGTCATGTTCCTAGGAAGAAATTGCTGTGGCTGAGGTTGAAGAGGTTGCTGCCTGTGTTCTCCTCAAGGATTTTGATGGATTCCTGTCTCACATGGAGGTCTTTCATCCATTTTGAGTCTTTTTATGTGTGTGGTGTAAGGAAATGGTTTAGTTTCATTCTTCTGCATGTGGCTGTCGAATTTTCCCAACATCATTTATTGAAAAGACTGTCTTTATTCCATTGGATATTCTTGCCTGCTTTGTCAAAGATTAGTTGACCATAGAGTTGGGCATCCATTTTTGGGTTCTCTATTCTGTTCCACTGATCTATGTGTCTGTTTTTGTGCCAACACCATGCTGTCTTGATGATGACAACTTTGTAATAGAGCTTGAAGTCTGGAATTGTGAGGTCACGAACTTTGGTTTTCCTTTTCAACATTCCTCTGGTTTTTCATCGTCTTTTCTGGTTCCGTATAAATTTTAGGATTATTTGTTCCATATCTCTGAAAAAAGTTGATGGTATTTTGGTAGGGATTACATTAAATGTGTAGATTGCTCTAGGTAACATAGACATTTTCACAGTATTTGTTCTTTTAATCCATGAACATGGAACGTTGTTCCACTTCTTTGTGTCTTCCACAATTTCTTCCATGAGTTCTTTGTAGTTTTCTGAGTACAGATTCTTTGTCTCTTTGGTTAGGTTTATTTCTAGGTATCTTATGGTTTTGGGTTCAATTGTAAATGGGATTGACTCCTTAATTTCTTTTTCTTCTGTCTTGCTGTTGGTGTATAGAAATGCAACTGATTTCTGTGCATTGATTTTATATCCTGACACTTAACTGGATTCCTGTATGAGTTCTAGCAGTTTTGGAGTAGAGTCTTTTGGGTTTTCTACATAAAGTATCATATTATCTGCAAAGAGTGAGAGTTTGACTTCTTCTTTGCTGATTCGCATGCATTTTATCTCTTTTTGTTGTCTGATTGCTGAGGCTAGGACTTCTAGTACTCTCTTGAATAGCAGTGGTGATAGTGGACAGCCCTGCCATGTTCCTGGCTTTAGGGGAAATGCTCTCAGTTTTTCTCCATTGAGAATGATATTTGTTGTGGGTTTTTCATAGATTGGTTTGATGATCTTGAGGTATGTGCCCTCTATGCCTACACTGTGAAGAGTTTTGATCAAGAAAGGGTGCTGTACTTTTCAGCATCTATTGAATGTATCTTATGGTTCTTGTTCTTTTTTATTAATGTTTTGTATCACATTGATTGATTTGCGAATGTTGAAGCAACCCTGCAGTCCAGGAATAAATCGCACTTGGTCATGGTGAATAATCCTTTTAAGGTGCTGTTGGATCCTATTAGCTAGTATTTTGGTGAGCATTTTTGCAGCCATGTTCATCAAGGATATTGGTCTGTAATTCTCCTTTTCGTTGGGGTCTTTGTCTGGTTTTGGGATCAAGGTGATGCTGGCCTCATAAAATGAATTGGGAAGTTTTCCTTCCATTTCCAGTTTTTGGAACAGTTCCAGGCGAATAGGTATTAATTCTTCTTTAAATGTTTGGTAGACTTCCCCTGGGAAGCCGTCTGGTCCTGGGCTCTTGTTTGTTGGGAGATTTTGGATGACTGGTTGAATCTCCTTACTGGTTATGGGTGTGTTCAGGTTTGTATTTCTTCCTGGTTCAGTTTGGGTAGTTTATATGTCTCTAAGAATGCATCCATTTCTTCTAGATTGTCAAATTTTCTGGTGTAGAGTTGCTCATAACATGTTCTTATAATTGTTTGTATTTCTTTGGTGTTGGTTGTGATCTCTCCTCTTCATTCATGATTTTAATAATTTGAGTCCTTTCTCTTTTCTTTTTGTTAAGTCTGGCCAGGGGTTTATCAATCTTATTGATTCTTTCAAAGAACGAACTCCTGGTTTCATTGTTCTATTCTATTGTTCTTTTGGTTTCTATTTCTTTCGTTTCTGCCCTGATCTTTATTATTTTTCTTCTCCTGCTGGGTGTAGGCTTTATTTGCTGTTCTTTCTTCCACTCCTTTAGGTGTAGGGCTAGGTTGTACTTGAGACCTTTCTTGTTTCTTGAGAAAGGCTTGTATTGCTATATACTTTCTTCTGAGGACCACCTTTGCTGTGTCCCAAAGATTTTGAACAGTTGTGTTTTCATTTTAATTTGTTTCCATGATTTTTTTTAACTTCTTTAATTTCTTGGTTGACCCATTCATTCTTTAGTAAGATGCACTTTAGCCTCCATGTATTTGAGTTAGTTCCAACTTTCTGTCTGTGGTTGAGTCCTAGTTTCAAAGCATTGTCTTCTGAAAATATGCAGGGAATGATCCCAATTTTTTGGTACCGACTCCAACCTGATTTGTGACCCAGGATGTGGTCTCTTCTGGAGAATGTTCCATGTGCACTAGAGAAGAATGTGTAGTCTGTTGCTTTGGGATAGAATGTTCTGAATCTATCTGTGATGTCCATTTGGTCCAGTGTGTCATTTAATGCCTTTATTTCCTTGTTGATCTATTGCTTAGGTGATCTATTTCATTGAGAGGGGTATTAAAGTCCCTTACTGTTACTGTATTATTGTTGATGTGTTTCTTTCATTTTGCTATTAATTGATTTACAGAGTTGGATTCTCCCATGTTAGGAGCATAGATATTCAAAATTGTTAGATCTTGTTGACAGACCCTTTAACTATGATATAGTGTCCTTCCTCTTCTGTTATTATAGTGTTTGGATTACAGTCTAATTTGTCTGATGTAAGAATTTCCACCCACCTTTCTTTTGATGTCCATTAGCATGGTAGTTTTCCACCCCCTCACTTTAAATCTGGAGGGTCTTTTGGTCTAAAATGAGTTTCTTGTAGACAGCGTATTGATGGGTCTTGCTTTTTTTTTTATCCATTCTTATACTCTGTGTCTTCTGATTGTGGCATTTAGCCCATTTACTTTCAGAGTAATTATTGAAAGATATGAATTTAGGGCTATTGTATTGACTATAAGGTGACTGTTACTGTACATTTTCTCTGTTCCTTTCTGGTCTATTACTTTCAGGCTCTCTCTTTGCTTAGAGGTCCCTTTCAATATTTCCTGTGGGGCTGGTTTGATGTTTGCAAATTCTTTTAGTTTTTGTTTGTTCTGGAAGCTTTTTATTTCTCCTTCTATTTTCAATGACAGCCTAGCTGGATATAATATTCTTGGCTGCATATTTTTCTCATTTAGTGCTCTGATTATATCATGCCAGGTCTCTGTGGACAGGTCTGCTGCCAATCTAATATTTCTACCATTGTAGGTTACAGACCTCTTGTTCTGAGCTGATTTCAGGATTTTCTCTTTGTTTCTGAGACTTGTAAGTTTCCCTATTAGATGATGGGGTGTTGACCTATTTTTATTGATTTTGCAGTGGGTTTATTTGTGCCTCCTAGCTTTTGATGCTTGTTTCCTTTCCCAAATTAGGGAAGTTCTCTGCTATAATTTGCTCCAATATATCTTCTGCTCCCCTCTGTCTTTCTTCTTCTGGGATCCCAATTATTCCAATATTGTTTCATCTTATGGTGTCACTTATCTTTCGAATTCTCCCCTTATGATCCAGTAGTTGTTTACTTTTCTTTTTCTCTGCTTCTTTATTCTACACCACTTGGTCTTCTATATCACTAATTTTCTCTTCCACCTCATTTATCCTAGCAATAAGAGCCTCCGTTTCTGATTGCATCTCATGTATAGCTTTTTAAATTTCAACCTGGTTAGATTTTAGTTCTTTTATTTCTCCAGAAGGGGTTTTTATTTCTCCAGAAATGGATTCTCTAGTATCTTCTATGCTTTTTTCAAGCCCAGCTAGCATCTTTATAGTCATCATTCTGAACTCTAGTTCTGACATCTTACTAATGTCCGTATTGATTAGGTCCCTAGCAGTCAGTACTGACTTGTTCTTTTTTTTTGAGGTAAGTTTTTCTGCCTTTTTATTTTATCGTGAGAAGAAAAGATGAATGAGAGAACAAAATGCTAAAAGGCTATCTGGAAAATATACATTAACCAAATCAAAATGGACCTGAAACCAGGGGGAGAAGTAAGGAAATGAAATGATTAGGCTGGTGAATAGAACAAAGCCACACACTTGATATTGGGTGTATTTTGGTCTGTTAGAAGAAACTTTCTCCCCCAAATTTAAAAATCTATAAACTTATATATGTTTAAAAAGAAGGGTAAACACAGTGAAGGGTTAGAATATCACTGTGAAGATGAAAATTAACAAAAGATTTGGAAAAAGGAATTGATAAGATAAGAAGTTGGTTGAAAAAAGAAAAAAAAAGGAGAAACTGTGATGAGTCTGGAGACTAGAACAAAGCCATATGCTAGATTTAGGGTTTATTTTGATCTGTTAGGAGAAACTGTATCCCAAAATTTGAAGGGCGAAAAATTTATATCTATATAAAAATAAGGTTAATTACAATGAAGGGGTAGAATATGACTATAACAATGAAAATAAAAAAATATTTCTTAAAAGGTATTGACAAGATAAAATTGTTAAAATAGGTTAAAATCAGAAAGAGGAAAAATTAAAAAAATAGAAAAAAAATAACGAAAATTTTAAAAATTTAACTTTGAAAGACTAAAGAATCATGGGGAAAAAAGCCATGAATTCTATGTGCTGTGTTTCCCTAGCACTGGTATTTTTCAGTTCTCATTGATTGGTAAACTTGGTCTTGGCTGGATGTTCTTGCTGATCTTCCAGGCCTGGGACCTCTTGTAGTGATTCCCAAAGGTCTTTGCCAAAGGTGGAATTGTACCACCCTTGCCAGGGGCCCGGCTAAGTAAACTGATCATGTTTTCTCTTGGTAGCTTTTGTTCCTTGAAAGCTTTCTGTACAGCTTTGGAGGATGAGAATGAAAATGACAGCCTCCCAAACTCCAGCCACAGAGGAGCTGAGAGCTTGGGGCCCTCCCTCTTCAGTGAGCCCTCAAAGAAAAGCAGTCAATCACTCCTGTCTTCCTGGTCTCTGGCCGCACTCCGAACTCACCCAGCCTGAGACTTAGCATATCTATCTCTGGCACATGGCCCCATTTGGAGTCTCCAAATCCAGCAGATTCCTGCAGCATGCTCATGTGCCACTCCTCCAAGTGGAGTTAGGGGGTCTCCATGGATCTGCCACTTGTGGGGTCCCTGATCAAAGAGTAGTGGCCCGACATTGCCTCAGATCATGGTTTATGGCAATCCCAAGCTGAGAGCCCACGACTCGGCTCTGTCTCTGCTTCTAGCTTCCGTGCTACAACACTCGGGAGCTCTGCCACACTCAGACACCCTGAGTCTTTCTTATGAACCCGAGGGCCCTGAGACCACGCTGAGCCAGCGAGGATTCTACCCCTGCTTAACCACTGGAGCGATATCCCTCCATGGAGCAGACTTCTAAAAGTTCTGATTTTGTGCTCTGCTGCTCTCTCACTTGCTGGTAGCCAGTTGATGGAAGCTCCCTCTCACCACGGTCTATCTTCCCATATATCACCTTGGATTCACTTCTTTGCATGTCCTACCTTCCAGAAAGTGGTTGCTTTTCTTTTGATAGAATTGCAGGTATTCTTCCCTTCGATCTCCTGTTGAGTTTGTAGGTGTTCAGAATGATTTGATAACTATCTAGCTGAATTCCTGGACTAGGTGAAATTTAGGTCTCCTACTCCCCTGCCATCTTGCTCCTCACCCACAATGAATAAAATCTTAAAAATGTTAGAAGAGTTTCTATATTGTCCTTTAGGCAATAAAGAACAATTGAACAGTTTTAAACAAGTATGACCTGACCTGACTGAATATATATATATAATCAATGAGGGAAAAAGAAAAAAGGTGGGAAATGCAAAGAGATAGAGAGACTCTTAAGCAGGCTCTATGCCCAGTGCAGAGCCTGACACAAGGCTGGATTCCACAACACTGAGGTGATGACCTGAGTTGAAATCAAGAGTTGGACACTTAACCAACTGAGCCACCCAGGTGCCCCATGACTGACCTATATTTTAAGAAATGAACCCAGTTGTTCTGGGAGGATGGTTTGAAGGGAGGCATGAATAGAAGCAGGGAGATCAGTTAGCAGGTTGTGGCAGTGATTCGGTGGAGGATGGTGGTGGTTTGAGAGTGGCAATGGAGGTCATGAAGATTTATTGGATTCTGTATCTATTTTGAAATATTTTAAATATCAATTGGACAGGATTGCTAGTGAGTTGAATGTGAATAATGAGGAACAGGGATTCCATTTAGTGGATGAATTTTCAGTGAGTGAATGGAGGCAATAGATACTGATCTTTGACTGGAGGAATCTACAAGTGAAGAGAGTGAAGAGTTCAGGGACAGTTGAATGGAAGTGAAGGATTTTGTGGGATAGGTGAGATCTCAGTGTGAAACGAGCTGATGGATGTAGATGTTGGAAGATGCAAAAGTGGAAAATGGATAGATCAAGGATCTAGAGAAGTTTGGAGGATATATGACCTATAGCCCAGGTATTTAAAAAGATGAGGAGCACATATTCTTCTGAAATTGCAGATAAAGAATGAGCATGGGTGTAGAGATAAACATATACATATATGTATATATATATAATATAGTCATTATATTATATCTATCTATCATCTATTTATATAAAAGTCATTATACTATATATGGTCATATACATGACATAAGATCACCATATTACTATTATATATTATTATTATTATATATACTATATGTGGTCATATGTAATATATACTGTATATATATAGTACTATATACATATATACTATTACATATGTGTATATTATGTATACATGTATAGTATATATGACCAAATATGCATATATATGATTATATTAGTAGATAGTAGATTAGTAGATATTATTTTATTAGTATGTGTACTATATATACTATATGTTATAACTATATAACTATATATAATACATAGTATACATACCGTATATAATAACAATACCCCAAAATATATTATATAGTATACATATTATATTTTATATGTCTTTTTACTTGAAAATATTTCACTTGTAAGAACATGGATCTTGTATATCCCTCATTTATATCTATTGCTAACATTTTGCCATATCAACACTTGTTCTGTCCTTTTTATCTTATTATTTTTATTTTTTATTATTGCTGAAACACTTGAGAATCAGTTGCAATTTTCTGGTGCTTTATCTCTAAATACTTTATCGTGTGCTTCCTAGGGATAGGACTCTTTTATAACATCATAGTACAATTTTAAAATTTAGTGTATTTAACATTGTTAGAATACTTTTATCTAACTTACAGTTCATAATCAAATCTTGCCATTTGTCTTAATTATGTCCTGTAGAGCAATGTTCCCTACCAATTCGCATCCAATCCAGGATTATGCATTTCATCTTCAGTTTTCCTTTGCCTGGAATATTTCCTTATTAGCTTTTCTTTTTCCTTCATGACATTTTTACTTCTGAAGAGTTCAGGTCAGTTATTTTGTAGAATGTTCTTCAACCTATGCTTTATATTTCTTCATGATCAGATTGAGATTATGCATTTTTGACATAAATAGCACAAAAGGGATTCTCTGTCCTTTTCAGTACATCCTATGAGTAGTCACATAATGTTGCTTTTAGAAGAAATGATAGAATTCAAAAAATCTTAAAAAAAAAAAGGGCGCCTGGGTGGCTCAGTGGGTTAAAGCCTCTGCCTTCGGCTCAGGTCATGGTCTCAGGGTCCTGGGATCGAGGCCCGCATTGGGCTCTCTGCTCAGCGGGGAGACTGCTTCCTCCTCTCTCCTCTCTCTCTGCCTGCCTCTCTGCCTACTTGTAATCTCTCTCTCTGTGTCATATAAATAAATAAAATCTTTAAAAAAAAAAGAATTCAAAAAATTGTTCCAAGTATACCTTGGAGATATTGCAGATTTAGTTCCAGACTACCACAAGCGAGTACTGCAATAAAGGCAATCAAATGAAATTTCTCTTCCTCAGTACCCATAAAACTTACATATATACTATATAGTAGTCAATTAAATATGTAATAGCATTATATATAAAAATGTACATACCTTAATTAAAATATTTTGCTGCTGGAAAAATGCTAACCATCATGTGAGCTTTCAGCGAGTTATAAACTTTTCCTGCCTGGTGGAGGGCCCTGCTTTGATGTTGATGCTGCTGACTTATCAGGGTGGTGTTACTGAAGGTTGAGGTGGCTATGGCAATTTTTAAAACTAAGACAACAATGAAGTTTGCCACATGGGTGAATTCTTCCTTTCACAAATGATTTCTCTGTAGCATGTAATGTTATTTGATAACATTTGCCCCACATTAGAACTTCTTTCAAAAGTAGAATTAATCTTCTCAAAACCTGCCACTACTTTATCAACTAAATTTATGTAATGTTATAAGTCTTTTGCTGTCATTTCAACAATCTTCACAACATCCTCACAAGGATTAGTTTCCATTTCAAGAGACCATTTTCTTTGATCGTCTATCAGAAGCAACTCCTCATGCATTTGAATTTTATCATGAGAATATAGAAATTCAGTCCCATCTCTAGGCTTCATCTCTAATTCTAGTTCTTTTGTATTTCCACCACATCTTTAGTTACTCCTCCACTGAAGTTTTGGACCCCTCAAAGTCATCCATGAAGGTTGGAATCAGTTTCTCCCAAACTCTTGTTAATGTTGATATTTTGACCTCTTCCTTTGAATCACAAATGTTCTTAATGGCATTTAGAATGGTGAATCCTTTCCAGAGGTTTTCAATTTACTTTGTCCAGATCCATCAGAAGAACCAATGTCTATGGCAGCCATAGCCTTATGAAAGGTTAAATAAGAAGATTTGGAAGTTGAAATTAGTCCTTGGACTATCAGCTGCAGAATGGATGTTGGGTTAACAGGCATAAAAAAGCATTAATTTCATACATTTCTATTGGAACTTAGGTGACCTGGTGAATTGTCAATGAGTAGTAATATTTTGAAAGGATTCTTTTTTTCTGCGTGGTAGTCTCAACAATGTGCCTGAAATATTTAGTAAATCATGATGTCAACAGATATGCTGTCATCCAGGCTTTACTGTTTCCTTTACAGAGCACAGGCAGAGTAGATTTAACATAATTCTTAAGGGACATAGGATTTTCAGATGGTAAAAGGGCATTGGCTTTACCAGCTGCATTAGCCCCTAGTAAGAGAATCAGCTCATCCTTTGATGCTTTGAAGCCAGGTTTTGACATTTCTCTAGTTATGAAAGTCCTAGATGGTATCTTCTTCCAATATAAGGCTTCTTCATCTACACTGAAAAATATGCCACCTTCATTAATTATGTTAGCTAGATCTTCTGGATAACCTGCTGCAGCTTCTACATCAGGATCTGCTTCTTCCCCTTGCACTTTTATGTTATAGAGATACCTCTTTAACTTTCATGAACCAACCTCTGTTAGCTTCAAAATATTCTTCTTTAGCTTCCTCACCTCCCTCAGCCTTCATAGAATTGAATTGGTAGTGCCTTGTTTTAGATTAGTCTTTGGCTTGAAGGAATATTGTGGCTGGTTTGGTCTTCTATGTAGACCACTATAACATTCTTCATATCAGCAATAAGGCTGTTTCATTTTCTTATTACTTGTGTGTTCACTGGAATAGCAATTTTAATTTCTTTCAAGAACTTCTCTTTTGCATTCACAACTTGGCTAACTGGTACAACAGGCCTAGCTTTTGGTGTATCTTGGTTTTTGACATGCCTTCTTCACTAAACTTAACAACTTCTAACTTTTAAAGTGAGATATGTGTGACTCTTTTTTTAACTTGAACATTTACATACCATTGTAGGGTTATTAATGGACTTAACTTCAATATTGTGTCTCAGGTAACAGAACAGGGAAGCCCAAAGAGAGGGAGAAAGAAGAACAACTGATCAGCGGAGCACTCAGAACACATACAACATTTATCAATTAAATTTACCATCTTATATGTGTGTGGTTTGTGGTGCCCCCGAACAATTATAGTGGTATTATCAAAGATCGCTGATCACATATTACCATAAAAATATAATAATGGAAAAGTTTGGAATATTGTATGAATTATCAAAATGTGACACAGAGACATGAAGTGAGCAATGGTGTTGAGAAAATAGCCTTGAGAGACTTGCTCAGGGCAGGGTTGTTACAAATCTTCTATTTGTAAAAAGAAAATGTAATATCCGTGAAGTGCAATAAAGTAAAGAACAATAAAACAAGGTATGCTTGCATTTTGTAACCATCAGAGTAATCATTGATTCAGGCAAGAATTGTCAATAGATGTTAAAAATAGTGGGTAAAGTTTTGATGGGGCACAGGATATTTACATATACTCAAAGAATCTCACCACACTTTACATATTGTTACAAAGAAGAAATATAAACTTTACAGTTGAAAACCTGGTGTATAGTGCAAACTAACCAAGAGACAGATGTTTTTGAGACAGAGACTTGATGGGTACCATAAAAATGCCTTCAAATTCTTGATGGTTAGTATCTGAATTCTCATGCCAATTTCCATGAATAAATTCATGGTTGGTAGTCATGGTGGATGAGGGGAAAGTGAAGTGGGAGGGGTTCCTAGGTTACCTGTGTGTTTGTTGGCCTCACCCAGAAGGTAGCATTTTTGGATCTGGAACCAGAAGTATTTGGAAAGTAACAAGTTCTTAGACTCTTTATCCTTAATTTCCATAAGCTCTATGAACCTAGACAGGTAGTTAGTCCCACATGATATTCAGATAGATGAGGAATGAAGGAACCACTCTAATTTTTAGCTTTCTCTGAAAGTTGACTGTTTTACAAGCTTCATGGGAGGAATTTGGCAGGAACTGCAAGACATGGGGCCTCCTTTTTCTTTCATGGTGGCTCTTCCTGAACAGTAGAGGAGACTCAAAATATGATGAAAACCTGAGGGTAGGGGTGGGGAGACCTTCTAAAGAAAGCCCTGTTTTCCTAGTTATCAGAACATTTCCCTTTGCCACTTTATGGGGTTGGGCTTTCTCCACATTAACTTTCATCTTTTATTCCCCCCTCCCATTTAGTTCTAATTCCTTTTCACATGTCAAGCCAGGAGCTGCATTCTCTAAATAGCAATGGCAACAGGTGAGAACTTGTTAGTTTTGTTTGGCAGTTTTACCCTTCCTCTGAGCCTTTCAGCAGGACAGGAACAGCTGAGGTGTATGGGGCCACCTCTGAGGGAGGTCTCCCAGGCCCTTTTAAAGTCTCTGGTCTGGGGAAGTGAGGACTGCATCCCCAAAGGTGCTTTCAGTGCAGTCTAGAGCTGTTTCGGTGACACATTTCACTTTACCTAGGTCATAAGGAGTCATATTAGCAGTTTTTGGGGAATTGATGTTTGCATTGGGATAATACTTGAAAGAAAAATTTGACATGGTTAGAGAAACAATGGGATGCCTTGAGAAGTCATGAGTTTGCTTTCTGTTGAGGTCCTGGGGGCCTGTCAGTAATGATTTGGTTGTCCTCATCTGGCCATCAAGTTAATGTCCAGGTTTAACTATCATGAGCCTAATGGTTATGTGGGTTTACTTTGGCTATAACACTCTGCAAGTTTAAAACTTCCTTTTCTCCCCTCTGGACCTGATTTCCTTTCTCAGGATATGATTTTCTCAGCATAGGCCCTGTTTACTTTACAAAAAAGAAAGCGGGTAACAAATAAAAAATGGTAAAAAAATAAATTGCTCCACGTAAGAGATAGTGGACAAGGAGTTAAATTGGTAGACATAGTGAGGTCTGACATTCCCCTGGGAGCCCATATTTCATGCTAAAACCTTAGTTGGATATTTGACTTCATTTTAGAGAATTTTCTCAGCAATGATGACTGAATTGAAAGTGATGTATAAGGGTAGTTGGCTACCCATCCTAGGAAAGCATATAAGAAGTGGTGTGCATTTTGGTCTTTGGGGACATATAACCTGAATTCTCCAGAAAGGAAGTCACAATAAAATTTGTTGCAGCATAGAGCAGGTTTTGGTTTAATGGGCAGAGAATTTTTGAGAGAGAGAGAGAGAGAGAGAGAGAGAGGGAGAGAGAGAATGAGCAGGTGATGGATGGGCAGAGGGAGAAGGAAAGGGAAAGAGATTCTCTCAAGCAGTCTCGAGGCCTAGCATGTAGTCTGACATGGAGATTGATCTCAGGACCCTGAGATCATGACCTGAGCTGAAACCAAGATTCCAAAGCTCAACTAACTGAGCCATCCAGGTGCCCCAACAGGCAGAGAATTTAAGCAAAAGAGAAAGAATATCAAAGTGAACATTTCACTGGTAGCAAATATGAAAGGGACAAGTGTGGGTCCTTCATCATCTGACCTCTCTCATGGGGTAAAGATCTGGTAGAGCAGAAAGGAAACAGAAATTTGATGTTATCATGTCTATTAATAAAATAGTCAGTTGATAAAACCTTTCCCACAAGGACATCCAAGTCTACATGACATCTCTTGTGAATTCTTCCAGACATTTGAGGAAAAAACAGTATCAATCATAGAAATATTTTTAGACAATAGGAAAAGAAGGGAAAATTCTTAATTCACTTTAAGAGGCTAACATAATCTTGAGAGCAAAAGCTAAGATATTATAAAAACAAAATTATTTTATTTATTCCAGCTTTACTGAGGAATAATTAACAAAATTGTATGATATTTAAAGTGTATAGTGTGACAATTTGGTATGTATGTATATGTATATATACATACATACATATATATGTGTGTATGTATATATCTATATCTATATCTATCTATCTATCTATATATACCATGTGAAAAGATTCCCCACATCAAGTTAATTAACACATTCATCACCTCACATATTTACTTTTTCTTTTTTGGGGGGAATGAGAATGTTTGAGTTCTACATTGCAAATTTCAACTATACAATAGTATTATCAACTATAGTCACCATATTATATAGTAGATTCATTTTATAATTGAAAGTTTGTACCGTTTTACTAATTTCTCCCTATTTCTCCACCCCTCAGCTCCTGGTAACCACTTTTCTACTGCCTCATTTCTACAAGCTCAACTTAAAAAAAATTTTTTTTGAAGATTCCACATATAAGTGATACAATTGCAGTATTTATCTTTGTCTGACTTATTTCACTTAGCATAATGCCCTCCAGTTCATTTATTTTGTCACAAATTACAGGATTTCCTGCCTTTTTAAGGCTGAAAAACACTCCAATGTATGTAAATATACGTGCATGCATATACACACCACATTCTTTATCATATCATCCATCAAATGACACTTAGGTTGTTTCCATATTATGGCTATTGTGGATAATAGCTATAATGAACATGGGGGGTACAGATGTCTCTTTGAGATAATCATTTTGTTTCCTTTGTTTATACACCCAAAGTGGGGGTTTCTGGTTCATATGGTAGTTCTATTTTTAAATTCTTGAGGAACCTCCATACTGCAATCATAGTGGCTGTAACAGTTTACATTCCCACTGAGTATACAAGAGTGTTCTTTTCTTCACATCCTCACCACATTTGTTGTCTCTCGCCTTTTTGAAAACAGACATCGTATACAGGTGTTATATGATATCTTTTTAAAAAAATTTTAAGTTTTTATTTTATTTCCAGTTAGTTAACATACAGTGATATATTAGTTTCAGGTATACAATATAGTGATTCAACCCTTCCATACAATACCTGGTGCTCATCATGACAAGGGCATTCCTTAATACCCATCACCTATTTCACTCATTCCCAACCCCCACTTCCCCTCTGGTAATGATCACTTTGTCCTCTATAATTAAGAGTCTGTTTCTTGGTTTCTCTCTATGTGTATCTTTTTTCCCTTTGCTCCTTTGTTTTGTTTCTTAAATTCCACGTATGAGAAAAATCATATGGTATTTGTCTTTCTTTGACTGACTTATTTTATTTAGCATTATACACTCTAGCTCCATCCATGTTGTTGCACATGGCAAGATTACATTCTTTTTTATTGTTGAATAAAATTCCATTACACACACACACATCACATCACACCACACCACATCACATCACAACACATCACACATCACAACACATCACATCACATCTTCATTACCCATTCAACTATCAAAGACACTGAAGCTGCTTCCATATCTTGGCTATTGTAAATAATGCCACTATAAACATAGGGATGCAAGTATCCCTTCAAATTAGTGTTTTTGTATTCTGTGGGAAAATAATTATTGCAGTTTTTGGATTGTAGGGTAGTTCTATTTTAAAATTTTTGAAGAACCTCCATAATGTTTTCTGCAGTGGCTGCTCCAGTTTGCATTCCCACCAACAGTGCACAAGTGTTCTTTTTCTCCACATCCTTGCCAACACCTGCTGTTTCTTGTTGATTTTAGCCATTCTGACAAGTGTGCAGTGATATGTCACTGTAGCTTTGATTTGTATTTCCCTAATGATCCGTGATGTTAAACATCTTTTCATGTGTCTGTTGGCCATCTGTATGTCTTCTTTGGAGAAATGTCTGTTCATGTTTTCTGCCCATTTTTTAATTGGGTTATTTATTTTTTGGGTGTTGAGTCGTAGTTTATATAGTTTGGATACTAACCCTTTATCAGATATGTCATTTTCAAATATCTTCTTCCATTCCATAGGTTGCCTTTTAGTTTTGTTGATTATTTCCTTTATTGTGCAGAAGATTTTTATTTTGACAAAGTCCTATTTTTGGTTTTGTTTTCCTTGCCTCAGGAGATATATCAAGAAAAAGTTTCTGTATTCAATGTCAAAGACATTGCCTGTGTTTTCTTCTAGGATTTCAATGGTTTCCTGTCTCACATTTAGGTCTTCCATCCATTTTGAATTTATTTCTGTATGTGGTGTAATGAAGTGTGCTATTTTCATTCTTTTGCATGTCACTGTCCAGTTGTACTAACAACATTTTTTGAAGAGACTGTCCTTTTCCAACTGGATATTCTTTCCTGCTTTGTCAAACACTTGTTGACCACATCATTATGGGTTTATTTCTGAGTTTTCTATTCTGTTCTATTGATCTATGTGCCTACTTTTTGTGCCAGTACCATACTGTTTTGATTAATTCAGCTTTGTAATATAACTTTAAGTCTGGAATTGTGAAGCTTCCAACTTTGGTTTTCTCTTTCAAAATTGCTTTGGCTCTTTGGGGTGTTTCGTAGTTCCATACAAATTTTAGAACTGTTTGTTCTAATTCCTGAAAAATACTATTGTTACTTTGATAGGAATTTCTTTAAATCTATAGATTGTTTAGGTAGTATGACATTTTAACAATATTTTTTCTTCCAATCCATGAACGTGGATTGTCTTTCAATTTCTGTGTCCTCTTCACTTTCTTTAATCAGTACTTTAGAGTTTTCTCTTTTTTAAAATTTTATTTATTTAAGAGAGAGAGTGAGCACACAAGCCAGGGGAGAAGCACAGTGAAAGGGAGAAACAGGCTCCCTGCTGAGCAGGGATCCCAATGTGGTGTTCAATTCCAGGACCCGACTGAGCCACCCAGGCACCCCTTTAGAGTTTTCATAGCAAGGCCTTTCAACTCTGGTTAGGTACCTATTTCTAGGTTTCTTGTTATTTTTGGTACAACTGTAAATGGGATTATTTTCTTATTTTCTTTCCCTGCATCTTCATTGTTGGTATATAGAAATGCAACAGATTTCTGTATGTTTATTTTTATCCTGCAACTTTACTGAATTCATTTGTTAGCTCCAGTAGTTTTTGGTGGAATCTATCAAGTTTTCTTTATAAAATATCATGTCATCTGCAAATAGTGAAATTGTTACTTTCACCTTACTCATTTGGATGTCTATTTCATTTTATTGTCTGATAGCTGTGGCTAGGACTTCAGGTATCAGGTGAGGTTTAGCAGTGTTATTGATTTCTTTAAAAAACCAGGTCCTGGTTTTACTGATCTGTTCCACTTTTCTATTTTTTTTTAGTTTCTATGTAATTTATTTATCTCTTATCTTTAATATTTCCTTTCTGATGGTTTTGTTTTTTTTTTCTTTTCCTAGCTCCTTTTGGTGTAATGTTAGGTTATTTATGTCAGATTTTATATTTATTATTTTATTATTATTATTATTATTATTATTTTTAAAGATTTAATTTATTTATTTGACAGAAAAAGAGAGAGAGAGAGAGAGAGAGAGAGAGAGAGAGAGAGAGAGAGAGATTAAAAGTAGGCAGAGAGGCAGGCAGAGAGAAAGGAGGAAGTAGGCTCCCCACGGAGCAGGCAGCCAGATGCGGGGCTTGATCCTAGGACCCTGAGATCATGACCTGAGCCGAAGGCAGAGGCTTTAACTCACTGAGCCACCCAGGTGCCCCTATTTATTATTTTTTAAGTTATGTTCAATTACCCAGCATATGTACACCATTAGTTTTTGATGTAGTGTTCAACGATACATTAGTTGCATATAAAACCCAGTGCTCATCACAACACATGCCCTCCTTAATACCCATCGACCAGTTACCCCATTCCCACACCCCCTCCCTTCTGTAACCCTCAGTTTGGTTCCCAGAGTCTAGAGTCTCTCATGATTTGTCTCCCTCTCTGATTTTTTCCCATTCAGTTTTCCCTCCCTTCCCCTGTGGTCCTCTGCACTATTCTTTTTGTTCCACATATTAGCAAAGCCATAAGATAATTTTCTTTCTCTGTTTGACTTATTTCACTTAGCATAATCCCCTCTAGTTCCATCCATGTCGATGCAAATGGTAGGTATTCATCCTTTCTGATGGCTAAGTAATATTCCATTATATCTATGAACCACAACTTCTTTTTTGCATTCATCTGTTGAAGAGCATCTTGGCTCCCAACTATCATCTTTGACTATTGTGGACATTGTTGCTATGAACATTGAGGTGCATGTGCCTATTCTTTTCACTACATCTGTATCGTTGGGGGTAAATATTCAATTTCTTTCAACAATGTTTTTTTAGGTTTCAGAGTACAGGTCTTTCACCTTTATAGTTCTAGGTATTTTACTATTTTTGGTACAATTGTAAAGTTGTTTTCCTAATTTATCTTTCTGCCACTTCACTATTAGTGTATAAAAACACTACCAATTTCTGAATATCAACTTTGTATCTTGCAACTTTACTGAATTCATTTATTGTTCCCAGTAGATTTTGGTAGAGTCTTTAGAATTTTCTATGTGTAATATCATGTCATGTGAAAAGTGAAAGTTTAACTTCTTCTTTACTGATTTTGGATGCCTTTTATTCCTTTTGGTTGTCTGCTTTTTTGTCTCCCAGTACTATTTTGAATAAAAGTAGTGAGAATTGACATCCTTATCTTCTTTTTGATCTTAGAGGAAATTTTCTGTTTTTCTCCATTAAGTATGATGTTAGCTGTGGGTTTTCCATAAATGATTTTTATTATGTTGAGGTATATTTCCTCTAAACTTTCATGGTTGAGAGTTTTTATCATGAATATGTGTTAAACTTTGTGAAATTCTTTTCCTGAATCTATTGAGTGATCATATGATTTTTATCTTTTGTTTTGTCATTGTGGTGTATCATGTTGATTAGTTTGCAAATGTTAAAGCATTCTTGCATCCCAGGAATAAATCCTACATGATCATAATTGAATAATGAATAATTCTTTTAAAATATCATTGACTGCTGTTTCCTAATATTTTGTTGAGGATTTTTGTACCTATGTTCATCAGAGATATTGGCCTGCAGTTTCTTTTTTATGGTGTCTTTTTCTGTTTGTGTGTGTGTGTGTGTGTGTTTGTGTGTGTTTAGTATCAGGGTAATTCTGGCCTTGTAGAATGTATTTGGAAACTTTCCTTTCTCTCCTATTTTTGGAGTAGTTTGAGGAAAATTAGAATCAAATTTTCTTTAAATGTTTTGTAGGATTCATCTGTGAACCCATCCATTCCTGGACTTCTATTTTTTGGTATTTTTATTTATTTTTTTATTTTTTTTTTTTTTAAAGATTTTTTATTTATTCATTTGACACAGAGAGAGAGATTACAAGTAGGCAGAGAGGAAGGCAGAGAGAGAGGAGAGAGGAGGAAGCAGGCTCCCCGCTGGGCAGAGAGTCTGATGCGGGCCTCGATCCCAGGACCCTGGGATCATGACCTGAGCCGAAGGCAGTGGCTTTAACCCACTGAGCCACCCAGGCGCCCTATTTTTTGGTATTTTTAAAAATAACTGTTTCGGGCGCCTGGGTGGCTCAGTGGGTTAAAGCCTCTGCTTTCGGCTCAGGTCATGATCTCAGGGTCCTGGGATCGAGGCCTGCATCGGGCTCCCTGCTCAGCGGGGAGCCTGCTTCCCCCCCCCCCTCTGCCTGCCTCTCTGCCTCCTTGTGATCTCTCTCCCTCTGTGAAATAAATAAATAAAATCTTAAAAAAAATAAAAATAACTGTTTCAATTTCATTATAAGTAATTGATCTGTTTAGATTTTTTATTTCTTCCTTATTTGGTTTTGGAAGATTGTGTATTCATAGGAATGAATCCATTTCTTCTAGGTTGTCCAATTTGTTGGCATATGATTTTGTAGTATTCTTTTAAAATCTTTTGTTTTTCTGTGGTGTCAGTTGTTACTTCTCTCTTGTTTCTTACTTTATTTATTTGGGTTCTTTGTCTTTTTTCTAGGTGAGTCTGGCCAAGAGTTTATTAATTTTATTTATATTTTCAAAGAACCAGCTCTTAGTTTCATTGATTGTTCCTATTTTTTAGTGTCTGTCATTTATTTCTGTTCTGATCTTCACAATTTCCTTCCCTCTACTAGAGAGAACTAAGGTTAGATTGCTTATTTGAGCTTTTTTGTTTGGTTGTTTCTTGAGTTAGGCCTGTATATATGTATTTCCCTCTTAGAACTGCTTTTGCTCTGTCCCAAAGATTTTGGACTCTTGTGTATTCATTTTTATTTGTCTCCATGTATTTTTTGATGTCTTCTTTGTTTCATTACCCCATTGGTTGTTTGGTATCATATTGCTTAACTTCCACAAGTTTGTGTTTTTCCAGTTTTTTTAAATAGATTTCCATTTTCATTTTGTTGTGGTTGGAGGAGTTGCATGATATGATTTCAGTTTTCTTAAATTCATTGAGATTTGTTGTAGGGTGTAACATGTGATCCGTTCTGGAGATTGTTCCATATGCACTTGAAAAGAATGTGTATTCTGTTGTTTTGGTGTGGAATGCCCTGAATATATCTATTAGGGCCATCTGCTCCAATGTGTCGTTCAAAGCCACTGTTTCATTATTGATTTTCTGCCTGGATAATATATTCATTAATGTAAGTGTGGAGTTTATGTCTCCTACTATTATTGTATTACCATGAATTTATCCCTTTGTATCTATTAATATTTGCTTTATGTTTTTAGGTGCTCTAGTGTTAAGTGCGGAGGTATTTTCCATTGTTACATCCTCTTGTTAGAGTGATCTTGTTATCAATATATAATGCCCTTCCTTGTCTTTGGTTACAGTTTCTGTTTTAATGTCTTTCTTGTCAGGGGCACCTGGATGGCTCAGTCAGTTAAGCATCTGCCTTCAGCTCAGGTCATGATCCTGAGTTCCTGGGCTTGAGCCCCATGGCGGGTTCCCTGCTGAGTGGGGAGCCTGCTTCTCCCTCTCCCTCTGCTGGCCACTCCCCTTGCTTGTACTCTCTATCAAATAAATAAATAAATAAATAAATAAATAAATAAATAAAACCTTAAAAAAATAAACTCTATCTTGTGAGATATAAGTATTGTTACCCTGACCTTTTTGGCTTCCATTTACATGGTAAATATTTTCCTATCCCTTTATTTTCAGTTTGTATGTATCTTTAGGTCTGGGGTGAGTCTATTGTAGGCAGCATATAGAGGAGTTTTCCTTTTTTATCCATCCTGTCACTATCCAGACTATTCATTAAGTCTTTTTGATTGGAGTATTTAGCCCATTTACATTTAAGGCAATTATTGATAGATATGTACTTATTGCCATTTTGTTATTTGTTTTCTGGCTGTTTTTATAGTTGCTTTCTGTTCCTTTCTTCTTCTCTTGCTCTCTCTGTTTGTGACTGACAAGCTTCTGTAATATTATATTTGTCTTTTTCTTCTCTATGTTTTTTTGTGTATCTATTATAGGTTTTGGGTTTGTGATTACCATGAGGTTCATATATAATATCCTAAGTGCATAGAAATCTATGTTAATTTGATGGTCATTTAAGTTCAAGAATATTCTTAAAAAAACTTGTTTCTTTTTTTTACTCCCTCCTCCATGTTTTATGTATATACTGTCATATTTTACATTTTTATTCATATATTTTTTACATCTATTATGACCATTTCTTTTACACTTAAAGAAGTCCTTTCAGCTTTCTTGTAATACTGATTTAATTGTGATAATCTCCTTTATACTTTGTCTAAAGAGACTCTTCATGTCTCCTTCAAATCTGAACAATTAACTTACTTGGTAGAGTATTCCTGGTTGTAGGGTTTGTTTTTGCTTTCAGCACATTAAATATATCAGGCTACACTTTCCTGGCCTATGAAGTATCTGCTGAAACATCCACTGATACCCCTATAGGGTTTTCCTCGTAGGTAACTTTTTACTTCTCTTTTGCCACTTTTTAAAAGAAGATTTATTTATTTATTTATTTTAGAGAGAGAGCATGCACATGTGAGCTGGGGAGGGGGCAGAGCGAGAGGGAGAGAGAATCTCATGCAGACTCCTTTCTGAGCAGAAAGCCCAATGTAGGGTTTGAACCCAGGGGCCCCAGATCATAATCTGAGCCAAAAATTGAGAGCCAGCTGCCCAGCTGACTGAGCCACCTAGATGGCCCTCTCTTTTGCTGCTTTTAAGATTCTCTCTTTATCTTTAGCCTTTGATATTATTATTATTATATGTTATGATGTGGACCTCTTGTTTGGGACTCTTTGTACTTCTTGAACATGGATGTCTGTATTTTTCTCTAGGTTAGGGAAGTTTTCAGATATTTTTTCACTTAAGTTTTCTACACCTTTCTTTTTCTTTTGGGACTGCTATAATGTGAATGTTCATTTGCATGATGCTGTCCAAGAGATTCCTTAACCTACCCTCATTTAAAATTTTGTTGTTGTTATTCACATTGAATTCTTTCAATACCCTGTTTTTCAGACTGCCAATGTTTTCTTCTGCATCTGCTAATGTTCTGTTGATTCCCTCTAGTGTGTTTTTTATTTCAGCTATTGTAGTCTTCAACTTTGATTTGCTCTTTTTAATATTTTCTATCTCTTTATTGAATGTCTCACTGAGTTCTCCCATTCTTCTTTCCAGCCTAATGAGCACTTTTATGATCATTACTTTGAATTCTTTATTAGACATATTACATATTTCCATTTTATTTAGTTCTTCTTTCTGAGGTTTTGTCTTATTCTTTTTTTCTGGAGCCTCTTCCTGGGTATCCTTATTTTGCTTGACTTTCTGTGTATCTTTCTATGGATTAGGAGGAAGAGCTACTTATTCTAAACTTGAATGAATGGTCTCATATATGCTCATCTCCTGTGTAGACTGTGTGTGATTAGTGAATTTGGTTGTTGATGAGATGTGGCTGGCATTGGTTGGGCATCTGAAAACTCTCCATACAATGGGTACCCTGGTGGGGAAGCCAAAACTGAAGTGGGTACAGATTAGTGTGATCCCTGAGATCTCCATTCAGGATACCTAAGACTAAAGTGAGTGCAAGCCAGTATGTCATGACACTCTAAATGCAAAGGACACCCTGGCAGGACAGCTGAAGAGAGTCTAGGTTGGTGGATCCTGGGGTGCTATGCATTGGGAGTGCCCTGGTGTAGCAGCTGGACCTGAATCATTGCATGGGCCTGAGGTCCCTGGGCTTTCTGCCCAGGATAGCTGAAACTAAACAAGTCAGTGGAACCTAGGTATCTATGCACAGAGGGTAACCTGGTACAACATCTGAAGCTGAAGTGGAAGTAAACCAGGGTGTCGTAGGACTCATTGCACAGAACATGTCGTGAAGGGCAGCTGGAGCCAAGGCAGAGTAAAGCTAGGTACTGGAAAGTGATAAAGCAGCAGAGTGCTAAATTGGAACTTTTAGAAATCTGCTCTGGGGGTGGGGGGACAGCCCTGCCTGAAAGGTGCTCAGGTGGTGAAACGGGGTAGAAACCAAGGTGGGACAGCATGGTTTCAGGATCCCTGAGGTGACAAAAAGAACAGGGGTGCCTGAATGTGGCAGAGTTTTCAAGCATCAGAGCAGGGAAGCCGATACGAACAGTGAGCCCATGTGTGGGGTTTCTGCTTGGTGGTACCATAAACTGTGAACCACTGCAAAGTCTGGTGCTCATTCTCCAGGCAAGGGCCCATCCAGAATAGAACCACAGTGAGACCCCCCTCCATTCCCTGGGAGGAATGGCATGGGTGCATGCCGCAAGAGCTTGTAAAATTTAGAAACGCTAAATGGGGTTGCATGCCTGATAAAAAATGCTCAGTCACAGACTGGGTGAACACAGAGTGTGGGTGGAAACCTGGGAGACAAGAGTGATTGAGTGATTTTTTATGAGGTCTCACTGAAGAGTGGGGGGTGTGAACTTTCAAGTCTGGGTTTAGAGATCAGGGCACCACCACTTTCATCCCCCAAATCAGTGCTGAAGGCCTTCAGGGGCCAAAAGCCACATAGAGCAATTCACAGCTGCTTACACTGAGCCCAGGCACTTGGCAGTGAGAGTGTAATTCCACCCAGGGGAAGACACCTGAGAATCAATGCAATAGGCCCCTCCCCTAAAAGACATGCAGGAACATCCAACTAATACCAAGTTTACCAATCACACAGAACTCCAAAACTCCAGCACTTTGGGAAAATAGTATATACAATTTGTTTTTGGTTTTTTGGGGGGGTTTTTTTTTTTGGTCATGATTCTTTACTCTTTCAGTTTTATTTATTTTCCTTTTCAGCTAACTTCTTAATTTATCAACTCTTTTTAAAGTCTTTTTAAATTTTCATTTTTACATTTACATTTTATATACATATTTTTCATTTTTGGCTTCCTTTTATTGCATTCCATTTTATTTTTGTATCTATATAGGTTTTTCTTTCTTTCCAATTTTGAGATCTAGTTCCTTTGAATGAACAGAACAAAATACACCTAGGATCTAGTATATTGTTGTGTTCTCTTCACTTTCTGTTTGATTTTATTCTTTTTTTCTTTTTGGTTTCTGATCTTGTCTGATTTGTTTAGTGTATATTTCTCTGACATCATTGTTTCTATTTTTATATTTTGTTCTCTCTTTCATCTATTCTTCTCTGGACGTAATGACAAGACAGAAGACCTCAACACAAAAAAGAAAACGAAAGGCAGTATTCACTGCCAGGGACTTAATCAATATGGATAAAAGTAAGGTGTCAGAACTAGAATTAAAAACAATGATTATAAAGATACTATCAAGGCTTGAAAAAAGCATAGAAGACAGTAGAGAATCTCTTACTGGAAAAATATAAAGAACTAAAATCTAATCAGGTCAAAATAGGAAATGTTATTACTGAGACACAATAAAAAATGGAGGCTTTAACTGCTAGGGTAAATGAGGAAGAAGAGAGAGAGCTATAGAACACAAGATGATGGAGAATAAGGAAACTGAGAAAAAGAGAGATAAACAACTACTGGATCATGAGGGGAGAATTTGAAAGACAAATGATGCCATAAAGTGAAACAATTTTAGAATAATTGGGGTCTCAGAGGAAGAGGAAAGAGAGAGGTGGGGTATGAGGTTTAATTGATCAAATTATAGCTGAGAACTTCCCTAATCTGGGGAAGGAAACAGGCATTCAAGTCCAGGAGGTACAGAGAACTCCCCTCAAAATCAATAAAAATAGGTTAACACTTTGGCATATAGTAGTGATGCTTGCAAATTTCAGAGACAAAGAAAAAATCCTGAAAGCAGCTTGGGACATCAAGATAAAAAGCTTTTGCATAGTAAAGGAAACAGTCGATAGAACCAAAAGACAACTTACAGAATGGGAAAAGATACTTGCAAATGTCTTATCAGATAAAGGGCTAGCATCCAAAATCTATAAAGATCTTATTAAATTCAACACCCCAAATACAAGAAATCCAGTCACGAAATGGGCAGAAGACATGAACATTTGTCCAAAGAATACATACAAATGGCCAAAAGACACTTGAGGAAATGCCCAGGATGATTCAGTATCAGGGAAATAGAAATCAAAACCACAATGATATGCCAACTCATAACAGAGTGGCTAAAATTAAGAAGTCAAATTACAGCGAATGTTGGCAAAGATGCAGAGAAAGGGGATCCCCCTTACACTGGTGGTGGGAATGCAAACTGGTATAACCACTCTGGAAAACAGTATGGAATTTCCTCAAGAAGTTAAAAATAGAGCTACCCTACAACCCAGAAATTGCACTACTAGGTAGTTAACCAAAAGACACAAATGTAGTGACCTGAAAGGGCATCTGCATTCCAATGTTTACAGCAACAATGTACAATAGACAAAATATGACAAGAGCCCAGATGTCCACTGGCAGACGAATGGATAAAGAAGTGGTATATATATACAATGGTATACTATGCAGCCATCAAAAAACGCCACGAAATCTTGCCATTTGCAATGACATGGATGAAACTAGAGGGTATTATGCTAAGCAAAATAAGTCTATCAGGAAAGAAAATTATCACATGATCTCACTGATATGAGGAATTTGAGAAACAAGACAGAGGATCATAGGGGAAGGGAGGGAAAAATAAAATAAGACAAAACCAGAGAGAGAAACAAACCATAAGAGACTCTTAACTATAGGATATAAACCGAGGGTTACTGGAGGGGTGGCAGGTAGGGGGTTGTGGCAACTGGGTGATGGGCATTAAGGAAAGCTTGTGATGTAATGAGTACTGGGTGTTATGTACAACTAATGAATCACTGAACTCTGCCTCTGACACTAATAATATACTACATGTTAATTAATTGAATTTAAATAAGGTAAAATGAAATTAAAAAAAGATTATTAGAGGTAATTCATGGAAATGTGTCAGATGTAATGCACATTAAGTATATGCATGAATGAAATTTCAGCAAAACTTTTTTCATTATTTTTAATTGTATTATGTTAGTCACCATACAGTATGTCATTAGTTTTTGATGTAGTGTGCCAAGATTCATTGTTTATGTATAACACCCAGTGCTCCATGCAGTACATGCCCTCCTTAATACACATCACAGGGCCAACATATCCCCCCACTCCCCTCCTATCAAAAACCCTCAGTTTGTTTCTCAGAGTCCACAGTCTCTCATGGTTCACCTCCCATCCGATTCCCCCCTTTCATTTTTCCCTTCCTTTTCCTAATGTCCCCCATGCTATTCCTTATGTTTCACGAGTAAGTGAAACCATATGATAATTGACATTCTCTATTTGACTTTTTTCAGTCAGCATAATCTTCTCAGTCTCATCTATGTTGATGCAATAGTTGGGTAGTCATCTGTTCTGATGGCTGAGTAATATTCCATTGTATCTATGGACTACATCTTTATCCATTCATCTATTGAAGGGCATCTTGGCTCCTTCCACAGTTTGGATGTTGTGAACATTGCTGCTATGAACATTGGGGTGCATATGGCCCTCCTTTTCACGACATCTGTATCTTTGGAGTGAATACCCAGTAGTGCAATTGCCGGGTCATAGGGTAGTTCTATTTTTAATTTTTGAGGAACCTCCACGCTGTTTTCCAAAGTGGCTGCACCCACTTGCATTCCCACTAACAGTGTAAGAGGCTTCCCCTTTCTCCACATTCTCTCCAACATTTGTTATTTCTTGCCTTGTTAATTTTTGCCATTCTAACTGGTATAAGGTGGTATCTCAATGTGGTTTTGATTGAAATTTCCCTGATGACTAAGAATGGTGAAAATTTTTTCGTGTGAGCCATTTGTATGTCTTCATTGGAGAAGTGTCTGTTCATGTCTTCTGCCCATTTTTTATTTGATTATTTGTTTTTGGGTGTTGAGTTTGAGAAGTACTTTATAGATCTTGGATACCAGCCCTTTGGCTGTGTCACTTGCAAATATCTTCTCCCATTCCGTGGGTTGCCTCTTTGTTTTGCTGACGTTTACTTTGCTGTGAAGAAGCTTTTTATCTTGATAAAGTCCCAAAAGTTCATTTTTGCTTTTGTTTCCTTTATATTTGGAGACATGTCTTGAAAGAAGTTGCTGTGGCTGATGTCAAAGGGGTTACTACCTATGTTCTCCTCTAGGATTTTGATGGATTCCTGTCTCACATTGAGGTCTTTCATCCATTTTGAGTTTATTTTTGTGTATGGTGTAAGAAAGTGGTCGAGTTTCGTTCTTCTGTATATAGCTGTCCAATTTCCCCATCACCATTTATTGAAGAGACTGACTTTTTTCCATTGGATATTTTTTCCTTCTTTGTCAAAGATAATTTGACCATAGAGTTGAGGGTCCATATCTGGGCTCTCTAATCTGTTCCACTGGTTCATATGTCAGTTTTTGTGCCAGTACCATGCTGACTTGGTGATCAGAGCTTTGTAATAAAGCTTGAAATCAGGCAATGTGATGCTCCGAACTTTCTATTTCTTTTTCACATTTCCTTGGTGATTCAGGTTCTCTTCTGGGTCCATAAAAATTTTAGGAGTGTTTGTTCCAGCACTTCAAAAAATGTCAGTGGTATTTTGATAAGGATTGCACTGAAAGTATGGATTTCTCTGGGCAGCATAGATATTTTAACAATGTTTACTCTTCCAATCCATGAGCATGGAATGTTTTTCCATCCTTTGTGTCTTCTTCAATCTCTTTCATGAGTGTTCTGTAGTTCCTAGAGAACTTCACCTAGAGATCCTTCACCTCTTTGGTTAGGTTTATCCCAAGGTATCTTATGTTTTTTTGTACTATTGTAAATAGATTTGATTCTCTAATTTCCCTTTCTACAGTTTCATTGTTAGTGTATAAGAAAGAAGCTGCTTTCTGTGCATTGATTTTGTATCCTGCCACATTACTGAATTGCTGTATGAGTTGTAGTAATTTAGGGGTGGAGTCTCTTGGGTTTTCCACATAAAGTATCATGTAATCTGCAAAGAGAGAGTTTGAGTACTTATTTGCAAATTTGAATACTTTTTATTTATTTTTTTGTTTGATTGTTGTTGGTAAGACTTCTGGGACATGTTGAACAGTAGTGGCAAGAGTGGGCATCTTTGTCTTATTCCTGATCTTAAGGGAAAGGCTATCAGCTTTTCCCCATTGATAATGATATTTGCTGTGGGCTTTTCAGAGATGGATTTTATGAAGTTGAGGAATTTTCCCTCTATCCCTATACTCTGAAGAGTTTTAATCAGGAAAGGATGCTGTATTTTGTCAAATGCTTTTTCTGCATCAATTGAAAGGGCAATGTGGTTCTTCTCTCTTCTCATTAATTTGTTCTATCACATTGATTGACTTGCAAATGTTGAACCACCCTTGCATCCCAGAGATAAATCCCACCTGCTCTTGGTGGATAATATTCTTAATGTAATGTTGGATCCTATTAGCTAGGATCTTGTTGAGAATTTTGACATCCATATTTATCAAGGATATTGGTCTGAAATTCTCCTTTTTGTTGGTGTCTTTGCCTGGTTTAGGGATCAAGGTAATGCTGGCCTCATAGAAAGAACCTGGAAGTTTTCCCTCTGTTTGTATTTTTTGAAACAGCTTTAGGAGAATAGGTATTATTTCTTCTTTGAATGTTTGGTAGAATTCCCCAGGGAATCCGTCAGGTCCTGGACTCTAGTTTTTTGGGAGGTTTTTGATCACCGCTTCGATCTCATTACTAGTTATTGGTCTATTCAGGTTGTCAATTTCTTCCTGTTTCAGTCTTGCAAGTTCATAGGTTTCCAGGAATGGATCCATTTAGATTTAAGAGAGTTAGATTTAAGATTTTTCTATTTTTTCATTGAGGCTTGGATGACTATGTATTTTCCCCTTAGGACTGCCTTTGCTATATGCCATATGTTTTGGACCAAAGTGTTTTCATTCTCATTGGTTTCCATGAATTGTTCAAGTTCTTCTTTGATTTCCTGGTTGACCCAAACACTCTTGAGCAGGATGGTTTCTAACTTCCAAGTGTTTGAATTTCTTCCAAACCTTTTTAAAATTATTTTTATTTTTTACGATTATTTATTTATTTATTTGACAGAGAGAGAGAGAGAGAGAGAGAGAGAGAGAGAGAGAGAGAGATCACAAGTAGGCAGAGAGGCAGGCAGAGGGAGAGGGGGAAGCAGGCTCCCTGCTGAGCAGAGAGCCTGATGTGGGGGCTGATCCCGGGACCCTGAGATCATGACCTGAGCCAAAGGCAGAGGCTTTAACCCACCGAGCCACCCAGGCACCCCTCTTCCAAACTTTTTCTTGCAATTGAGCTCCAGCTTCAAAGCATTGTTGTCTGAGAGTATGCAGGGAATAATCTCAATCTTTTGTTATTGATTGAGACCTGATTTGTGACCCAGTATGTGGTCTATTCTGGCGAAAGTTCCACGTGCACTTGAGAAGAATGAGTATTCTGTTGTTTTAGGGTGGAATGCTCTGTATATATCTATGAGGTCCATCTCATCCAGTGTGTCATTCAAAGCTCTTGTTTCTTTGTTGATTTTCTGCTTAGATGATCTGTCTGTTGGTGAGAGTGGAGTGTTAAGATCCCCTACAATTAATGCATTATTATCAATATGTTTATTTTGGTTAACAGTTGACTCAGGTAGTGGGCTGCTCCCATGTTGGGGGGCATAGATATTTGTTAGTTCTTCTTTTTGGGTAGACCCATTAAGAATGATGTAGTGTCCTTCTGTATCTCTGACTACAGTCTTTAGCTTAAATCTAATTTGTCTGATATGAGAATCACTGCCCCAGCTTTCTTTTGAGGTCCGTTAACATGAAAGATGGTTCTCCAACTCTTCACTTTCAGTCCGGATGTATCTTTAGGTTCAAAATGTGTCCCTTGTAGATAGCATATGCATGGGTCCTGTCTTTTTATCCAATCTGCAACCCTGTGCTGTTTTATGGGAGCATTTAAGCCATTCACACTGAGAGTGATTATTGATAGGTTCGATTTTATTGTCATCATGTTGCCCGTGAGGTCCTTGTTTGTATAGATTGTCTCTGTATATTTCTGTTCTATATCACTTTTGGGGACTTTCTCCTTTTAAAGAACCCCCCCTTAATATTCCTTGCAGGGACAGCTTAATGGCCACGAATTCTTTTAGTTTTTGCCAGTCTTGGAAGCTCTTTATCTCTCCATCCATTCTAAATGACAGCTTTGCCAGATAAGGTATTCTTGGCTGCATGTTCTTCTCATTTAGTACCCTGAATATATTCCTCCTTTTGTATGTAAGGAATCTCTCCCCCTAGATGCCCTTAAGATGTTTTCTCTGGTTTTAAGATTCGTGAGTTGCAGATCACATGCCAGGGGGGTGTTATTCTGCCCTCCTTGATCTTGGGGGCTGTCCTCTCTGTCTCTAGAACACAAACACATGTTTCATTCTCCAGATTAGGGAAATTCCCAGCTAGGATTTGCTTAACTATACCTTCTTTTACTCTCTTTCTGTCCACCCCCTCAGGGGTCCCAATAATTCTGACATTGGAACATTTCATGGCATCATTTATTTCTCTAATTTTGTTTTCATGGCTTCTAAGCTGTTTGTTCCAGGTCTCCTGCTGATCCTTCTTTTCTATCAGTTTGCCTTCTAGATCACTAATTCATTCTACTGCCTCATTTACCCTAGCTGTTAGAGTATCTAGATTAGATTGTGCCAGCAGCCAGCTCCAGCAGGTCCAGGGGTCTCCCAAGGATGGACGGTGTCAGCAAAAGGAATGAGAGCCAAGCAGTTCTTTCTGATCACCAAGCAGGCATCTCTAACTCTGCTGGTCTCAGTAGCTTTATTTATAGACAGTAAGATGAACAATACGTGACCAGAACATGATTTTTTGAAGTTGATTGATTCCTGTGATATGGTACTTTGATCAATGGAAACATTCTTTACATGTTCTCCTCAGCTTGGTCTTTACACTTTATGTCTGCCCCCTATAGATTGGGGCGGAGACAGATCATCTGTCTTAAATGACATTGAAATGGTTTCTTCAGCCAAACAGGACAAATGGGTCTCATACAGGGCAAGTGGGTCACACTTTTGTTCTTAGAAATGAGTTAAATGGAAATTCCACAGTAATAGAGTTAAAAGTTAAAGATAGTAACCATTATTATGTATTAGAGTCATCTATCTTTGTTAAACTTATATGAATAAGGCACTAGTTATATAGTTCAAGCATAGTCTAACATAAGTGAATCACACATCATTATCTAGCACAATTAATCACAGAAGCGAGGAGTGCAGAAGTGAGGGAAATAGTGACAATTACAGAGGTAGGGCCTAAGCTGTTCGCATAAGCTACTTCTTTGTAACCGAGTGCGCAGGCACCATAGCGGTCCTGTTCTGGCTATTCTTTGAATAAATGGCAATATTCATGGAAAGCAGACCTTATGGAGGGTGCCATGCCCTCTCATTAGTCAGTAAAGGAACATGTAGTAAATTATGTCCTCCTCTGACTCATATACTATCTTTAGATAAGGCTCCTTTTCTTCGGGCTGAACTAATGTCTAGCTCCTGGGTCTGGTGGTGTCTTAAAGTCTTTCTCTCTGATCTACAAGAGCTCCATGAGAAAACGCTGGGAGAGAGGGTCATAGAGATAGAATCTAGGGTCCTTGCTGTGGTGCTAGGGGTTTGATTCTCCTCATATAATGTCATGTGAGTAATCTCGGTCTGGTGTGGCATGCCTTAGGGCCCAATCATAAGCAACAGGTTTATTCCTGGGAGAGAAATCAAAAGTGGTGGAAGGAGATACCAGGTTCGCTCTTTATGGCAGGAGCTGTGCAAATGCTGCCCTTTCCATGCTGTGACTGTGTCAGCCAGCGAGGCCCATGTGGCTCCCGGCAAGACTGGATCTCACTGATAGCATTTTTAAGTTCTGCCAGATCGGCTCTCACTTCTGCCCTTAGAGAATCTATGTTGCCATTAGTGGTTTTCTCCAACCTAGCTATTGTCTGTGTAACTGTTACCCTGAAGTCTATTTCTGACATCTTGTTTATGTCCATATCCATTATTTCTGTGGCAGAGGTCATGGTCTCTGAGTTTTTTCTCTGTTGGCGGTACTTCCTCTTAGTCATTCTGTTGAGAGGTGGTTGAGGGAATGTACAGAGTCCAAACTATTGACCACAGTCCAAGCAAGATGCTCCTGTTTCATAGGACCTTAGGGTTGTTGGCCTTTTATTCTTCCAGCCTGCCTGCCATGCTGTTACTCAGACAACACTTTTTGGGCAGAATTGCCTTTCTCCCTGTTGGGGGGGATGGGCTCAGTGAAAACTGGTTTTGGGGGGCTTTTGTTTGCTGGTGGCTTTCCCTGGCAGCTTTACATGTCTCTTCCGAGAGCCAGAGCAGAATTGGCTATATCCAATCCTCTATCTCAGAACAGAAATATCTCAATCTGTTCTCCGGAAAGCCCTCCAGGTCACACTGACTCCATTTTTGTCTGTGCTGTTAAAAACCACAGCGACCTGGGTTGTGCACCCCCCAGCAGCACCCCCAGCCCTCGCTTCCAGGTCCTGGCACATCTCTGCCCTTTGTGGTTCTAAAACTGCCAGCTGCCCCCAGTTCACATGTGCTCCCCAGCAGCTCTGGAGAGTCTTGAGAGCTGTCCTAAAGTCTTTTCCCCATGGCTACCGGTCTGCGAATCTGTGCCTAGGACCCCAGCGTGGGACACTTTTGTTCTCCTGTGTTATTTTACCTCCCTGGCACCAGAATTTATGGCAGCTCCTTTCCCCTTCCGTTTATCTTCTGATACCGGCCCACGGAATCTTGGCTCCGCACTTCATACCTTGAAAGTGGCTGCCAGATATATTCTGTTGGTACAGATCCTGATATATCTTCTTACATCTCAGGCTGATTTCATGGGTGTTCAGAGTGGTCCAGCAGATATCCAGCTCAATTCAGGGGACGGATTGAAATAGGGTCCCCTACTCATCTGCCATCTTGTGGTTCCTTCTCAGCAAGACTTTAAGAAATGTTTTATGAAACTATGAACAAGAATTGTATATCTATGTTAGTGGGTTATAAAATTAATACAATTATGAATTAATTAATTAAATTACCATAAACAAAAAGAACTGATTAACATACCATATGCAAAAGAACAGTTTTTGTTGGCCTTCTGCAAAGCCTACCTTTGGCTTGATTTCAATTTTTTTGTTATGTTCAATTAGCCAACATATAGTACATCATTAGTTTTTGATGTAGTGTTCAACAATTGAGTAGTTGTGGATAACATCCAGTGCTCTTCACCTCATGTGCCCCCCCTTAATATTCATTAGCTGGTTACCACATCCCCTTACCCCCTCTCTTCTTTAACCCTCAGTTTCTTTCCCAGGGTCCAGAGTCTCTCATGGTTTGTCTCCCTTTCTGATTTCTTCCCATTCAGTTTTTCCTCCCTTTCCCTGTGGTCCTCTGCACTGTTCCTTATGTCCCACATATGACTGAAACTATATGAAAATTGTCTTTCTCTGCTTGACTTATTTCACTTAACATAATCCCCTCCAATTCCATCCATGTTGTTGCAAATGGTGGGTATTCATCCTTTATGATGGCTGAGTAATATTCCATTGTATATATTAACCATATGTACTTTATCCATTCAACTGTTGAAGGACATTTTAGCTCTTTCTTCAGTTTGGCTATTGTGGACATTGTTGCTATGAACATTGGGGTGCAGTTGCCCTTCTTTTCATTACGTCTGTATCTTTGGGGTAAATACCTGGCAATGTACTTTCTGGGTCATAGGGTAGCTCTATTTTTAACATCTTAAGGAAACTTGGTACTGTTTTCCAAAGTGGCTATACCAGCTTGCTTTCCCATCGCCCATGTAAGAGGCTTCCCCTTTCTCCAAATCCTCACCAACATATGTAGTTTCCTGTCTTGTTAATTTTTTGCCATTCTAATTGGTGTAAGGTGGTATCCCATTGTGGTTATAATTTGTATTTCTATAATAGGTAGTGATATTAAACACTTTTTATGTGTCCCTTAGCCATTTGTATGTTGTCTTTGGAAAAGTATCTGTTCATGTCTTCTGCCCATTTCTTGAGTGGATTATTTGTTTTTTGGGTGTTGAGTTTGAGAAGTTCTTTATAGATCTTGGATACCAGCCCTATATCTCTAATGTCATTTGTAAATATCTTCTCCCGTTATAACTTGCCTCTTAGTTTTGTTGACTGTTTCCTTTGCTGTTCAAAAGCTTTTTATCTTGATGGAATCCCAAAAGTTAAGTTTTGCTTTCGTTCTCTTGCCTTTAGATACATGTCTTGAAAGACATCACTGTATCCAATGTCGAAGAGGTTACTGCCTGTGTTCTTCTCTAGGATTTTGATGGATTCCTGTCTCACATTGAGGTTTTTCATCCATTCTGAGTTTATCTTTGTGTAGGGTGTAAAAGAATGGTTCAGTTCCATTCTTTTGAATGTGGTTGTCCAATTTTCCCAGCACCACTTATTGAAGAGTCTGTGTTTTTCCCATTGCATTTTCCTTCCTTATTTGTTGAAGATTAGTTGACCATACAGTTGAGGGTCCATTTCTGGTGTCTCTGTTCTGTTCCACTGATCTATGTGTCTGTTTTTGTGCCAACAGCATGCTGTCTTGATGATCACAGCATTGTAGTATAGCTTTAAGTCAGGCATTGTGATGCCCCCCAGATTGGTTTTCCTTTTCAACATTCCCCTGGTGATTTGGTGTCTTTTCTGTTTCTGTACGAATTTTAGGATTGTTTGTTACAGCTCTGTGAAAAATGTCAATGGTATTTTGATAAGGATTGCACTGAAAATGTAGATTTCTCTGGGCATCATAGACATTTTTACAACGTTTATTCTTCCAATCCATGAGCATGGAATGTTTTCCCATCACTGTGTCTTCCTCAATTACTTTCATAAGTGTTTGGTAGTTTCTAGATCATAGATCCTTTACCTCTTTGCTTACATTTATTTCTAGGTATCTTATGGTTTTGGGTGCTACTGTAAATGGAATCAATTCCTTAATTTCTTTCTTCAGTCACATTGTTTGTATATAAAATGCAACTGATTTCTATGCATTGATTTTGTATCCTGCCACATTACTGAATTGCTGTATGAGATCTAGTAATTTTGGAGTGGGGTCTTTTGGGTTTTCCAAGTAGAGTATCATGTCATCTGCAGAGTGAGAGTCTGACTACTTCTTTGTCAATTTGAATGCCTTTTATTTCTTTTTGTTGTCTTATTGTTGAGGCTAGGATTTCTAGTAATATGGTGAATAAAATTGGTGAAAGTGGGCATCCCTGTCGTGTTCCTGACCTTAAGGGAAAAAGCTCTCAGTTTTTCCCTATTGAGAATGATTTTGCTGTGGACTTTTCATAGATGGCTTTTATGATATTGATGTATGTTCCCTCTATCCCTATATTTTAGAAGAGTTTCAGTCAGGAAAGGATGCGTATTTTGTCAAGTGTTTTTTTTTTTCTGCATCAATTGACAGGATTGTGTTTCTTGTTTCTTCTTTTGTTAATGTGCTCTACCACGTTTATTGATTTGTGAATGTTGAACATCCCTGCCTCCCAGGAATAAATATCACTTGGCCGTGGTGAATAATCATTTTAATGTACTGTTGGATCCTATTGGCTAGTATCTTGATAAGTATTTTGGCATCCATTTTCATCAGGGATATTGGTCTGTAATTCTCTTTTTTGATGGGGTAATTCTTCCGTAATTCTCCTTTTTTCAATTTCCTTCCTGGTTATTTGTCTATTCAGATTGTTTATTTCTTCCTGTTTCAGTCTTGGTAGTTTATAAGTATTCATTAATGTATCCATTTCTTCCAGATTGGGTAATTTTTTGGCGTATAGGTGCTGGTAATAAGTTCTGATAATTGTTTCTATGTCCTTGTTATTGGTCGTGATTTCTCCCCTTTCATTCATGATTTTATTAATTTGGATCCTTTCTCTTTTCTTTTGGATACATCTAGCCAGAAGTTTATTGATCTTATTTCTTCTTTCAAGGAACCAGCTTCTGGTTTTGTTGATCTGTTCTACTGTTCTTGTTTCTATTTCATTGATTTCTGACCTAATCATTATTATTTCTCTTTGTTTGCTGGGTTTAGGCTTTATTTGCTGTTCTTTCTCCAGATCCTTTAGGTGTAAGGTCAGCTTGTGCATTTGGGATTTTTCTAATTTTTGAGAGAGGCTTGGGTTGCTATGTACTTCACTCTAAGGACTGCTCTCACAGTATCCCATAGGTTTTGAACCAATGTGTTTTCATATTCATTGGTTTGCATGAATTGTTTAAGTTCTTCTTTAATTTCCTGGTTGACCCATTCATTCTTTAGCAGGATGCTTTTTAACGTCCAATTGATTGCATTCCTTCCAAAATTTTCCTTGTGGTTGAGTTCCAATTTAAAAGCATTGTGGTCTGAAAACATGCAGTGAATAATCTCAACCTTTTGGTATCAGTTGAGACCTGATTTGTGACCCAGTGTGTGATCTATTCTGGAGAAAGTTCCATGTACACTAGAGAAGAATGAGTGTTCAGTCATTTTAGGATGGCATGTTCTGTATTTATCTGCAAAGTCCATCTGTTCCAATGTGTCCTTGAAAGCTCGTGTTTCTTTGTTGATTTTCTGCTTAGATGATCTGTCCATTGCTGTAAGTGGAGTCCTGATGTCTTCTACTATTAATGTATTATTATTATGTTTCTTTATTTTGGTTATTAATTGGTTTATATAATTGGCTGCTCCCATGTTGGGGGCATGGATATTTACAATACTTAGATTTTCTTGTTGGATAGAATTTTAATGATGATATAGTGTCCCTTTACATCTCTTACTACAGTCTTTGGTTTAAAATCTAATTTGTCTGATATAAGAATCGCTAACACAGCTTTCTTTTGAGGTCCTTTGACATGGTAAATGGTTCTTCATTCCCTCACTTTCAATTTGGAGGTGACTTTACATTCAAAATGAGTCTCTTCTCACAACTAAACTGTATCTCCAATGATCATGATCCTGTTAATATTGGTTTTTATTTATTAAATGAAAAGAGGTTACCCATTCTTTGCCAAGAAACTCAAAGCTTTCAAAATAAATGAGAAACGAATGGGAAAACAAAAACAAAAACTAAACAAAAAACCAAAATGAGTCTCTTGTAGACAGCATACGTATGGGTCCTGCTTCTTTATCCAATCTGAAATCTTGTGTTTTTTGATGGGAGAATTCAGCCTGTTCACGTTGAGAGTAATTATTGAAAGATATGAATTTAATGCATCATATTGCCTAAGGCCCCTGTTTCTATAGATCATCTCTGTTAATTTCTCGTATATATTACTCTTGGGGTCTTTCTTCTTTTATAGAATCCCCCTTAATATGTATTGCAGGGCTGGCTTTTTCATCACATATTGTTTCTGTTTCTGTCTGTCCTGGAAGTTCTTTATTTCTCCATGTATTCCGAATGACAGTCTTGCTGGATAAAGTAGTCTTGGTTGCATGTTCTTCTCATTTAGTGCCCTGAATATGTCAGGCCATCCCTTTCTGGCCTTCCAGGTTTCTGTGGATAGGTTTGATGTTATTCTGATGTTCCTCCCTCCATATGTAAAGAACCTCCTCTCCCTATCTACTCTCAGGATAGTTTCTTTGGCTTTATGATTTGTTATATGTCAGGGTGTTCATCTATTTTTATTGATTTTTCAGAGAGGTCCTCTCTGACTCTTGGACACGAATGCTTGTTTTTTCCCCAGATTAGGGAAGTTCTCAGCTATGATTTCCTCAAATATACCTTCTTGCCCTCTCTGTCTCTCGCCATCCCATCAGGGTTCCCAATAATTCTGAGATTGGAACATTTCATGGCATCACTGATCTCTCTCAGTCTATTTTCATGGGCTTCTAGGTCTTTATCCCTATCCTCTTCAGCTTCCTTCCTTTCTATTAGTTTATCTTGTAGATCACTGATTCATTCATCTGCCTCATTTACCCTGACCATTAGAGTATCCAGTTTAGACTGCATGTCATTCATAGGATTTTTAAGTTCAGCCTAATTAGATCTCATTTCTGCCATTAGCGATTCTATGTTGTCACTAATGATTTTTCCAAGCCTAGCTAATGACTTCATGATTGCTTTCCTGAATTCTATCTCTGACAATTTGCTTATATCCATATCCATTAGTTTCACTGCTGAGGACATTGTCTCTCGTTCTTTTCTTTTTTTTGGGAGTTCCTCCACCTACTCAATCTGAGCATATGAACAGAATCCAAAATATCAACCATGACCCAAGGAAAATGCACCTTAGGAAAAATTGGAAGTGGTGAAAGCTACCATAGATATACAACCAAAGCTGAGATGATCCAAAACAATAAAAAAGAAAAAAGGGGTGGGGTGGGGAGAGAGAGCATAATCTCTCAGCGTGGACAAAGCAGGGTTACCTGCCAGTTCCTGATTGATTTTTATTCTCTGTGTTAGAAGGCACTATATCTCTGATTGGCAAAGTAATCAGAACTTAAATATATATCAAGATAAAATTGAATAGAGTGAAAAACAGGCTAGTATGGGGCATAAATCTATAAAACATAGTTGTGAAAAAAAATAAAAGTTAAGAAGTGACTTAAATACATAGGTTAGGAAATAAGAATATATATGAAATGGGAACAGTGTAAAAAAAAAAGAAAAAAAGAGAAAGACTAAGAGGAGAAACTAAAAAAATAATTGTAAATCTTACTACCTGAAATATAAATGAGTCATGAGGAAATACCTGGAGCGTCCTATATTATTTTCCCCTGGAGCCAGAGTTTTACAGTCCTGTGGGAAATAAGCTTATCTTTCATCTGTTCTACCAGTCTGTCTTCTGGGGGAGGGTCGTGCTGCTTGGCTTCTCATACGTCTTTGCCTAGTGGAGTTGCTCCACCACTTGTCAGGGAATGGGCTAAATGTGAGCTGGTCGTCTGCGTGGCTTTTGTTCCCTGGCATCTTTCAGCTTCTCTTTAGAGGGTCAGAGGAAATATGGCTGTGTGGGACTCTCTAGCCCGAGCCTCAGTGTCATGGTCTTCCCCCCACCAACAAAAACTCCAGGTCAAACTGTCTCCTCTTCTGTGTGTACCAAACTCCACAGACTCATGCAATTTGTGCCTGCCACACCTCTCTTGGGGGGAATAATGGAGACCCTTGCTTTGTGACTTTGCAATTGCTAGCAGCCACGGGCTCGTGCATGTACCCTCATCTGAAGCTCCCAGGTCATGCTGGGTGCTGCCCCCTTGTCTTTTTGTGGCCCACACTGCCCTGAGCACTGTTGCCCTGTTTTGGGTGCAAACCATTTATATCTCCCCTAGGTTGTTCAACAGCCTGCATGTTGTAGTCCTTTTTAGGCTGGTCAGGCAGACTACAGTCTCCCTAGTGGCTGAGCTCATGGTTTATGGTGTCCAGAGCTGAGAGCCCCTTCTGGGCTTTGTGACCATAACCAGTATCCCCGCTTCACTGGTTGGGCACTCTATCTGTTCAGGCTCCCCTATTCTTTCTGAGTATCCTAGAATCTTGAGACTACAATGATACACCTAGAATTCAGCCCTATTCATCCCCTGTGCCCTTTCAGAAAAGGATGTCTCTTACTGGAGCAGATTTCCAAGGGTCCTGTTTTTTTGCTCTGGTGTTATATCATTTTCTGGAGGCCAGCTTATGGAGACTCCCTCCCCAATACATTTATCTTCCAATATTTCTCCTGAAGATTCAAGATTCTGCCCCTCCTACCTTGCAGAAAGTATTTGTTTTTCTGCTTGTGGAGATCCAGATAAATTTTACATCTCAGGTTGAATTAGTGTGTGTTCAGAATAGTTTGATAGATATCCAGCTAAATTTGAGGGACCAGATGAAATGAGGTCCCTTACATTGCCATCATCTTGCCTCTCGACCTCAATGCTTTTACTACTTAAGTGAAAATTTACAACAGACATCTTACCAGATTTAAATAAAATATGAAGTTGGAAAAAAAGTAATTCAATTGAATTTCCACAAACATTTATGGAATATTACAAAGTACTAGGAATCATACTAGATGTTTTAGTGCAAAAATTAATGAGACATGTCTTCCTATCGAGCATCAAAGCATTACTAGTAGGATAGAGATAGAAACATTTAACTTCACTAAAATGTATGTAAATGGAAGATAGAGAAACAAACACAATATTATGAGAAAAGAAAAGAATGCTACTAGTTCATTCTGTGAGTTTAGGGAAGAATTCTTAGATGAAATGATATCTCTACTGATTCTTGAAATATGAATATAAGGCAGAGTAGGAAGGTCTTCCAGTTTGGGGGAACAAAGGGCATGAACATGAGTTTCTTAGAATCAGGAAGGAATATAGTGAGTCTGGGAATCTATAAGCAATAACGTACAAGGAAGAAGTGAGGCTGAGGCATAGCTCAGGACTAGGTAATAGAAAGCATTATATAACATGATAAAGAAATTGGATTTTATCCGGAAGGCCTTAGGGATACATTCAAAGGGAATGACATACCAAAAAATTTATTTTAGTTCACTCTTCCCACAGTGTGCAAACTGATTTGAAGGGAGGACAATTGTGTATATGGGTAGATGAACTAGGAGGCTATTGCAGTCTTTGAGTGAGAAATAATGGTGGGCTTTGACTGGGATGGTGGCAAGTAAAACTATAATGCAGTGGGTCAGGTTTAGGAACTATGTAGGGAGTAACACCATGATACCCTCTAGTTCCATCCATGTCTTTGCAAACGGCAAATTTCATTTCTTTTGATGGCTGCATAGTATTACATTGTATATCACATCTTTATCCACTCATCTGTTGATGGAGATCTAGGTTCTTTTCATAGTTTGGCTATTGTGGACATTGCTGCTATAAACATTCGGGTGCACGTGGCCCTGAGGATCACTACATTTGTATATTTAGGTCAAATACCCAGTAGTGCTATTGCTAGGTCATAGGGTAGCTCTATTTTCAACTTTTTGAGGAACCTCCATACTGTTTTACAGAGTGGCTGCACCAGCTTGCACTCCCACCAAAAGTGTAGGATGGTTCCCCTTTTTCCACATCCTTGCCAACATCTGTCATTTCTTGACTTATTAAATTTAGCCATTCTGACTGATATGAGGTGATATCTCAATGTGGTTTGATTTATATTGCCCTGATACCGAGTGATGTTGAGCTCATTCTCATGTGTCTGTTGGCCATTTGGATGTTTTATTTGGAGAAATGTCTGTTCATTTCTTCTGCCCATTTCTTGACTGGGTTATTTGTTCTATGGGTGTTGAGTTTGAGAAGTTCTTTATAGATTTTGGATACAAACCCTTTATCAGATATGTTACTTGCAAATATCTTCTCCCATTCTGTCAGAGGTCTTTTGGTATTGTTGACTGTTTCCTTTGCTGTGCAAAAGCTTCTGATCTTTATTAAGTCCCAAGATTTCATTTTTGCCCTTGCTTCCCTTGCCTTTGGTAATGCGCCTAGGAAGAAGTTGCTGCAGCTGAGGTCGAAGAGGTTGCTGCCTGTGTTCTCCTCAAGGATTTTGATGGATTCCTGTCTCACATGGAGGTCTTTCATCCATTTTGAATCTATTTTTGTGTGTGGTATAAGGAAATGGTCCACTTTCATTCTTCTGCATGTGGCTGTGCAATTTTCCCAACATTTGCTGAATATACTGTCTTTTTTCCACTGGACATTCTTTCCTGCTTTGTTGGAGATTAGTTGACAATAGAGTTGAGGGCCCATTTCTGGGCTCTCTACTCTGTTCCACTGAATTATGTGTCTGTTTTTGTGCCAGTACCATACTGTCTTGATGATTACAGCTTTGTAATAGAGCTAGAAGTCTGGAATTGTGATGCCACCAACCTTGGTTTTCTTTTTCAACATTCCCGTGGCTATTCAGGGTCTTTTCTGGTTCCATATAAATTTTAGGATCATTTGTTCCATTTCTTTGAAATAAATTGCTGGTATTTTGATGGGGATTGCATTAAATGTGTAGATTGCCCTAGGTAGCATAGACAATTTCACAATATTTGTTCTTTCCAATCCATGAGCATGGAATGTTTTTCCATTTCTTTGTGTCTTGCTCAATTTCTTTCATGAGTACTTTATAGTTTTCTGAGTACAGATTCTTTGCCTCTTTGGTTAGATTTATTCCTAGGTATCTTATGGTTTTGGGTGCAATTGTAAATGGGATCAACTCCTTAATTTCTCTTTCTTCTGTTTTGTTGTTGGTATATAGAAATGCAACTGATTTCTGTGCATTGATTTTCTATCCTGACACTTTACTGAATTCCTGTATGAGTTCTAGCTGTTTAGGAGTAGAGTCCTTTGGGTTTTCCAGATAAAGTATCATATCATCTGGAAAGAGTGAGAGTTTGACTTCTTCTTTGCCGATTCACATGCCTTTTCTTTCTTTTCATTGTCTGATTGCTGAGGCTAGAACTTCTAGTACTATGTTGAATAGCAGTGGTGATAGTGGACAGCCCTGCTTTGTTCCTGACCTTAGGGGAAATGCTCTTTTTTCCCCATTGATAATGTTATTTGCTGTGGGTTTTTCATAAATGGTTTAGATGATATTGAAATGTACCCTCTATGCCTACACTGTGAAGAGTTTTGGTCAAGGAAGGATGCTGTATTTTGTTCATCAAGGATATTGGTATGGGGGCGCCTGGGTGGCTCAGTTGTTAAGCATCTGCCTTCAGCTCAGGACCCTGTGATCATGACCCACATATGGCTCCCCACTCGATGGAAAGCCTGCTTCTCCCTCTCCCACTCCTCCTGCTTGTGTTTTCTCTCTCACTGTGTCTCTCTCTGTCAAATAAATAAAAAAATCTTTTAAAAAAGGATATTGGTATGTAATTCTCCTTTTTGATGGGGTCTTTGTCTGGTTGTGGGATCAAGGTAATGGCGGTCTCATAAAATGAGATTGGAAGTCTTCCTTCCATTTCTAGTTTTTGGAACAGTTACTGGAGAATAGGTATTAATTCTTCTTTAAATGTTTGGTAGACTTCCCCTGGGAAGCCGTCTGGCTCTGGGCTCTTGTTCTTTGGGAAATTTTTGATGATTGCTTCAATCTCCTTACTAGTTATGGGTCTATTCAGGTTTTCTATTTCTTCCTGGTTCAGTTTTGGTAGTTTATACGTCTCTAGGAATGCATCCCATTTCTTACAGAGTGTCAAAATTTTCTGGTGTAGAGTGGTTCCTAATATGTTCTTATAACTGTTTGTATTTCTCTGATGTTGGTTGTGATCTCTCCTCTGTCATTCATGATTTTATTAGTTTGGGTCCTTTCTCTTTTCTTTTGGATAAGTCTGGCCAGGGGCTTATCAATCTTATTAATTCTTTCAAAGAACCAGCTCCAAGTTTTGTTGATTTGTTCTACTGTTCTTTTGTTTTCTATTTCATTGATTTCTGTTCTGATTATGATTTCTCTTCTCCTGCTGGGTGTAGGCTTTCTTTGCTGTTCTTTCTCCAGCTCCTTTAGTTGTAGGGCTAGATTGTGTACTTGAGACCTTTCTTGTTTCTTGAGAAAGGCTTGTATTGCTATATACTTTCCTCTCAGGAAAAGTATTTGCTGTGTCCCAAAGATTTTGAACAGTTGTGTTTTCATTTTCATTTGTTTCCATGAATTTTAAAATTCTTCTTTAATTTCCTGATTGACCCATTCATTCTTTAGTAGAATGTTCTTTAGCCTACATGTATTTGAGTTCTTTCCAACTTTCCTCTTGTGATTGAGTTCTATTTTCAGAGCATTATGGTCTGAAAATATGCAGCGGAAGATCCCAATCTTTTTGTACTAGTTGAGATCTGATTTGTGACCCAGGATGTGATCTACTCTGGAGAATGATCCATGTGCACTAAAGAAGAATGTTTTTTCTGTTGTTTTGGGTTGGAATGTTCTAAATGTATCTGTGATGTCCATCTGGTCCAGTATGTCATTTAAAGCCTTTATTTCCTTGTTGATCTTTTGCTTAGATTATCTGTCCATTTCAGTGAGGGGGGTGTTAAAGTCCCCTACTATTATTGTATT
>LNAC01000821.1:458059-482768 GCA_002007465.1 Ailurus styani
AATTTCTTGTAGACAGCATATCGATGGGGCTTGATTATTTATCCATTCTGATATCCTGTGTCTTTTGATTGGGGCATTTAGCCCATTTACATTCAGGGTAACTATTGAACGGTATGAATTTAGTGCCATTGTATTGCCTGTAAGGCACCTGTTACTGTATATTGTGTCTCTTTGTTTCTGGTTTATGTTTCTTTTAGGCTCTCTCTTTACTTAGAGGGCCCCTTTCAATATTTCCTTAGGGCTGGCTTGGTGTTTGCAAATTCCTTTAATTTTTGTTTGTCCTGGAAGCTTTTTATCTCTCCTTCTACTTTCAATGACAGCCTAGCTGGATATAGTATTCTTGGCTGCATATTTTTCTCGTTTAGTGCTCTGAATATATCACGCCAGTTCTTTCTGGCCTGCCAGGTCTCTGTGGATAGGTCTGCTGTAAGTCTAATATTTCTACCATTCTGTGTTATAGACCTCTTGTCCCGAGCTGCTTTCAGGATTTTCTCTTTGTCACTAAGACTTGTAAGTTTTACTATTAGATGACAGGGTGTGGATCTATTTTTTTTTATTTTGAGGGGGATTCTCTGTGTCTCCTGGATTTTGATGCATGTTCCCCTCACCAAATTGGGGAAGTTCTGTACTGTAATTTGTTCCAATATATCTTCTGCCCCTCTCTCTCTTTCTTCTTCTTCTGTGATCCCAATTATTCTAATATTGTTTCATCATGTGGTATCACTTATCTCTCGAATTCTCCCCTCATGGTCCAGTAGTTGTTTGTTTCTCTTTTGCTCAGCTTCTTTATTCTCTATCATTTGCCTTCTATATCACTAATTCTCTCTTCTGCCTCATTTATCCTAGCAGCGATAGCCTCCATTTTTTTATTGCACCTCATTAACAGCTTTTTTGATTTCAACTTGGTTAGATTTTAGTTCTTTTATTTCTCCAGAGAGGGATTCTCTAGTATTTTCCATGGCTTTTTCAAGCCCAGATAGCACCTTGATTATCATCATTCTGAACTCTAGTTCCAACATATTACTAATGTCTGCATTGATTATGTCCCTAGCCATTGGTATTGCCTCTTGTTTTTTTTTGTTTTGTTTTGTGGTGAGTTTTTCCGCCTTGTCATTTTATCCAGACAAGAATAGATGAATGAGAGAACATAATACTAAGGGGTAGCAATGACCCCATAAAAATATACACTAACCAAATTAGAAGAGATCCAAAACTGGGGGGAGAAATAAAAGGGGGAAAAAAAGAAGATAAAAAAATCTATATCATCTATATCTATATCTATCTATATCATCTATATCTATATCTATTAGACTGGTGAATTGAGCAGAGCCCCACACTTTGTTTTGGGTGTATTTTGGTCTATTAGAAGAAACTATCTCCCAAAATTTTAAAGAAAGAAAAACTTATATATATACACAAATAAGGGTAAACATGATGAAGGGATGGAACATAATTTTAAAGCTGAAAATTAAAAAAGATTCTAAAAAAGGAATTGATAAGAAGTTGGTTGAAAAAAAGAAAAAAAAAAGAGGAAAGGATGTGATCAGGCTGGAGACTAGAACCAGACCATGCACTAGATTTAGGGTGTATTCTGACCTTTTAGAAGAAATGTATCCCAAAATTTTAAAGGAAAAAAAAACTATATGTATACCAAAAATATGGTTAAATACAATGAAGTGATTAAATATGATTATAACAATGAAAATTTTAAAAGATTTAAAAAAAATGTATTGATAAGAAAAATTAGTTAAAAATATTAAAGAAGGAAGAGTAAAAAATTTAAAAGAAAAGAGTAAGATAAAATAATATTCAAAGAATTTAACTTTGGAAGACTAAAGATCATTGGGAGAAATCCATGAATTCTACGTGTTGCTTTTGCCTAGCTCTGGAGTTCCTCAGTTCTCAGTGTTTGGTGAACTTGGTCTTGGCAGGATGTTCTTGCTGATCTCCTTGGGGAAGGGGCCTGTTGCTGTTATTCTCAAGTGTCCTTGCCCGAGGCAGAATTGCACCACCCTCGTCAGGGGCCAGACAAAGTAATCTGCTAGGGTTTGCTCTTGGGAGCTTTTGTACCCTGAATGCTTTCTGTACAACTTTGGAGGATGGGAATGAAAATGGAGACCTCCCAATATCCAGAGGAATGGAGAGCTCAGGACCCCACTCCTCTGTGATCCCTTAGAGAAAAGCAGTCAGTCCCTCCTGTCTCCCTGGTCTCAAGCCACACTCCAAGCTCACCCAGCCTATGACTGAGCATTTCTATCTCTGGCACCCAGCCCCGTTTGGAATCTCCAAACCCAACAGATTCCTGCAGTACTCTCCTATGCCGCTCCTCCTTGAGGAAGAAGGAGGGGGTCTCTCCGGATCTGCCACTTGTGGGATCCCTGCTCAAAGAGCAGTGGCCCGACTGTGCTTTGGATCATACTTTAAGGTAACACCGAGCTGAGAGACCCCTCCTTGGCTCGGTCTGTCTCTGTAGCCGGCTTCCCCTCTCCAATACCTGGGAGCTCTGTTGTGCACTTTGGATCACGGCCCAAGTTAACACCAAGCTGAGAGACACCTTCTCAGCTTGGCTCAGTCTCTCCAGTCAGCTTCTCCTCTCTGATACCTGGGAGCTCTGTTGCACTCAGACACCCCTGGTCTTTTTGTGGCCCCGTGGATCCTTAGACCACACTGTCCCTGCAAGGGCTTCATGCCCCGCTTAGCCTCTGGAGCGACATCCCTCAGTGGAGCAGACTTCTTAAAGTTCTGATTTTGTGCTCCATTGCTCTCTCACTTGCTGGGAGTCGGCCCCTCCCCCTAGGGTCTATCTTCCCGTCGTTTTGGATTCACTTCTCTGGAAGTCCTACCTTCCAGAAAATGGTCGGTTTTCTGTTCCTAGAATTGCTGCTCTTCTTCTCGTCAATCTCCTGTTGAATTTGTAGGTGTTCAGAATGGTTTGATAATTATCTGACTGAACTCCTGGGACCTGATGGTAATTGGTCTCCTACTCCTCCGGCATCTTGCTCCTCCCCCACGAAATGACTTTCTTGATTAATCTCTTTCATGATTTTTCAAAAATACTTGAAAAATATTAGCACATTAAATAAGCATTATTTACCTATGGCTTCATAACAATATATCCCAAATTTTCGTGGCTTTAACAATAAACATTTGTTATCTTATATAATTTCCCTGGTCAGGAATTTAGGAGTTGCTTAGACAAATGATTCTGTTTTGGAGTCTCTCATGATGTTGTAATCAAGTTGTTTGCTAGGGGTACAGTCACTTAACTTTTTTTCCCCAAGCCAGTTTAATTAAGATACAATTGACAGCTCACATTATTGTAAGTTTAAGTTGTACAATGTGATAGTTTGATACACATACATATTATAAAATATTTACCAAAGTAAGATTAGTTAATACATTCTTTACCTTACATAATTACAATTTTCTTACTCTTGTTATGGTGATAAAATTAAAGTTGTGCTTTCTAATGGCTCTCAAATACACAATACAATATTGGTTTTATTTTATTTAAATTCAATTAACCAACATATAGTACATCATTAGTTTTTGGTATAATGTTCAATGATTAATCAATTGTGAATAACACCTAGTGTTCATCACATCACATGCCCTCCTTAATGGCCATCACCCACTTACCCCATCCCCCCACTCACCTCTCTTTCTGCAGCCCTCAATTTGTTTCCTGGAGTCAAGAGTCTCATATGGTTTGTCTCCTTCTCTGATTTATTCCCTTCACTTTTCCATCCCTTCCCCTATGGTCCTCTGTGCTACTCCTTATGTTCCACATAGGAGTGAAACCCTATGATAATTGTCTTTCTCTGCTTGACTTATTTCACTTACCATAATCTCCTCCAGTTCCAACCATGTACGCAAACAGTAGGTATTCATCCTTTCTGATGGCTGAGTTGTATATATGGACCACGTCTTCTCTATCCATTCATCTGTTGAAGGACATCTCAGCTCCTTCCACAGTTTGGCTATTGTGGACATTGCTGCTCTGAACATTGGGGTACAGATGCCCCTTCTCTTGTTAACTATAGTCATCATACTGTGCAGTAGATTACTGGAATTTATTCATCTTATAGCTGAAAATTTGACCCTTTGACCAACATCTTTTTATTCCCCTCACCTAGAGCAATTGGCAATTACCATTCTACTTTCTGTATCTATGAATGAATATAAAAATTTAAATTCCACATATAAGTGAACTCATACCATATTTATCTTTTTCTGTCTGACTTATTTTACTTAGCATAATGCCCTCAAAGTCCATTCATCTTGTCAGAAATGGCATTATTTCCTTATCTTTATGGCTGAATAATATCCCATTGTATAAATATCTACCACATTTTTTTAATTCACTCATCTGTCATTGGTTGCTTAGGTTATTTCCATGTCTTTATTATTGTAAATAATGTTGCAATAAACATTAGAGTGCAGAATTATTTTTAAATAATTATAGATTTACTGGAAGATGCAAAGATAATAGAGAGGTCCAATGTACTTTTCACTATACATTGAACACAGTATACCACTATACTGTTCATGATATAACCTATAATGGTTATATCTTAATTATGGTACAATATCAAAATCAGGAAATTGCTATTCATACACAGTGTATTTGTATTATTCTATGTCATTTTATCCTATGTATAGATTTGTCCAGAACTACTGCAATCAAGATACAAAATAAATCAATCCCAAATATCCCTCATGTCACCTTTCAACAGCCACAGCTTTGTCTCCTTTTCCCCATCTCTAAAGACTGGGAACTACTAATCTGTTCTGTATTTCTATAGTTTTGTTATTTCATACAGTATGTGATATTTGGGATTGGATTTTTTTTTTCACTCAGCATAGTGCCCTTGAGATCTATCTAAGTTTTTATGTATATAAATAGTTTGTTCCTTTTTTACTGTTGAGTGGTATTCCATGATATGTTTACACCACAGTTTAGCCAATGGGTAAATGTTTCTGGTTTTTTGCTATTAGAAATAACGCTGCTATGATGTATCATATTAGGTATTTATGTAGATATAAATTTCCATTTCTCTGGGACAAATGCTCAGGCGTGACCCTCCCTTGTTTATAATATAATTATCTTAAATATTTCCTCTACACATTGAGAAACACATCAGATTCAACTATCAAACTTAAATTTGAAAATTCCTGAGAAAGAGTATTTGTTTTCTTGATTGTTGTTTCTTCTCAATGCTCCAAGCTTTCTGTATTTCTTCAAAATTATTTCCCTTCTGTTTAGAAAACTTCCTTTAACCATTCTTTTAGAGAAGGTGTGCTACTGATGAATTATTAGTTTTTGTTCATCTGAGAATGTTTTCATTTCCACTTCACTCATGAAGGATATTTTCACTAGATATAGAATTCAACCCTCTGGAGACTAAGTTATAAATTCCCATAGCATCCTTCCTCTTTCAAAACACTCATTTCACTCTCAATCACTTGATTCATGCCTATTTTTATCATAAGACCAGCAATTCTCAGCTTGAGCTGAACATTAAAAATTCTAGTGCCACTCTGTATCTTAGATAAATTAAATCATAGTCTCTGGGCTGGGGGACCAAGACAGAAGTATTTTAAAAAAATTCCCCAAGTGATTCCATTTTGAAGCCAAGATTGAGAACCAGTGCCCATGCCAGACCGTCTTAGTGTCTTTTGTGTAGTTTATTCTGAGTCATTTTTTGTTGAAATTAATTGAATTAATTGTAACTGACATTATAATGAACATTTATAATTCCACATTTGTTTAATAATGTTCCAACTTATTGAAGAGATATTTGATTTAGCATTCCAATTCTCTATTACCTGTTGAGACTTACTGCATACTAAGTGTTGGACATATTAAATATAATAAGATACAATCCTTAACCTTGAATATCCCATAGTCTAATGGGAGAGACAGGGAGACAAAATGTAGGTGGCTAGTGGAAGCCATAAAATTTTATATAAGGTACACAGAGATGGTAGAAATTAACTTTGTCTGAGATGAGGCAGGAGAAATGTGAGCACATGTTCATAGATCATTTTATCAAAAAGGTTATTTTATTAAAAAACACTTAATTGGGGTATGGTTAGCATATAAAAACTGTATATATTTAATATATATAACTTGATGTGTTTGGAGATAAATATGCATCTGTGAAACCATCACTACAATCTAGGCCATATTACTTCCGAAAGTTTTCTTTTGTCCCTTTTATTTATTATTATTTTTTTATAATAATAACCCTTAACATAAGATCTACCCTATTAGAAAATTTTCTAGTGTACAATACAGAATTGTTAACTGTAGACACTAAGCTATACAATGGACCACTAGAACTTATTCATCTTGGATAATTGAAAGTTCATACTCTTTGACAAATACCTACCCATTTTCCACCCCCTGCCCCAGTCTCTGGCAACCACCATTATGCTTTGTGCTTCTATGAATTTGCCTATTTTGGATTCCTTATATAAGTGGTGTCACATAGTGTTTGTCCTTCTGGGTCTGGTTTATTTCACTTAGTATAATGTACTCCAGGTTCATCTATGTTACAAATGGCAGATTTTCTTCTTTTTAAAGGCTGAATAATATTTCATTTTATGTATATTTTCTTTATCCATTTGTCCATTGATGGACACTTAGGTTGCTTCCTTGTTTTGCCTATTGTGACTAATGCTGCAGTACGCATGGGAGTGAAGATATCTTTTCGAGATACTGTTTCAACTCCTTTGCATATCTACCCAGAAGTAGGATTGCTGGGTCATATGATAGTTCTATTTTAGATTTTTGAGATACCTTCATACTGTTTCACATCGTTGTTACCCCAATTGACATTCCCATCAAGAGTGTGCAAGGTTCTTGTAGAAGATCTTTAGTGAAGATTCAGAGAGACTCAAATGATAAAATGATTGGTTCCAGATTGATTCTTTCTTTTTTCTTTTCTTTTCTTTTCTTTTCTTTTCTTTTCTTTTCTTTTCTTTTCTTTTCTTTTCTTTTCTGTGTCTACGTGTGTGCAAAAACCTATGATTGAATGGATTCTTTCTTAAGTAGGAAAGATTTGAGATTGATAACCCTCAAGGGTGAAAATGCTATAGCCCCATATGACAGACTTGGTGCTCAAAACCTGTTGGGATTTCCTATGTGCTTTTGTATCAGTTGCACTCCTCACAAAAAGCCCATGATGTCACTGACATGTGGATTATTATCCTTATTTGACAGAGGAAGAAACTAAGGCTCCTAGAGGTTAAGTGATTTTCTTCTCAAGGTTGCATAGCCAGTTAATAAGAATGTAAAAATTTGAACCTAGGTCTCCTGACTGCCAGTCCAATGTTTTTGAAGGGGCCATCAATATGTTCATCTTATATCATGGATCGGGGTCATGGTCATGGAGAAAGTTGGAAGGCAGGTTTGGGCCAGCTTACTGAGAGCCGTACATTCAACACAGAGAACTTTGAACTTTTTCTGGTTAGTAGTGGTAAGCCGTAGAAAGATTTTGAACACTAGGAGTGGCTATGCCTGTTGATTGGTCTACCTTGTCACTTCAGTACTCACTGTTTGGCACTTAAAATCAAGCTGACAAGTTAGTTTTACACCCCTATCAGCAAGTAAGAGTGTAGTAGTTTGTGGTAAAACTGTTTATGTACTTTCAGCAGTTTTTCTCTCAATTGCTTTTGGCTTTATTTAAGGGCATTCCAGTCATTTCCATCTGTCCTCTATTTGTGGCCAACCTTAAAGGAGACCTTGATGTCCTTCCACTCCCAACTCCATCCTGCTTTAATGAGAAAGCTGGTTTCTTTAATTCTGAAATCAGACCTAGCCAGACTAGTAGACACAATCACTTTGGACATGGAATATTGAAATGGTGATTAATCTTCTTCCTGAACATTCTTGTCAAATGCTTACTTCACCTCACACTTTCTTTATTTCTCAAAAAACATCTGGCATGCAGCTTTTTCCCCTCCTTCTTTCTACATGTTGCCTAATCCTCTCCCCGCTTGTCTTCTATTTTTGCTACTTGGTGAAGCAAATGCTAAAAGCAAAATGAGGGTGTCAATGAGCCAGAAGCCTGATATTGCCACCCTAGACCCCCACTACAGCTTTGTAGAGGGCAGGTTAGAGATCATCTCCATTTTATTAAAAAAGGAAGAAATGTTTCAAAAACTACCTAGAAATTAATGGGAGAAAATAACTTGGGGCAAAGATCCAGGGTTCTTGATGCCCTTGACAGTGCTCTGCACTGCATACTATGCTTATTAAAGATGTAGACACTGAGGCTCAGAAAGCTTAGGTAAATTGGTGAATGCTGCAGAACCAGTAAGCTGTGAAGCCAAGATCTAACCTCTCTTGTTTCCCCTGTAGTATGGAAAGAGTCAAGACAAGAACTCCTGTACACAGCAGGACTTCATAGAACACTGCTTTTTTTGTGTTGTTTTAAACTTTTCATTTTGAAATAATTTAGACTCATAAGATATTGCAAATATAATATAGAGAGTTCTTGTGTATTCTTCACCCAGGTTCCCCCAATGATGTCGTCTTACATTACCATGGTACACTTTCAAAAACAAAATTGATATTGGTACAATTATATGAACTAAATTGTATACCTTTGTTATGTGTTCCCCCACCCCAATTCGTATGTTGAAGCCTTAACCCCCAATGTGGTTATACTTGGAGATAGAGCCTTTAAGGAAATAATGAAGGTTAAATGAGGTTTTAAGAGTGGGACCCTAATCTGATAGACCTGGTGTCCTTATAAGAAGAGGAAGAAACACCAGAGATCTCACTCCATGTGTATGCAGAGGAAAGGCCACATGAGAAAACAGAGAGAAGGTGGCCACCTACAATCCAGGAAGAATTCTTAGAAGAAACCAGTCCTGACACTTTGATCTTGGACTTTTAGCTTCCAGAAGTGGGAGAAGATAATGGCAGACCAAACAGTCTAATATAACCTTATTCTATTTCACCAGTTTTTATAAGCATTAGTTTCATTATTGGTATATGGTGCTGTATTAGTTTCCTAGGGTGGCCATAAGGAAAACACCACATACTGGGTGGCTTGAAAAATTTATTTCTCACAGTTCTGGAGGCTACCCATATAAAATCAAGGCGTTTGTAGGGTTGACTTAAATATGAGGTCTCTTTCATCTTCTTGCTGACTGTTCACATGCTCATCCCTCTGTGCACATGTGCTCCTAGTATTATTCAGTATGTTATAATCTTATCTTCTTATAAAAACACCAGTCAGATTGGATTGGGGTACACCTCAAAGGTCTCATTTAAATTAATCACCTCTTTAAAGTCCCTATTTACCAATACAGTCACATTCTGTGGTACTGAGGGTTAGGACATCAATATGAGATTTGAGGGGGCATAATTCAGCCCATAACAAGTGTATGACATTTTAACATATGTATAAATTTGTTAAGAAATACCACAATTAGGATAAAGAACTATTCTACCAACACAAAGAAATTTTTCAGTGCTACCGCTTTATAGTTACATCCTCCCTTATCCCTAATACTTAATACCACTGATGTCTTCAACATCGCGGTAATTTTGTCATTTTAAGAATGTTATGTAGGGGGTCCTGGGTGGCTCAGTTGGTTAAGCATCTTCCTTCAGCTTAGGTCATGATCCCAGGGTCCTGGGATCGAGTCCTGCATCAGGCTCTCTGCTCAGTTGGAAGCCTGCTTCTCCTTCTCCCTCTCCCTGTTGTTTTGCCTACTTGTATCTCTCTCTCTCTCTCAAATAAATAAATAAAATCTTTTAAAAAGTTATGCAAATACAATCATACATTATGTGAACTCTTGAGTTTTTTTTCCACTCAGCATTGTGCCCTTGAGATCCACACAAGTTATTGCATATGTTAATAGTTCGTTCATTTTTACTGCTAAATAGCATTCCATAGTATCTGGTGTACCATGGTTTGTTTATCTATTCATCCATTTAACAATACTTGAATTGTTTCTAGTTTTTGGCTATTACAAACAAAGCTGCTATGAACATTCACATACAGATTTTTGTGTAAATATAGCTTTACTTATCTCCAGAATAAATAACCAGAAGTGTGACTGTTGTATGGTAGTTGCATTTTTAATTTTTTAAGAAGGTGTCAAAATATTTTCCAGGGTGGCTTCACAATTTTACATGCTTTAACTGATACATGAGAGATCCAGTTTCCCCACATCTTCACCAAGATTTGGTGTTGTCACTGTTTTTGATTTGATCCACTCTGACAGTTGTGAAGTAATAGCTCATTGTGGTTTTAATTTGCATTTTCTTAGTGGCTAGTAATATTGACCAAGTATCTTTTCATGTTTTTTTTTTACCCATTTTCTAATCGAAGTTTTTGGTGTATATTTTATTGTTGGGTTTGAGAGTTCTTTATTTATTCTAGATACAAGTCCTCTCTCAGATATGTGGCTTGCAAATATTGTCTCCTGTGTGTGCCTTGTCTTCATTTTCTTAAGGGGTGAAAAATTTTTGTTTTGTTTAAGTAGTTTATCAAAGTTTTTATGGCTCATGGTTTTGGTGTGTCATATCTAAGAACCCTTCACCAAAACTTAGGTCCTGAATATTTTCTCTTATGCTGTCTTCTAAAAGTTTTATAGTTTTGTGTTTTATATTTAAGTATGTGATCCATTTTGAGTTGATTTTCACATAAGATATGAAGTTTAAGTTGAGGTTCATTCTATACTCGAAAACCTCTGAATGTTTCAACTTCTGGGGAATATGGCAGAGTAGGAGGACTCTAGGCTCACTTCAACCCATGGATACAACTAGAGAACACTTTCATCAGAGTAAACAATGTGGAAAATGACCCTAAAACTGGCAGAATAAACTCCATAACTAAATGCACTGAAGAAGCTACATTGAAGTGGGTAGGAAGGGTGGAGACATAGTTGGAAACTAAACAGACTTGCAGGACTGTCTGCAGGAGGGAGGGATGCTTTGGGCATGGAGAGGGGAAAGAAACAGATACCACATCAGGAAGCCCAAATAGGGAGAGGAGAGAAATCCCCATAATGTTTGGCTTTGAAAGCTAGAGGGGCCGAATTTCATGAGTTCTAACAACCAATGGGAATTAAAACCTGAAATTAAAAAAAATTCAGTGGGCTTGGCTCTGAGACATCTGGTGGGTAAGAGGAAACTGAGTCTCTGCCCTTAAAGAGACAGCACAACAAGCATCCTGGGGAGATACAGCATAGAAGCAGAAGTTTGAGAGCTACTTGTGGATTATGGGAAGGAGAATTATTTACTAATCTCAAATCACGTCAAGAGAAGATAGAAATCTCTGGGGAACTCCTCTAGGAACAAAGGAACTGGCAGGCACAATTTCCCTGTTTTAGCCCCCAGTGTAAACACATGACCACCTGTGAGACTTGCTATCTAAATTGCTAGCATCCCCGCCCTGCCCCTCCAGGTTGTGCTTCCACCAACTGGCCCCTCCTGACAACCTGGCTCAGTCCAGATGCTGTAGGACATCTCCCACAGAGGAACTGCTGTGTGAAAATTTGATAACATTGCCTTCTGGCCACTGCAGGTGCAGGACCTGGCCTGCAGAAGACCATGGGTTGCAAAGCTTGCTAGGACCACTGTACTGATGCCTTACTCCCCACTGGCATGTGCTTCAGCAGATCTCTGTCCAATATGCTCTTGGCCAGATCCCATACAGGGAAGTGCCACAGGTTTGGCAGTTAGCATGCAGTCCCTACAATAGCCAGCACCACTCCAAAGTGACTCCTGCCCAGAGAGAATGAAACATAACCACACACAAGTGTTATATGGGTATCCCAGCAGTGGTTTGGAGGAAAATAACCGGTCTGAGTGCCCAAGAACAAAGGATATTCAAGGGACAATAAAGGGAAAATGCCCTGCTGTTTGCTGCTACTGTATCTATGGTAAACACCTGGTCTGATTTAACTCAAGCCCAAGGTATCCCCAGACTGGCCCAAGAACACTACAGGGACCAAACAATCCCCACAAGAAGCAAAGAAAGCCATTGCAGATGATGGGACTGAAAGAAAAATGAAATCAGCCATGATAGCAGGGTGTATGCATCACAGATAGGAGATACCCATGAAGTGCCAGGTTCTGGTGAACAGGGAACACTGCATGACAGGGCTCTATAGGACCTCTTCATAAGACCATTACTTTCTTTTTTTTAATAAAGATTTTATTTATTTATTTGACACAGAGAGAAATCACAAGTAGGCAGAGAAGTAAGCAGAGGGAGATGGGGAAGCAGGCTCCCTGCTGAGCAGAGAGCTGGCTGCAGGTCTTGGTCCCAGGACCCTGAGATCATGACCTGAGCTGAAGGCAGAGGCTTAACCCACTGAGCCACCCAGGCACCCCAAGATCATTACTTTCAAATGTAGGATATGTAGCTGCCTTTCCTAACACAGAGAAAGAGACGTAGATCATTAGACAACATGAGTAGCAAGAGGAATATGTTCCAACTGAGAGAACGGGATAAAATCACAACAAGAGACATAAGCAAAACAGAGACAAGTAATAGGCCTGAGAGATAATTAAAGTAATGATCATAAAGATACTCATTGGACTTGAGAAGAGAGTGGAGGATATCAGCAAGACCCTTAACAATGAGATAAAAAAAACAGCCAACCAGAGATGAAGAACACAATAAATTTAATTAAAACTGCACTAGATGGAATAGGTAGAGCAGATGAAGCAGAAGAAGGAAGTGACCTGGAGCAGAGTAATGAAAAGAAACCAAGTGGAGCAAGTGAGAAAAAAAAAAGAAAAAGGAAAATGAGAATAGGCTTAGGGAAATCAGGAACACGATCAAGTGTAATAGCATTCACATTATAAGGATCCCAGAAGAAAAAGAGAAAAAAATGTGGCAGAAAATTCATTTGAAGAAATAATAGCTGAAAACTTCCTGAGTTTGGGAGAGGAAACAGAAATCCAGATCCAGGAGGCACAGAGATCCTCCAAGAAAATTAACCCAAGGAAGTCCACACTAAGAGACATAGTAATTAAGATGACAAAAAGTGGTGATAAAGAGAGAATTTAAAAAGCAGCAAGAGAAAAGAAAGCAGTTGTACATAAGGGAAACCCCATTAGGCTATGAGCTGATTTTTTAGCAAAGACTGTGTGGGCCAGAATGGAGTGGCATATATTCAAAGTGATGAAAAAGAAAAATCTGTAGCTTAGAATACTCTGTCCAGCTAGGCTATCATTCAGAATAGAAGGAAAGATAAAGGGTTTCCCAGAAAAACAAAAGTTAAAAGAATTCATGACCACTGAAATATCACTAGAAAATATGTTAAAGGGAACACTTTGAGTGGGAACGAAAGACCATAAGAAAGACTAATCAAAGCACAAACCCAGTAAAAATAGGTATATCACAAAAATCAGTCAAGAGACTCCAAAAATAAAAGAATGTAAGTATGACACCATATACCTGGAATGTGGGGAGAAGAAGAGTAAAGAAGGTTTCAAATTTAACTGACCATTAACTTAATATAAACTACTATATAGAGAAGAGGTCACATACGAAGTGAATGGTAACCAATAGGTATGCAAAAAATAAATTGAAAAGAATCCAAGTGTGTCACTTACAAAATCCAACTAATTGTGAGAGAAGAGAGCAAAAAAGGATAAAAACTACAAGAGCAATCATAAAACAAGTACCAAAATGGCAATAAACACACACCTATCAATAATTGAATGTAAATAGATTAAACATTCTCATCAAAAGATATAGGGTGATGTAATAGATTAAAAAAAAAGAACCATCTGTAGGCTGGCCACAAGAGACTCATTTCAGACTTAAAGTCACATGCAGATTGAAAATGAAGGTTTGGAGGAGCATTTATCATGCAAATAGATGTGAAAGAAAATCCAGAATAGCAACATTTATATTAGACAAAACTGTCTTTATTTTTTTCTGTTTTGCTTTTTATTATATATATATAATATATATATTTATATATATTTATTTTATATATGTATACACACACACATACACACACAATGGAATACTATGCAGCCATCAAAAGAAATAAAGAAGTCATGGTATATATATATATCCAAATATATATATTTATCCATTCATCTGTAGATGGACATCTAGGTTCTTTCCATAGTTTGGCTATTGTGGATATTGCTGCTATAAACTTTTGGGTGCATGTGCCCCTGAGGATCACTACCTTTGTATCTGTAGGGCAAATACCCAGTAGTGCGATTGCTAGGTCATAGGGTAGCTCTATTTTCATCTTTTTGAGAAACCTCCATACTGTTTTACAGAGTGATTGCACCAGCTTGCATTCCCACTAACAGTGCAGGAGGGTTCTCCTTTCTCCGCATCCTTGCCAACATATGTTGTTTCCTGACTTGTTAATTTTAGCCGTTCTGACTGGCATGAGGTGGTATCTCACTGTGGTTTTGATTTGTATTTCCTTGAAGCTGAGTGATGTTGAGCACTTTTTCATGTGTCTGTTGGCCATTTGGATGTCTTCTTTGGAGAAATGTCTATTCATGTCTTCTGCCAATTTCTTGATTGGGTTATTTGTTCTTTGGGTGTTGAGTTGGTAAGTTCTTTATAGATTTTGGATACTAGGCCTTTATCTGATATGTCACTTGTAAATATCGTCTCCCATTCTGTCAGTTGTCTTTTGGTTTTGTTGACTGTTTCCTTTGCTGTGCAAAAGCTTTTGATCTTTGTGAAGTCCCAAGAGTTCACTTTTGCCCTTGCTTCCCTTGCCTTTGGTGATGTTCCTAGGAAGAAGTTGCTGTGGCTGAGGTCGAAGACGTTGCTGCCTGTGTTCTCCTCAAGGATTTTGATGGATATCTGTCTCACATGGAGGTTTTTCATCCATTTTGAGGTTATTTTTGTGTGTGGTGTAAGGAAATGATCTAGTTTCATTCTTCTGCATGTGGCTGTCCAATTTTCCCAACACCATTTGTTGAACAGACTGTCTTTTTTCCATTGGACATTCTATCCTGCTTTGTTGAAGATTAGTTGACCGTAGAGTTGAGGGTCCATTTCTGGGCTCTCTGTTCTGTTCCATTGATCTATGTGTCTATTTTTGTGCCAGTACCATCCTGTCTTGATGATTACAGCTTTGTAGTAGAGGTAGAAGTCTGGAATTGTGATGCCACCAACTTTGGTTTTCTTTTTCAACATTCCTGTGGCTATTCAGGGTCTTTTCTGGTTCCATATAAACTTTAGGATTATTTGTTCCATTTCTTTGAAATAAATTGCTGGTATTTTGATGGGGATTACATTAAATGTGTAGATTGCTCTAGGTAGCACAGACATATTCACAATATTTGTTCTTTCCAATCCATGAGCATGGAACGCTTTTTCCATCTCTTTGTGTCTTCCTCAATTTTTTTTTCATGAATAATTTATAATTAGAAAACTATAAGGATTCTAGTACAGATTCCTTGCCTCTTTGGTTAGGTTTATTCCTAGGTATCTTTTGCCTTCGGGTGCAATTGTAAATGGGATCAACTCCTTAATTTCTCTTTCTTCTATCTTGTTAGTGTATAGAAATGCAACTGATTTCTGTGCATTGGTTTTATATCCCAACACTTGACTGAATTTCTGTATGAATTCTAGCAGTTTTGGAGTGGCATCTTCTGGGTTTCCCACATAAAGCATCATATCATCTGCAAAGGGTGAATGTTTGACTTCGTTGCTGATCTGGATGAATTTTTATTTATTTGTTTTCTGATTGCTGATGCTAGGACTTCTAGTACTATGTTGAATAGTAGTGGTGAATAGTGGACAGCCCTGCCATGTTCCTGACCTTAGGGGAAAAGCTCTGTTTTTCCCCATTGAGAATGATATTTACTGAGGGTTTTTCATAGATGACTTTGATGATATTGAGGTATGTGCCCTCTGTGCCCACACTGTGAAAAGTTTTGATCAAGAAAGTATGCTGTACTTTGTCAAATGCTTTTTCACCATCTATTGAGAGTATCGTATGGTTCTTGTTTTTTCTTTTATTAATGTATTATATCACATTGATTGGCTTATGGATGTTGAACCAACCTTGGAGCCCAGGAATAAATCCCACTTGGTCATGGTGAATAATCCTTTTAATGTACTGCTGGATCCTATTGGCTAGTATTTTGGTGAGAATTTTTGCATCTGTGTTCATCAAGGATATTGGTCTGTAATTCTCCTTTTTGATAGGGTCTTGGTCTGGTTTTGGGATCAAGGTAATGCTGGTTTCATAAAATGAGTTTGGAAGTTTTCCTTCCATTTCTAGTTTTTGGAACAGTTTCAGGCTAATAGGTATTAATTCTTCTTTAAATATTTGGTAGAATTCCTCTGGAAAGCCGCCTGGCCCTGGGCTCTTGTTTTTTGGGAAATTTTGCATGACTGCTTCAATCTCCTTACTGGTTATGGGTCTGTTCAGTTTTTGTATTTCTTCCTTGTTCAGTTTTGGCAGTTTATATGTCTCTAGGAAAGCGACCATTTCTTCCAGGTTGTCAAATTTGCTGGTGTAGAGTTGCTCATAATAAGTTCTTATAATTGTTTGTATTTCTTTGGTTTGGTTGTTATTTCTCCTCTTTCATTCATGATTTTATTAATTTGGGTCTTTTCTTCTTTTCTCCTTTCTTTTTAAAAAGTCTGGCTAGGGGTTTATCGAACTTATTAATTCTTTCAATGAACCACCTTCCAGTTTCATTGATTTGTTCTACTGTTCTTTCGGTTTCTACTTCATTGATTTCTGCTCTGATCTTTATGATTTCTCTTTTCCTGCTGGGTTTAGGCTTTTTTTTCTGTTCTTTCTCCAGCTCCTGTAGGTGTAGGGTTAGGTTGTTTACTTGAGACCTTTCTTGTTTCTTGAGAAAGGCTGGTATTGTTATCTACTTTTCTCTCAGGAAAAGTATTAGCTGTGTCCCAAAGATTTTGAACAGTTGTGTTTTCATTTTCATTTGTTTCCATGAATTTTTTAAAATTCTTCTTTAATTTCTTGGTTGACCCATTCATTCTTTAGTAGAATGTTCTTTAGCCTACATGTATTTGAGTTCTTTCCAACTTTCCTCTTGTGATTGAGTTCTATTTTCAGAGCATTATGGTCTGAAAATATGCAGGGAATGATCCCAGTCTTTTTGTACCAGTTGAGACCTAGTTTGGGATCCAGGATGTGATCTACTCTGGAGAATGTTCCATGTGCACTATAGAAGAATGTGTATTCTGTTGCTTTGGGATGGAATGTTCTAAATGTATCTGTGATGTCCATCTGGTCCAGTGTGTCATTTAAAGCCTTTATTTCCTTGTTGATCTTTTGCTTAGATTATCTGTCCATTCCAGTAAGGGGGGTGTTAAAGTCCTCTACTCTTATTGTATTATTGTTGATGTGTTTCTTTGATTTTGTTATTAATTGGTTTATGTAACTGGCTGCTACCCTATTAGGGGCATAGATATTTAAAATTTTTAGATTTTCTTGTTGGAAAGATGCTTTAAGTATAATATAGTGTCCTTCCTCATCTCTTATTATAGTCTTTGGCTTAAAATCTAATTTATCTGTTATAAGGATTGCCACCCCAGCTTTCTTTTGATGTCCACTAGCATGGTAAATTTTTTTCCACCCCCTCACTTTAAATCTGTAGGTGTCTTTGGGTGTAAAATGAGTTTCTTGTAGACAGCATATCGATGGGTCTTGTTTTTTTTTTATCCATTCTGATATCCTGTGTCTTCTGATTGGGGCATTTAGCCCATTTACTTTCAGGGTAATTATTGAAAGATAAGAATTTAGCGCCATTGTGTTGCCTGTAAGGTGACTGTTACTGTGTGTTCTCTCTGTTCTTTTGTGGTCTGTTTCTTTTAGGCTCTCCCTTTGCTTAGAGGAACCCATTGAATGTTTCCTGTGGGGCTGGCTTGGTATTTGCAAATTCCTTTAATTTTTGTTTGTCATGGAAGCTTTTTATCTCTCCTATTTTCAACGACAGCCTAGCTGGATATAGTATTTTTGCCTGCATATTTTTCTCATTTAGTGCTCTGAATATATCATGCCAGTCCTTTCTGGACTGCCAGGTCTCTGTGGATAGGTCTGCTGTCAGTCTAATATTTCTGTATGTTACAGAACCTTTGTCCTGTGATGCTTTTAGGATTTTCTCTTTGTCACTACAACTTGTAACTTTTACTATTAGATGATGGGTTGTGGACCTATTTTTATTGATTTTGATGGGGTTTCTCTGTACCTCCTGGATTTTGATGCTTGTTCCCTTTGCCCAATTAGGGAAATTCTCTAGTATAACTTGCTCCAATATACCTTCTTCTCTCTTCTTCTTCTGGGATCCCAATTATTCTAATATTCTTTCGTCTTATGGTATCAGTTATCTCGAATTCTCCCCCTTGGTCCAGTAGTTGTTTGTCTCTCTTTTGCTCAGATTCTTTATTCTCTGTCATTTGGTCTTCTATAGCACTAATTCTCTCTTCTGCCTCCTTTGTCCTAGCAGCAAGAGCCTCCATTTTTTATTGTACCTCATTAATAGCTTTTTGGATTTCATCTTGGTTAGATTTTAGTTCTTTTTTTTTCCCAGAAAGGGTTTTTATTTCTCCAGCGGGGGATTTTCTAATATCTTCCATGTTTTTTTCAAGCCCAGCTAGCACCTTGGTAATCGTCATTCTGAACTATAGTTCTTACATATTACTAAGGTCCACATTGATTAGGTCCCTAGCCATCTGTACTTCCTCTTGTTCCTTTTTGTGGTGAGTTTTTCCGCCTTGTCATTTTATCCAGATAAGAATAGATGAATGAAAGAACAAAATACTAAAGGTTAGCAATGACCCCAGAAAAATATACACTAACCAAATCAGAAGAGACCTGAAACCGGAGGGAGGCAATAGGGAAAAAATAGAATATATATATATATATATGACGACTGGTGAATTGAACAGAGCCACACACTTGGTTTTGGGTGTATTTTGTTCTGTTAGAAGAAACTACCTCCCCAAATTTTAAAGAAAGAAAAACCTAATTATATATACACAAATAAGGGTAAGCACAATGAAGTGATGGAATTAAATTGTAAAGATGAAAATTAATAAAGAATCTAAAAAAGGAATTGGTAAGATAAGAAGTTGGTTGAAAAAAGAAAAAAAGAGGAAGGAATATGATCAGGCTGGAGACTAGAACAAAGCCATGTGCCAGATTTAGGGTATATTTTGATCTGTTAGAAAAAATTATATTCCAAAATTTTAAAGAAAAAAATCATATCTGTTCAGAAAATAAGTTTAAATACAATGAAGGCATAATATATGACTATAACAATGAAAATTTAAAAAGATTTTTAAAAAGGTATTGATGAGATAAAATAGTTAAAAAAACGTTAAAATAGGAAAGAGGAAAAATTTAAAAAAAGAATAAGAAAAAAATAAAATTCAAAAAATTTAACTTTGAAAGACTAAAGAATCATGGGGAAAAAGCCATGAATTCTATGTGTTGCTTTCCTAATTCTGGAGTTCCACAGTTCTCATTGATCGGTGAACTTGGTCTTGGCAGGATGTTCTTGCTCATTTTCTGGGGGAGGGTACTGTTGCAGTGATTCTCAAGTGTCTTTGCCTGAGGTGGAATTGCGCCGCTCTTGCCAGGGCCACACTAAGTAATCTGCTCAGGTTCTCTCTCTGTACCTTTTATTTTCTCAATGCTTTCTGTACAGCTTTGGAGGATGGGAATGAAAATGGCAGCCTCCCAATATTTGATGCAGGGGAGCCAAGAGCTCAGGGCCCCACTCCTCTGTGAGCCCTCAGAGAAAAGTAGTCAATCCCTTCCTTCTCCCTGGTCTCTGGCTGCACTCTGAGCTCACCCAGCCTGTGACTGAGCATTTCTATCTCTGACACCCAGCCCCGTTTGGAATCTCCAAACCCAACAGATTTCTGCAGTACTCTCCTGTGCTGCTCCTCCTTGAGGAAGAAGGAGGGGGTCTCTCCAGATCTGCCACTTGTGGGGTCCCTGCTCAAAGAGCAGTGGCTCGAGTGTGCCTTGGGCCATGGTTTAAGGTAATCCTGAGCTGAGAGCCCACTGCTTGACTCCATCTCTGTAGCTGGCTTCTCAGCTTTGATACCTGGGATCTCTGCCACACTCAGACCCCCCTGGTCTTTTTGTGGCCCCACAGTTCCTGAGACCACACTGTCCCAGCAAGGGCTCCACCCCCCCCACCCCCGCTTAGCCTCTGGAGCGACGTCCCTCAGGGGAGCAGACTTCTAAAAATTCTGATTTTGTACTCCACTGCTCTCTCATCTGCCGGGACCCAGCTCCTCCCCTGTGGTCTATCTTCCCGTTGCTTTGGGTTCACTTCTCCACAAGTCCTACTTTCCAGAAAGTGGTCAATTTTCTGTTCACAGAATTGCTGCTCTTCTCTTCCATCTCCTGTTGAGTTTGTAGGTATTCAGAATGGTTTGATAACTATCTGACTGAACTCCTGGGATGTGATGATAATCAGTTTCCTACTCCTCCACCATCTTGCTCCTCCCCCATCCACAGGTCAGAATTTTATATAGGAACTAGGCCTCCCTTTCCATTGCTACTTTTTTTTTGGTGTTGAGGGGATTCTAAGAGGGAATTTTCTAGCCCTGTTGGCCTACCTCAAGAGGCGAGACAAGTCTCAAATAAACAATCTAAAATTACATATAAAGGAACTAGAGAAATAAGAACAATCAAAATCCAAAACCAGGAAAAGGAAGGAAATAGTAAAGATTAGGGCAGAAATAAATAAAATTGAATCAGTGTATCTTCATTCTCATTGGTTTCTATGAATTGATTAAGTTCTTCTTTGATTTCCAGGTTGACCCAAACCTTCTTGAGCAGGATGGTCTTTAGCTTCCAAGTGTTAGAATTTCTTCCAAATTTTTTCTTGTGATTGAGTTCCAGTTTCAAATTATTGTGGTTTGAGAAGATGCAGGAAATAATATCAGTCTTTTGGTATCAGTTGAGACCTGATTTGTGACCCAGTATGTGGTCTATTCTGGAGAATGTTCCATGTATGTTTGAGAAGAATGAATATTCTGTTGTTTTAGGGTGGAATGTTCTGTATATATCTTTGGGGTCCATCTAGTCCAGTGTGTCATTCAAAGCTCTTGTTTCTTTGTTGATTTTCTGCTTAGTTGGTTTGTCTATTGCTGAGAGTGGAATGTTAAGGTCTCCCACAATTAATGTATTATTATCAATATGTCTCTTTATTTTGGTTAACAGTTGGCTCAGGTAGTGGGCTGCTCCCATATTTGGGGCATAGATATTTACAATTGTTAGATCTTCTTGTTGGATAGACCTTTTAAGAATAACATAGTGTCCTTCTGTATCTCTAACTGCAGTCTTTAGCTTAAAATCTAATTTGTTTGATATGGGAATTGCTGTCCCAGCTTTCTTTTGTGGTCCGTTGGCATGAAACACAGTTCTCTATCTCTTCATTTTCAGTCTGGATGTATCTTTAGGTTCAAAACGCATCTCTTGTAGAGAGCATATGCATGGGTCCTGTCTTTTTATCCAATCTGCAACCCTGTGCCATTTTATGGGAGCATTTAGGCCATTCACATTGAAAGTGATTATTGACAGATAAGATTTTATTGTCATCATGTTGCCTGTGAGGCCCTTGTTTCTAAAGATTGTCTCTGTATGTTTCTGTTCTATATCACTCTTGGGGTCTTTCTCCTTTTATAGAACCCCCCTTAATATTTCTTGCAGGGCCTGCTTAGTGGTCGCATATTCTTTCAATCTCTGCCGGTACTGGAAGCTTCTTATTTCTCCATCCATTCTAAATGACAACCTTGCCAGATAAAGAATTCTTGGTTGCATATTCTTCTCATTTAATACCCTGAATATGTTTTGTCAGCCCTTTCTGGCTTGCCAGGTCTCTGTGGACAAGTCTAACAATATCCTGATGTTCCTCCATCTGTATGTAAATAATCTCTTCTGCCTAACTTCCCTTAAAATGTTTTCCTTGATTCTAAGATTTATGAGTTTTACTATTACATGCCCGGGTGTCAGTAATATGGAAAGAGCCAAACGTCTATTGACAGATGCATGGATAAAGAAGATGTGGTATATATATCACATCTGTATGTGTACACACACACACACAATAGAATATTATTTAGCTATAAAAAAGAATAAAATCTTGCCATTTTCAAGGATGTGATGACTTGGATGCAACTAGAGGGTATTATGTTAAGCTAAATAAGTCAGTCAGAGAAAGTCAAATACCATATGATTTCAGTCATATGTGGAATTTAAGAAACAAAGAAGATGAACATAGGGAAAGGAAGGAAAAATAAAATACAATAAAAACAGAGAGGAAGGCAAACTCTAAGAAACTTTTAACTATAGGAAACAAATAGGGTTACTGGATTGGAGGTAGGTTGGGGGATGGGGGTAATCATATGATGGGCATTAAGGCGGATGCCTGTTGTAATGAGCACTGGGTGTTATATGCAACTGATGAATTACTAAATTCTACCCCTGAAACTAATAATATGCTATATGCTAACTAAATTGAATTTAAGTAAGAAATTAAAAGAAACCCTCAACAAAGTAGGGATAGAAGGAACATACCTCAACATCATAAGAGACATATACCAAAGACCTACAACTAATACAACCCTCAGTGGGGAAAAATTGAGATTCTTTTCCTCTATGGTTAGGAAAATGACAGAGATGTCCACTTTCACCACTTTTATTTAACATAGTACTGTAGGTGCTAGCAATCAGACCACAACAAAAGGAAATTGGAGGCATCTAAGTCAGCAAGGAATTCAAACCTTCACTTTTCACAGACAACATGATACTCTATATAGAAAATACAAAAGACTCCTTCAAAAAATTACTTCAACTGATACATGAATTCAGTAAAGTCACCAGAAAGAAAATTGATGTACAGAAATATGTTGCATTTCTATTGACCAATAATGGAGCAGCTGTAAAAGAAATCAAGGAATCAACCCATTTACAACTGTAGCAAAACCCATAAGATACCTTGGACTAAACCTAACTAAAGAGGTGAAAGATCTGTACTCTGAAAACTTTAGAACACTTATGAAAGAAATTGAAGATGACAGAAAGAAAAGGAAAAACATTCCATTCTCATGGATTGGAAGACCTATTATTGTTAAAATGTCTATACTGCCCAGAGCAATGTACACATTTAACTCAATCCTTATCAAAATACCACCAGCAATTTTCACAGCGGTAAAAGAAACAATCTTCAAATTTGTATTGAATCATAAAAGATTCAAAATAGCCAAAGCAGTCTTAAAAAAGAAAAGCAAAGCTGAAGGTATCACAATGCCAGACCTCAAGCTATATTACAATTCTATAGTAATCAAGATATTATGGTACTGGAACAAAAATAGACACATAAATCAATGGAACCAAAGTAAAAAACCAGAAATTGACTCACAATTACATGGTGAACTAATATTTGACAAAGCAGTAAAGAATATCCAATGGAAAAAAGACAGTCTTTTTAAACAAATGGTGCTGGGAAAATAGGACGGCAATATGTATAAAAATGAAATTGGACTACTTTCTTCCATCATACACAAAAATAAATTGAAAATGGTTGAAATTCCTAAATATGAGACAGGAAACCATCAAAATTCTTGAGGAGAATACAGGCAAGAACTTCTTTGATATTGGCCATAGCAACTTATTGCTAGATATGCCTCCTGAGGCAAGGGAAACAAAAGCAAAATGATTTTTGGGACTTCATCAAGATAAAAAAAATGCACAGTGAAGGAAACAATCACCAAATCTAAAAGGCAACCTTTAGAATGGGAGCAGATATTTGTAAATGACATATTTGTTAAAGGGTTAGCATCCAAAATCTGTAAAAACTTGTCAAACTCAACACCCTAGAAAAAATAATCCAGTTAAAAAATGGGCAGAAGACATGGATAGGCATTTTTCCAAAAAAGATATCCAGATCGCTAACAGACACATGAAAAAATACTCAACATCACTCATCATCAGGGAAATGCGAATCAAAATTACAATGAGATTACTTTACATCTGTCAACATGGCTAAAATTAACAACACAGGAAACAACAGACATTAGGAAGGAGAAAGGGGAACCCTCTCACACTTTTTGTGTGAATTCAAACTGGTGCAGCGAACTCTGGAAAACAGTGTGGATGTTTCTCAAAAAGTTAAAAATAGAACTACCCTATGACCCAGCAATCGCACTAGTTGGTATTTATCCAAAGGATTAAGAAATACTGATTCAGAGAGACACATGCATCCTGATGTTTATAGCAGCAGTATGTACAATAGCCAAATTACAGAAACAGTCCCAATTTCCATCTACTGATGAATGGATAAGGAAGATGTGGAATACATAATGGAATATTACTCGGCCTCAAGAAGAAGGGAACCTTGCTTTTTGCAATGATGTGGATGGAGTTAGAGTGCATTATGCTAAGTGAAATAGAGAAAGACAAATACTATATGATTTTACTCACATGTCAAATTTAAGAAACAAAACAAATGAACATAGAGGGTAAAGAAAAGAGAGAGACAAACTGTTAAACAGACTCTTGGACTATAGAGAAGTAAACTGAGTTTTGTTGGTGGGGAGGTAAGTGTGGGAGTGGGTTAAATGGGTGATGGGTATTAAGGAGGGCACTTTTTAAAAAAAGATTTTATTTATTTATTTGACACAGAGAGAGAGATCACAAGTAGGCAGAGAGGCAGGCAGAGAGAGAGGAGGAAGCAGGCTCC
>LNAC01000821.1:482802-494210 GCA_002007465.1 Ailurus styani
GCCCTATGCGGGCCTTGATCCCAGGACCCTGAGATCATGACCTGAGCTGAAGGCAGAGGCTTTAACCCACTGAGCCACCCAGGCGCCCAAGGAGGGCACTTTTGATGAGTAATGGGTGTTATATGTAAGTGATGGATCACTGAATTCTACTCCTGAAAATAATATGGTATATGCTACTTAACTAGAAATTATTATTATTTTTAAAAAATTTTTAACATCTTAATTTAATTTTATTTTTTTCAGTGTTCCAAGATTCATTGTTTCATTCTCCTAAAGTCCTCCATTTTAAGTGAATTGGGGTAAATCAGAGGGGAAGACAAACCATGAGAGACTGTGGACTCTAAGAAATAAACTGACAGTTTTGGAGGGGAGGGGGGAGGAGGGATTGGTGAGCCTGGTGGTGGGTATTAAGGAGGGCAGGTATTACATGGAGCACTGGGTTAGGTGCATAAACAATGGATCTAGGGTCACTGAAAAAATAAAATAAAAAATAAATTAAAAAAAGATTCATTGTTTATGCACCACACCCAGTGCTCCATGAAATACGTTCCCTCCTTAATACCCACCACCAGGCTCAACCATCCACCCTCTCCCATCCCCTCCATAACCCTCAGTTTGTTTCTGAGTCCACAGTCTCTCATCTTTCATCTCCCCCTCCAATTTACCCCAATTCACTTTTCCTTTCCTTCTCCTAATGTCCTCCATTTTATTCCTTATACTCCACAAGTAAGTGAAACCATATGATTTTGACTTTCTCTGCTTAACTTATTTCGCTCAGCATAATCTCCTACAGTCCCGTCCTTGTTGATACAAAAATTGGGTATTCATCTTCTCTGATGGAGGAGTAATATTCCATTGTATATATGGACCACATCTTCTTTATCCATTTGGGTGTTGAAGGGCATTTCGGCTCTTTCCACAGTTTGGCGATTGTGGCCATTGGTGCTATGAACATTGGGGTACACATGGCCCTTCTTTTCAGTACATCTGTATCTCTGGGGTAAATACCCAGTAGTGCAATTGAAGGGTCATAGGGTAGCTCTATTTTTAATTTTTTGAGGAATCTCCACAGTTTTCCAAAGTGGCTACACCAACTTGCATTCTCACCAACAGTGTAAGAGGCTTCTCCTTTCTCCACATCCCCTCCAACATTTGTCGTTTCCTGTCCTGTAAATAAACAATTGAAACAAATGAACAAAAGTTAAAAAAAGAAAAAAGTTTGACTGGAAAAGTTGACATTTGGGGGATGATGGTAAGGTTCTGTACCTTGGTAGGGATTGCAATTACACAGATATATGCATTTGTTAGAATTCTCAAAATGTTATTTTACTATTTGTTTTTTAATGTATGTACAGATTTCTTCATGGTAACTGTAAAGTTATATTGAATTTTAGATAATGACATGCATGCTGAAGTGTATAGTGGTAAAGTTTACTTATGTCTGCTACTTACTTGAAACACAATGAACAATAAGAGAGATTAATGGATAGATTGAAAGATGGATAGATACATAATAAAATAAGTAAAATGTAAATTATGGAATCTAGGTAGTAGGTATATGGATGTTCTCTGTAGAAATCTGTTCATTTTTCTATATACAGAGTCAACTTCATGTGTGTGTGACCTGTGTGGTCACACAAGGTTTCAGGCTGAGAAGGGTCTTGAAGTTGATTTAATGCTCTATTGTCACTTTTCTGAAGTTCTTAATAATTTCATCTTTGAATTTGTGTTTTGTGAGTGAAGTCCAGTGGGACAATGGAGCATGCACATGGGCAGAGTAGATACACATAATATGTGTGCCTACTGTTCCTTGCCACTTCATTTGCTTATAGTGTTTGTGATGCTACATAACTCAGAATTCTCATGGACCCACAATATGTGGGAAGTCAGCAAGATTCAAACTGTGCAAAGTAAACAAGTTACATGTCCGACTGAATTAGTGGATGCACTTACAACCCCAGGAATCTACACCTTCCATTCAAACCAGAGCTTGCTATGGATGTAAAAGGAAGGCAATGGCAGTCTAAGATACATGAATGACATAGGAATGCTATTCTGTTCTTCTTGACTCACATAACTTCTCTGTATTAACCAACCTCTGTTGCTACATATAATGATATTGAAGTAAAGAGAAAGATGGGACAACTCATAGTTCCCTTTCATTTTACTCTTTTCTTACTCATCAGCAAACCAAGGTAGAGAATGTTGGTAAAATGTGTGCATATCAAAAAATGAAATCAAAATGAGTTGAATTAGTTTTGTGCAACATTTCACTGTTCTGGTAAGAACAAAACATATGCACATGTGAGAGCTATGAAATATAAATTGTGTAATTTTGGTGATTCTGCATATGAGTTGAATGCTCTTATATTTGCCTTTAAAACTGGTTTTGCACGATATAAAAATAAATAGTAAAATTCATGTTTATAATTTAAAATTTTTATTTTTCTTTACTTATAACAATAAAAAATAACAAATAGAAAACACTATGACAATTTGAGAAAGAGTTCTAATGAGTGAGAGCATACACATGAAAACAGAAAAATGAAAAATGGATTATATTTTAGTAACTTTGGCAGAATTTCCTTGTTTTTTTTTAAGATTTATTTATTTGAGAGAGAGAGAGAGGACAGAGAGGTAGAGGGAGAGGGAGAGAATCCTAAAGCAGACACCCCACTGACATGGAGCCTGATGTGAGCTCGATCTCATGATCCTGAGATCATGACCTGAGCCAAAATCAAGAGTTGGATGCTTAACTGACTGAGCCATGCAGGTGTCCATCCCTGTTTTTTTAAAAGATGAGCCTCACATTTTCATTTTGCTCTGGCCTCACCAATTATAGCCTCACCAATCTGGCTGTGTTTTTAAAGTTTCTTTTAATAAAATGTGGGGAAGAAAATCCTTCCTGTTCTTTAAATCTGAGCCCAAAACTCCTGTGAAGTTTTGTTTTGCCATACCAAACAAAAGTAATTTTTGAATTCTTTTAATTCCTAGTGTAAAGATCAGCTCTGCTATTACCTGGCTATCTAGCCATGAGGAGAATACTCTTTCCCTCTCAGGGTTTGTGTCTTTACTTATACAATGAAGAGGTTTAACTAGATGGTCTTGTCTAAAGGTATTTCCTACTGGGAGACAGCTTCTCTCACTTATACTATTTATTCATCTTTTAGTAAGATAGTATTTTTATTTATTTATTTGTGTTAATTTTTTAAAAAATTCCAGTATAGTTCACATACAGTGCTATATTAGTTTCAGGTGTACAATATAGTGATCCAACAGTTCCCCATATTACTCAGTGTTTATCAAGACAAATGCACTCCTAATCTCCTTCACCCATTTCACCCATCTCCCCAACAAACTTCCCTCTGGTAACCATCAGTTTGTTCTCTATAGTTAAGAGTCTGTTTCTTGGTTTATCTATTTTTCTTGTCCTTTGTTCATTTGTTTTATTTCTTAAATTCCACATATGAGTGAAAGTCATTGGTATTTGTCTTTCTCTGACTGGTTTACTTTGCTTAGCATTACACTCTCTAGGTCTCTCCATATAGTTGTAAATGGTAAGATTTCATGCATTTTATGGCAGAATAAGATTCTATTATATATGTACTACATTTTCTTTACCCATTCATCTATTGAAGGACACTTGGTATGCTTCCATGGTTTGGCTATTGTAAATGATGTTGCAATAAACTTAGGGGTGCATATATCCCTTCAAATTAGTGTTTTTGTGTTCCTTGAATAAACATGCAGTAGTGTGATGACTGGATTATAGGGTAGTTTTATTATTAACTTTTTGAGTAATCTCCATACTCTCTTACACAGTGGTTATACTAGTTTGCATGTCCACCAAAAGTGCACAAGTGTTTATTTTTCTCCATCCTTGACAAGATTGTTTCTTGAATTTTTGATTTTAGCCATTCTGATAGGTTTGAGGTAATATCTCACTGTGGTTTTGAACTGCATTTCCCTTATTATGAATGTCATTAAACAACTATTCCTGTGTCTACGGCCATGTGGATGTATTCTTTGGAAAAAATATCTCTTCATGTCTTACTCCAATTTTTAATTGGATTACTTGTTTTTTGGGTGTTGAGTTGTGTAAGTTCTTTATATGTTTCAGTTACTAACCTTTTATTGGAATATAATTTGGAAATATCTTCTCCCATTCTTTTAGTTACCTTTGAGCTTTGTTGTTTGTTTCCTTCGTTGTGCAGAAGGTTTTTATTTTCATGTAGTCTCAATTGTTCAGTTTTGTTTTTTTCCTCTTACCCAAAGGGACATATCTAGAAGGATTTTGTCACAATCAATGTCAGAGAAATTACTACCTGTGCTCTCTTCTAGGATTTTCATGATTTCAGGTGTTCCAGTTAGGTCCTTAATCCATTTTGAGTTTATTTTTGTGTATGGTGTAAGAAAGTGGTCTAGTTTTATTCTTTTGCATGTAGCTGTCTAGTTTTTCCAGCACCATTTGTGGATAAGACTATCTTTATTCCACTGCATATTCTTGCATAATTTATGGGAGATCAATTGATCATATACTTGTGGGTTTGTTTCTGGGATTTCTATCCTTTTCCATTAAACTATGTGTCTGTTTTTGTGCCAGTACCATACTGTTTTTTAAATTTAAATTCAACTTAGTTAATACACAGTGTATTATTAGTTTCAGGGGTAGAATTTAGTGATGCATCAGTTGCATATAACAGCCAGTGCTCATCACATCAAGTACCCTCTTTAATGCCTATTACCTGATTACTCCATCTCCCCCACCTCCCCTCCAGCGACATTCATTTTATTCATTAGTTAAGAGTCTTTTAAGGTTTGCCTACCTCTCTGTTTTTATCTTATTTTATTTTTACTTCTCTTCCCTTATGTTCATCTGCTGTGTTTCTTAAATTCCACATATGAGTGAAATCATATGGTATTTGACTTTCATTATTATCATTATTATTATTATTAATTATTATTATTATTTGCTCCAGGGTTACAGGTCTGTGAATTATCAGGCTTACACCTCTCACAGCACTCACCATAGCGCAAACCCTCCCCAGTGACCATAACACATCCACGCTACCCCTGGGTATTTGACTTTCTCTGACTGACTTATTTAGCTAGCATAATACCCTCTAGTTGCATCCAAGTCATTGCATCCTTGCAAATGGAAAGTTTTCATTCTTTTTGATGGCTGAGTAATATTCCATGCTATATACATCTCCATCTGTCAACGGACATTGGGCTCTTTCCATATTTTGGCTATTGTGGACATTGTTGTTGTAAACATTGGAGTGCATGTGCCCCTTTGAATCACTATGTTTGTTTCTTTGGATAAATACCTAGTAGTGCAATTGCTGGGTTATAGGGTAGTTCTATTTTTAACTTTTTGAGGAAGCTCCATACTCTTTTCCAGAGTGGCTGCACCACTTTGCATTCCCACCAACTGTATAAGAACATTCCCCTTCCTCTGGATCCTTACCAACATCTGTTGTTTCCTGAGTTGTTAATTTTAGCTATTCTGAATGGTGTGAAGGGGTATCTCATTGTAGTTTTGATTTGTATTTCCCAGATGCCAAGTTATGTTGAGATTTTTTTCATGTGTCTGTAGCCATTTGTATGTCTTCTTTGGAGAAAAGTCTGTTCATGTCTTCTGCCCATTTCTTGACTGAATATTTTGTTTTTGGGGTGTTGAGTTTAATAAGTTCTTTATAAATTTTGGATACTAGCCCTTTATCTGTTAGGACATTTGCAAATATCTTTTCTCAGTCCATAGGTTACCTTTTAGTTTTGTTGGCTATATCCTTTGCTGTGCAAAAGTTTTTATTTTGATGAAGACCCAATAGTTTATTTTTACTTTTGTTTCTGTATGGTATAAGAAAGTGGTCCAGTTTCTTTCTTCTGCATGTGGCTGTCCAATTTTCCCAACACCATTTGTGGAAGAGACTGTCTTTTTTTCCATTGGATATTCATTCCTATTTTGTTGAAGATTCATTGACCGTAGAGCTGAGGGTCCATTTCTGGGTTTTCTATTCTGGTCCATTGATCTCTGTGTCCATTTTAGTGCCAAAACCATAATGTTTTGACAATTACAGCTTTAAAATATAGCTTGAAGTCCAGAATTGTGATGTCTCCAGTTTTGGATTTCTTTTTCAAGATTGCTTTGGCTATATGAGGTCTTTTCTGGTTCCATAAAAATTTTAGGATTATTTGTTCCACCTCTGTGAAAAATGCTGGTTGCATTTTGATAAGGGTTGCATTGAATGCATAGATTGCTTTGGGTAGTATAGACATTTTAACAATATTTTTTCCTCCAATCCATGAGCATGAACTTTTTTTCCATGTCTTGGTGTCTTCCTCAATTTATTTCATAAGTGTTTTATAGTTTTCAAAGTCTCTCAGCTCCTTTACACCTTTGCTTAGGTTTATTCCTAGGTATCTTATGATTTCTGGTGCAATTTTAAATGGGAACAATTCCTTGATTTCTCTTTCTGCTGCTTCATTGTTAGTGTATAGAAATGCAGCAGATTTTTTGTGCATTGATTTTTTATCCTCTGACTTTGCTAAATTCCTGTATCAGTTGTAACAATTTTTTCATGGTCTTTTGGGTTTTCTACATAGTGTATCATGTCATCTGTGAAAATGAAAGTTTGACTTCTTTGCCAATTTGGATGCCTTTTATTTCTTTTTGTTGTCTGATTGCTGAGGCTAGGACTTCCAGTAATATGTTGAACAATAGTGGTGAAAGTGGACAACCCTGTCATGTTTCTGACCTTAGGGGAAAAGCTCAAATGTACCAGATTGCCATTTTCCCCATTAAGAATGATATTTGCTGTGGGTCTTTTATATGTAGTCTTTATGATGTTTAGTTATGCTTATGTTTAGTTATGTTCTATTCTTATATTTTGAAGGATTTTTATTAAGAAAGGATGCTATAATTTGTCAAATGCTTTTTCTGTATCTATTGATACTTATGTTTCCTGCCTTTCTTTTATTAATATGGTGTATCCCACTGATTAATCTGCAGATGTTGAACCACCCCAGCAGCCTAGGAATAAATTTTACTTGGTTCTGGTGAACAATCCTTTTAATATAATTGGATCTTATTAGCTAGTATCTTAGTGAGAATTTTTGCATCCATGTTCATCAGGGATATTGGTCTGTAATTCTTTTTAGTGGGATCTTTTTCCCATTTTGGGAGCAAGGTAATTCTGGTCTCATAGAAAGAATTTGGAAGTTTTCCTTATTCTTCTATTTTTTGGAACAGATTGAGAAGAATAGGTATTAATTCTTCTTTAAATGTTTGGTGGAATTTCCCTCAGAAGGCATCTGTCCATGGACTCTTTTGTTTTTTTAAAGATTTATTTATTTGAGAGAGAGAGAGAGAGAGAGAGAGAGAGAGAGAGAGAGAGTTTGAGCAGGTGGAGGGGCAGAAGGAAAGAGAGGAGCAGACTCTGCTCTGAGCATGGAGCCAGCCACGGGGCTCAATCTCAAGATCCTGAGATCATGATCTGAGCTGAAATCAAGAGTTGGATGTTTGATGACTAAGCCACCCAGGTGCCCCCAACTGTGGACTCATATTTGTTGGGAGCTCTTTGATTATTGTTTCAATTTCTTTGCTCATTACTGTTCTGTTCAAGTTTTCTATTTTTTCCTTTTCAGTTTTGGGACCTTATGTTTCTAGGAATTTATCCATTCCTTCCAGATTGCCTAACTTGTTGGCATATAATTATTCACAATATTCTCCTATAATTGTTTGTATTTCTTTGATATTTATTGGGATCTTGCCTCTTTCATTGATGATTTTAATTATTAGGGTCTTTTTTATTTTTGATGAATGTGGCTAGGGGTTTATCAATTTTGTTAATTCTTTCTAAGAACCAACTCCTAGTTTCATTGATCTGTTCTACTCTTTTCTTGATTTCTCTATCATTGATTTCTGCTCTAGTCTTTGTTATTTCTCTTCTTCTGCTGCATTTAAGCTTTATTTGCTATTCTTTTACAAACTCCTTTAGATGTAAGATTAAGTTGTGTATTTGAGACTTTTCTTGTTTCTTGAGGAGGGCTTGTATTGCTATATTCTTCCCTCTTAGGACTGCCTTTGTTGCATCCCAAAGGTTTTAAACTGTCATGTTTTCATTTTCACTTGCCTCCATATATTTTAAAAATTCTTCTTTAATTTCCTAATTGACCCATTTATTCTTTAGTGGAATGTTCTTTAACCTCCATGAATTTGTGATCTTTTGAAATTTTTTCTTGTGGGTGACTTTATATTTCATACCACTGTAGTCTGAATATATGTATGGCATAAACTCAATCTTTTTGTACCATTTGAGTCCTGATTTTTGACCCAGTATGTGATCTTTTCTGGAGAATGTTCCATGTGCAGTTGAAAATAATGTGTTTTCTGGTGCTTTAGGATGAAATGCTCTGAATATATCTGTGAAGTCCATGTGGTCCAGTGTGTCATTGAAAAGCCATTTCCTTGTTGATTTTCTGCTTAGATGATCTGTCCATTGCTGTGAGTGTGGTGTTAAAGTCCCTTACTATTACTGAACTCTTACCAATTATTATCAATGAGTTTCTTTACATTTGTTATTAATTGGTTTATATATTTGGGTGTTTCCATGTTAGGAACGTAAATATTTACAATTGTTAGATCTTCTTGTAGATTTTCTTGTTGGATAGACCCCTTTATTATGATATGGTGTCCTTCTGGATCTCTTATTACAGTCTTCTGTTTAAAATCTGGTTTGATATATGGATGGCTTTTCCAGCATTGTTCTGATGTTCATTAGCATGATAATTGTTTTCCACTCCTTCACTTCCAATCTGGCATTATTTTGGGGTCTAAAATGAGTCTCTTCTAAACAGCATATCGATGGGTCTTATTTTTTTTATCCATTCTGATGCCCTATGTCTTTTGATTGGGGTATTTAGTCTTTTTATATTATAGTAATTATTGAAAGACATGAACTTAGTGCCATTTTATTACCTGTAAATTCACTGTTCCTTTAGATTGTCTCTGTTCCTTTCTGGTGTTTGTTACTTTTGGTCTCTCTTTTCACTCAAAGGATTCCCTTTAATATTTCTTACAGGGCTGGTTTAGTGTTCACCAATTCCTTTTGTTTTTGTTCATCTTGGAATGTGTTTATCTCTCTTTCTATTCTGAATGACAGCCTTGCTGGATAAAATATTATCAGCTGCATATTTTTCCCATTTTGACATGTTGAATGTATTGTCCCAGTCCTTCCTGGCCTGCCAGGTTTCTATGGATAGTTCTGTTGCCAACCTTATGTTTCTATACTTGCGGGTTAGGGACGTCTTGTCCCAAGCTGGTTTCAGGGTTTTCTCTTTGTCTTTGTAATTTGCAAGCTTCACTACAATATGTCGATTTGTTGACCTATTTTTTTTTTAGGGAATTCCCTGTGACTCTTCTACTTGAATGTTTGTTTCCTTCCCCAGATTAGGGAAGTTCTCAGATATAATTTGCTCAAATAAGCCTTCTGCCCCATTCTCCCACTCTATCTTCTTGGACTCCTATAATATGGATATGGCTTTGCTTTATGGAATTACTGAGTTCCTCAAGTCTACCTTTGTGATCTAATAGTTTCCTTTCCCTCTTCTTTCCACCTTCATTACTTTCCATCATTTTATCTTCTATGCCACTGATTCTTTCTTCTGATTTATTCATAGTCATTTTATGGCCACCACTTGGTACTGCATCTCAGTAATAACATTTTTAATTTCGCCTTGACTAGATTTTAGTTCTCTTATCTCTACAGTAAGGGATTCTCTAGTGTCATCTATGCTTTCTTAAATCCCAGTTAGTATGTTTTTAATTGTTGTAAATTCTAGTTCAGACATCTTACTTATATCCATGTTCATTAAATCCCTGGCTGTGAGTACTACCTCTTGTACTCTGGGGTGAGTTTTTCCATTTTGTCATTTTGTCCCCGATGAAATGAAAAACAAAAAATAAGAAAACAACAAAAAGAACAATAACAACAACAACAACAACAATAAAACTGCCCCCAAAACTGGATCTTGTGTGTATTTTGGTCTTGTTAAAAGAAACTAGATCCTGGGCGCCTGGGTGGCTCAGTGGGTTGATGCCTCTGCTTTCGGCTCAGGTCATGATCTCAGGGTCCTGGGATTGAGGCCCGCGTCGGGCTCCCTGCTCAGCAGGGAGCCTGTTTCCCCCTCTCTCTCTCTGCCTGCCTCTCTGCCTCCTTGTGATCTCTCTCCCTCTGTGAAATAAATAAAAATAAAATCTTAAAAAAAAAAAAAAGAAACTAGATCCCAAAATATAAAGAAAAAATATGTATGTATAAAAATAAAATAAAAGGAAGGGAAAGGAAAGAATAAATAAAAAATACATAAAAATAAAAATTAAAAAAAACTGAAAAAATTGAAAAAAATAAAATTACTAAAAAAATAATAAAAGGCTAAAAGAATAAAAATAGAAAGAGTGCTATATACTGATTTACCCTAGAGCTGAAGTTGTGCAATCCCTCTATGATCAGTAAACTTGGTGCAAGCAAGTTGTTTGTGTTGGTCTTCTGGGGGATCAGCCCACTCCTCTGATTCTCACTTGGACTTTCCCTATTAGAAATGTGCCTCCAGTATGCAGGGAGGCAGGGCTTGGTGTAAGGGGCTCTGGACTCCACTAGGTGGCACTCCTTTGTTCCTTGAAGGCTTTCAACATTGATGGGAAGGATGAATATGGCAGTGATCTGCTCTCTAGCCCTAGAGCTTAAAATTCTCACCCCCTAGTCTTCAGTGAGCCTTCACAGAAGAGTAATCAATTACTCTTGTCTCCTTGGTTCCCATCAGAAATCTGTGTTCACCTTGCCTGTGTCTGAGCATTTTTATCTCAGGCCCATAACTGAATTTCAAAACTCCAAATTTTAGGGGCTCCCATGGCACAGACACATGCTGTTCCCCCTAGGGAGGGTCTTTCCATGATTCTGCTTTTTGTTGGACCTGTTCCAGGAAAGCAGTGGCACGACTGCTTTGCAGTTCACAGTATATGACAATACAGAGCAGAAGGTGAAACCTAGACTCGCTGTTCTCAGCTGGCTTCCTTGCTCCTATGCCTGGGAACCATGTCAAACTTAGTCACAACCCATTCTTCTTGTGACCCAGGGGATCCCCATAATCCAGTGTCACACCTGGGATCCTGCCCTGCTTCACGACCTGAGCACCTGAGTCAGGACACTTCCCTGACTATAGCAGACTTTTGGAAGTTTCAATTTTGCACTTCACTGCTTATAATACTTTGCAGTAAACTCTTTAAGCAGACTCCCTCCCTGCCACCATATCCTCAGCTATATCACATCTGATTCAAGTCTCTGCACCTCCTACCTTCCAAATGGTGGTAGCTTTTCTTTTTTTTTTTTTTTTTTTTTTTTTTTAAA
>LNAC01000821.1:498102-511292 GCA_002007465.1 Ailurus styani
TATATATATATATATATACCACATCTTCTTTATCCATTCATCTGTTGATGGACATCTAGGTTCTTTCCATAGTTTGGCTATTGTGGACATAGATGCTATAAACATTCGGGTGCATGTGCCCTTGAGGATCACTACCTTCGTATCTTTAGAGTAAATACCCAGTAGTGCAATTGCTTGGTGTAGGGTAGCTCTATTTTCAACATTTTGAGGAACCTCCATACTGTTTTACAGAGTGGCTGCACCAGCTTGCAAACTCAACACCCAAAAAACAAATAACCCATAATAAATGGGCAGAAGACATGAACAGACATTTCTCCAAGGAAGACATCCAAATGGCCAACAGACACATGGGAAAGTGCTCAACATCACTCAACATCAGGGAAATACAAATCAAAACCACAGTGAGATACCACCTCACACCAGTCAGAATGGCTAAAATCAACAAGTCAGGAAATGACAGATGTTGGCGAGGATGCGGAGAAAGGGGAACCCTCCTACACTTCATTGATTTCTGCTCTGATCTTTATGATTTCTCTTCTCCTGCTTGGTTTAGGCTTTCTTTGCTGTTCTTTCTCTAGCTCCTTAGATGTAGGGTTAGGATGTGTACTTTCTTGTTTCTTGAGAAAGGCTTGTATTGCTATATATTTTTCTCTCAGGAAAAGTATTCGCTCTGTCCCAAAGATTTTGAACAGTTGTGTTTTCATTTTCATTTGTTTCCATGAATTCTTTGAGATTCTTCTTTAATTTCCTGGTTGTTCAATTCATTCTTTAGTAGGACACTCTTTAGGCTCCATGTATTTGAGTTCTTTCCAAATTTCCTCTTGTGGTTGAGTTCTATTTTCAAAGCACTGTTGTCTGAATATATGCAGGGAATGATCCCAGTCTTTTGGTACTGGTTTAGACCTGGTTTCAGATCCAGGATGTGATCTATTCTGGAGAATGTTCCATTTGCATTAGAGAAGAATGTGTATTCTGTTGCTTTGGGGTGGATTGTTCTGAACATATCTGTGATGTCCATCTGATGCAGTGTGTCATTTAAAGCCTTTATTTCCTTGTTTTTCTTTTGCTTAGTCCATCTGTCCAATTTAGTGAGGGGGTGTTAAAGTCCCCTACTATTATTGTATTATTGTTGATGTGTTTGATTTTGTTATTAATTGGTTTATATAGTTGACTGCTCCCTTGTTAGGGACATAGATATTAAAAATTGTTAGATCCTCTTGTTGGACAGACCCTTTAAGCATGATATAGTGTCCTTCCTCATCTCTTATTATAGTCTTTGGCTTAAAATATAATTTATCTGATATAAGGATTGCCACCCAACTTTCTTTTGATGTCCATCAGCATGGTAAATTGTCTTCCACCCCCTCACTTTAAATCTTGAGGTGTCTTTGGGTATAAAACAAGTCTCTTACAGACAGCGTATCAATGGATCTTTTTTTTTTAAATCCATTCTGATACCCTGTGTCTTTTGATTGGGGCATTTAGCCCATTTACATTCAGGGTACCTACTGAAAAGTATCAATTTAGTGCCATTTTATTTCCTGTGTGGTGAAGGTTAACTGTATGTTGTTTCTGTTCCTTTGTGGTCTGTTACTTTTAGGCACTCTCTTTGCTTAGAGCACCCCTTTCAGTATTTCCTGTAGTGCTGGATTGGTGTTTGCAAATTCTTTGAATTTTTTTTGTCCTGGGAACTTTTTATCTCCTATTTTCAATGACAGCCTAGATGGATATGGTATTCTTGGCTGCATATTTCTCTTGTTTAGTGCTTTGAATATGTCATGCCTATCCTTTCTGGCTTGCCAAGTCTCTGTTTTTTTTTTATTCTTTGCCCCAGGGATACAGGTCTGTGAATCTTTCACACTTTTCACTTTTTTCACTTTTACATCTTTCACAGCATTTACGAACGCACAAACCCTCCCCAATGTCCATAACCCATCCACCCTATTCCTTCCCTCCCACCCCCCAGTAACCCTCAGTTTGTTTTGTGAGATTAGGAGTCTCTTATGGTTTGTCTACTTCCCCATCCCATCTTGTTTCATTATTTTTCCCTCCCTACCACCCACGAGCCCCCACCTTGACTCTCAAGTTCCTCATATCAGAGAAATCATATGATAATTATCTTTCTCTGATTGACTTATTTTGCTCAGCATAATACCCTCCAGTTCCACCCACGTCATTGCAAATGGCAAGATTTCATTTCTTTTGATAGCTGCATAGTATTCCATTTTATATATATACCACAACTTCTTTATCCATTCATCTGTTGATGGACATCTAGGTTCTTTCCATAGTTTGGTTATTGTGGACGTTGCTGCTATAAACATTCGGGTGCATGTACCCCTGAGGATCACTACCTTTGTATCTTTAGGGTAAATTCCCAGTAGTGCGATTGCTGGGTCGTAGGGTAGCTCCATTTTCAACTTTTTGAGGAATCGCCATACTGTTTTCAAGAGTGACTGCACCAGCTTGCATTCCCACCAACAGTGTAGGAGGGTTCCCCTTTCTCCGCAACCTCGTCAACATCTGTCATTTCCTGACTTGTTGATTTTAGCCATTCTGACTGGTGTGAGGTGGTATCTCACTGTGGTTTTGATTTGTATTTCTCTGATGCCGAGTGATGTTGAGCACTTTCTCATGTGTCTGTTGGCCATTTGGATGTCTTCTTTGGAGAAATGTCTGTTCATGTCTTCTGCCCATTTCTTGACTGGGTTATTTGTTTTATGGGTGTTGAGTTTGAGAAGCTCTTTATAGATTTTGGATACTAGCCCTTTATCTGATATGTCATTTGCAAATATCTTCTCCCATTCTGTCAGTTGTCTTTTGGTTTTGTTGACTGTTTCCTTTGCTGTGCAAAAGCTTTTAATCTTGATGAAGTCCCAATAGTTCATTTTTGCCCTTGCTTCCCTTGCCTTTGGTGATGTTCCTAGGAAGAAGTTGCTGCGGTTGAGGTCGAAGAGGTTGCTGCCTGTGTTCTCCTCGAGGATTTTGATGGATTCCTTTCTCACATTGAGGTCTTTTATCCATTTTGAGTCTATTTTTGTGTGTGGTGTCAGGAAATGATCCAGTTTCATTTTTCTGCATGTGGCTGACCAGTTTTCCCAACACCATTTGTTGAAGAGACTGTCTTTTTCCCACTGGACATTCTTTCCTGCTTTGTCGAAGATTAGTTGACCATAGAGTTGAGGGTCCATTTTTGGGTTCTCTATTCTGTTCCACTGGTCTATGTGTCTGTTTTTGTGCCAGTACCATACTGTCTTGATGATGACAGCTTTGTAATAGAGCTTGAAATCTGGAATTGTGATGCCGCCAACTTTGCTTTTTTTTTTCAACATTCCTTTGGCTATTCGGGGTCTTTTCTGGTTCCATATAAATTTTAGGATTATTTGTTCCATTTCTTTGAAGTAAATTGCTGGTATTTTGATGGGGATTGCATTAAATGTGTAGACTACTCTAGGTAGCGTAGACATTTTCACAATATTTATTCTACCCATCCATGAGCATGGAATGTTTTTCCACTTCTTTGTGTCTTCCTCAATTTCTTTCATGAGTACTTTATAGTTTTCTGAATACAGATTCTTTGCCTCTTTGGTTAGGTTTATTCCTAGGTATCTTATGGTTTTGGGTGCAATTGTAAATGGGATTGACTCTTTAATTTCTCTTTCTTCTGTTTTGTTGTTGGTATATAGAAATGCAACTGATTTCTGTGCATTGATTTTATATCCTGACACTTGACTGAATTCCTGTATGAGTGCTAGCAGTTTTGGAGTGGAGTCCTTTGGGTTTTCCACATAAAGTATCATATCATCTGCAAAGAGTGAGAGTTTGACCTCTTCCTTGCCGATTTGGATGCCTTTTATTTCTTTTTGTTGTCTGATTGCTGAGGCTAGGACTTCTAGTACTATGTTGAATAGCAGTGGTGATAGTGGACAGCCTTGCCGTGTTCCTGACTTTAGGGGAAAGGCTGTCAGTTTTTCTCCATTGAGAATGATATTCACTGTGGGTTTTCGTAGATGGCTTTGATGATAATTGAGGTATGTACCCTCTATGCCTACACTATGAAGAGTTTTGATTAAGAAAGGGTGCTGTACTTTGTCAAATGCTTTTTCAGCATCTATTGAGAGGATCATATGGTTCTTGTTCTTTCTTTTATTAATGTCTTGTATCACATTGATTGATTTGCGAATGTGAAACCAACCTTGCATCCCAAGAATAAATCGCACTTGGTCATGGTGAATAATCCTTTTAATGTGCTGCTGGATCCTATTGGCTAGTATTTTGTTGAGGATTTTTGCATCCGTATTCATCAAAGATATTGGTCTGTAATTCTCCTTCTTGATGGGGTCTTTGCCTGGTTTGGGGATCAAGGTAATGCTGGCCTCATAAAAGGAGTTTGGAAGTTTTCCTTCCAATTCTATTTTTTGGAACAGTTTCAGGAGAATAGGTATTAATTCTTCTTTAAATGTTTGGTAGAATTCCCCTGGGAAGCCGTCTGGCCCTGGGCTCTTGTTCGTTGGGAGATTTTTGATGACTGCTTCAAAATCCTTACTGGTTATGGGTCTATTCAGGTCTTCAATTTCTTCCTGGTTCAGTTTTGGTAGTGTATATTTATCTAAAAATGCATCCATTTCTTCCAGATTGTCAAATTTGCTGGTGTAGAGTTGCTCATAATATGTTCTTAGAATTGTTTGTATTTCTTTGGTGTTGGTTGTGATCTCTCCTCTTTCATTCATGATTTTATTAATTTGAGTCCTTTCTCTTTTCTTTTGGATAAGTCTGGCCAGGGGTTTATCAATCTTATTAATTCTTTCAAAGAACCAGCTCCTAGTTTCATTGATTTGTTCCACTGTTCTTTTGGTTTCTATTTCATTGATTTCTGCTCTGATCTTTATGATTTCTCTTCTCCTGCTGGGTGTAGCCTTTCTTTGCTGTTCTTTCTCTAGCTTTTGTAGGTGTAGAGTTAGGTTGTGCACTTGAGACTTTTCTTGTTTCTTGAGAAGGGCTTGTATTACTCTATACTTTCCTCTTAGGACTGCTTTTGCTGTGTCCCAAAGATTTTGAACAGTTGTATTTTCATTTTCATTTGTTTCCATGAATTTTTTTAATTCTTCTTTAATTTCCTGGTTGACCCATTCATTCTTGAGTAGGGTGTTCTTCAGCCTCCATGTATTTGAGGTCTTTCCAACTTTCCTTTTGTGGTTGAGTTCTAGTTTCAGAGCATTATGGTCTGAAAATATGCAGGGAATGATCCCAATCTTTTGGTACCTGTTGAGACCTGATTTGTGACCCAGAATATGGTCTATTCTGGAGAATGTTCCATGTGCACTGGAGAAGAATGTGTATTCTGTTGTTTTGGGATGGAATGTTCTGAATATATCTGTGATGTCCAACTGGTCCAGGGTGTCATTTAAAGCCTTTATTTCCTTGTTGATCTTTTGCTTTGATGATCTGTCCATTTCAGTAAGGGGGGTGTTCAAGTCCCCTACTAATATTGTATTCTTGTCAATGTGTTTCTTTGATTTTGTTATTAATTGGTTTATATAATTGGCTGCTCCCATGTTAGGGGCATAGATATTTATGATTGTTAGATCTTCTTGTTGGACAGATCCTTTTAGTATGATATAGTGTCCTTCTTCATCTCTTATGATATTCTTTGCCTTAAAGTCTAGTTTATCTGATATAAGGATTGCCACTCCAGCTTTCTTTTGCTGTCCATTGGCATGGTAAATTGTTTTCCATCCCCTCACTTTAAATCTGGAGGTGTCTTTGCGTGTAAGATGAGTTTCTTGTAGACAGCATATCGATGGGTCTTGTTTTTTTATCCATTCTGATACCCTGTGTCTTTTAGTTGGGGCATTTAGTCCATTTACATTCAGAGTAACTATTGAGAGATATACATTTAGAGCCATTGTATTGCCTGTAAGGTGACTGTTACTGTATATTGTGTTTCTTCCTTTCTGGTCTATGTTTCTTTAAGGTCTCTTTGCTTAGAGGACCCCTTTCAATATTTCCTGTATGGCTGGCTTGATGTTTGCAAATTCCCTTAGTTTTTGTTTGTCCTGGAAGATTTTTATCTCTCCTTCTATTATCACTGTCAGCCTAGCTGGATATAGTATTCTTGGCTGCAGATTTTCCTCTTTTAGTGTTCTGAATATATCATGCCAGCTCTTCTGGCCTGCCAGGTCTCTGTGGATAGGTTGGCTGTCAGTCTAATATTTCTACCATTGTATGTTATAGACCTGTTGTCCCGAGCTGCTTTCAGGATTTTCTCTTTGTCACTAAGACTTGTAAGTTTTACTATTAGATGACGGGGTGTGGACCTATTTTTATTAATTTTGGGGGGGCTTCTCTGTGCCTCCTGGATTTTGATGCTTGTTCCCTTTGCCAGATTAGGGAAATTCTGTATTAAGATCTGCTCCAATATACCTTCTGGCCCTCTCTCAATCTCGTCCTCTTCTGGGATCCCAATTATTCTAATATTGTTTCGTCTTATGGCATCACTTATCTCTCGAATTCTCTCCTCATGGTCCAGTAGTTGTTTGTCTCTCTTTTCATCCTCTTCTTTTTTCTCTGACATTTTGTCTTCTAAATCACTAATTCTATCTTCGGCTTCATTTATCCTAGCAGTAAGAGCCTCCATTTTCAATTGCACCTCATTAATAGCTTTTTTGATTTCGACTTTGTTAGATTTTAGTTCTTTTATTTCTCCAGAAAGATTTTTTATTTCTTTAGAGACAGCTTCTCTATTTTCTTCCATTTTTTTTTCAAGCCCAGCCAGCACCTTAAGAATCGTCATTCTGAACTCTGGTTCTGTCATATTACTAATGTCCGCATTGATTAGGTCCCTAGCCGTCATTACTGGCTCTTGTTCTTTTTTTTGTGTTGATTTTTTCCGCCTTGTCATTTTATGCAGATAGGAATAGATGGATGAGAGAACTAAATACTAAGGGGTAGCGATGACCCCAGAGAAATATACACTAACCTACTCAGAAGAGACCTGGAACTNCTGGAACTGGGGAGAAAAGAAAGAGGTAAAAAAACCCAAAAAAACCCCCAAAACAAAATCGTACAAAAACAAAACAAAACAAAAATGAATAAAACAAAATCCTATATCTATATTATCTATTTCNATATGACTCTATCTCTATCTCTGTCTATCTATCTATCTATCTATCTATCTATCTATCTATCTATCTATATCTATTAGACTGGTGAATTGAACAGACCCTATAAGTATCCAAAAAAATAAGGTTAAAAACAATGAAGGGATAAAATATGATTATAACAATGAAAATTTTAAAAAAAGAGAATAAAAAGTGTTGATANAAAAGTCTTGATAAGATATAAGAGTTAAGAACGTTAAAATAGGAAAAGGGAAAAAATTTAAAAGAAAAAAATAAGAAAAAAATTCAAAGAAAAAAAATTTAATGAATTTAACTTTGAAGGACTGAAGAATCATGGGGAAAAAGCCATGAATTCTCTGCGTTGCTTTCTCTTAGCTCCGGAGTTCCACAATTCTCAGCAATCTTGAACTTGACTTTGGATTTTTTTTTCCTGGTCCTCTGGGGGAGGGGCCTGTTGCTGTGATTCTCAACTGTCTCTGCCTGAGGCGGATTCCCACTGCCCTCGCCAGGGGCCAGGCTAAGTAATCAGCTCGGGTTCACTCTTGGGAGCTTTTGTTCCCTGAATGCTTTCTGTAGGGCTTTGGAGGACTGGACTGAAAATGGCGGCTCCCAGGCTCCATCTGGGAGGAGCCGAGAACTCCCGGCCTCAGTCCTCAGTGCGCCTCCGAGAAAAGCAGTCCCTCCCGACTCCTGGTCTCCGGCCGTGCTCCGAGCTCACCCAGCCTGTGACTGAGTGTCTCTATCTCTGGCGCGTCCCCATTTAGAATCTCCGAACCTGGCAGATTCTTGCAGCCGCTCCCGCGCCGCTCCTCCTGGAGGAGGAAGGAGGGGGTCTCTCCTTTTCTGCCGCCTGTGGGGTCCCCACTCACAAAGCCATAACCCGGCTGGGCTTCAGATCACAGCCCAAGGTAACCCCGATCTGAGAGACACCTCAGCTCAGCTCCGTCTCTCCCGCCGGCTTCTGAGACCTGGGAGCTCGGTCGCGCTCAGACACCCCTGGTCTTTTTGTGTCCCCGTGGGTCCTGAGACCACACTGTCCCTGCAGGGGCTTCACCCCCCGCTTGGTCTCTGGGGCGACGTCCCTCAGTGGANTCTCAGTGGAGCCGACTTCTAATCGTTCCGAGTCTGTGTTCCGCTGCTCACTCCCTTGCCGGGAGCCGGCCCCTCCCCCCGGGGTCTATCTTCCCATTGCCTCAGATTCACTTCTCTGCACGTCCTACCTTCCAGAAAGTGGTCGATTTTCTGTNTGATGTCAGGTAGAATTTGTAGGTGTTCAGAATAGTTTGATAGCTATCTGGGTGAATTCCTGGGACCTGATGATAATCGGTCTCCTACTCCTCCGCCATCTTCTACTCTCTCTGCCAAGTCTCTTTGGATAGGTCTGCTGTCAATATAATATTTCTACCATTTTATATTATAGACCTCTTGTCCCAAGCTGCTTTCAGTATTTTCTCTTTGTCTCTGAGACTTCTGAGTTTCACTATTAGATGAGGGCGTGATGATCTATTTTTATTGATGTTGAGGGGGCTTCTCTGTGCCTCCTGGTTTTTGATGCTTGTTCCCTTCCCCAAATTAGGGACATTATCTGCTATATTTAGTCCCATATACCTTCTGCTTCCCTCTCTCTTTCTTTTTCTTCTGAGATCCCAATTATTTTAATATCGTTTCATCGTATGGTATCACTTATCTCTCAAATTCTCTCCTTGTGGTCCAGTAGTTGTTTATCTCTCTATCTCTCTTTTTCTCATCTTCTTTATTCTCCATCATTTGGTCTTCTATAGCACTAATTCTTTCTTCTGCCTTATTTATGCCCACAGTAAAAGACTCCATTTTTTATTGCACCTCATTAATAGCTTTTTTTATTTCAACTTGGTTAGATTTTAGTTCTTTTATTCCTTCAGAAAGAGTTTTTATTTCTCCAGAAAGGGATCTGTAGTATCTTCAATGCTTTTTTCAAGCCCAGATAGCATCTTGATAATCATCATTTTGAACTCTGGTTCTGACATCTTACTAGTGTACATATTGATTAGGTTCCTAGCCTTCAGTCCTACCTGTTGTTCTTTTTTTTTTTTGAGGTGAGTTTTTCTACCTTGTCCTTTAATCCAGATAAGAATAGATTAATGAGAGAAGAAAATACTAAAAGAGTAGCAACGACTCCAGGGATATATACACTAACCAAATCAGAAGAGATCCGAATCTGAGAGGAAATGGAGGGGGAAAAAAGACCTGTATATTAGACTGGTGAACAGAACAGAGCCACATACTTGATTTTGGGTGTATTATGGTCTGTTAGAAGAAACTGTCTCCCAAAATTTTAAAGAAAGAAAACATTATATGCATATATATATATACATATATACACACACAAAAATAAGGGTAAACATGATGAAGGGATGGAATATGACTCTAAAGATGAAAATTAAATAAGACTCTAAAAAAGGAATTGGTAAGATAAGAAGTTGGTTGAAAAAAACAGAAAAAAAGGATATATTTTGATCTGTTAGAAGAAACTGTATCCCAAAATTTTAAGAAAAGAGAATTATATGTATACAAAAAATAAGTTTAAATACAATGAAGGGATAGACTATAATTATAACATTGAAAATTGAAAACGATTTTTAAAAAGGTATTGATAAGATAAAATAGTTAAAAAGGTTAAAATGGGAAGAGGAAAATTAAAAAAAATAGAATAAGAAAAAATAAAATTAAAAAATTTAACTTTGAAAGACTAAAGAATCATGGGGAAAAAGCCAAGAATTTATTTTATTTTATTTTATTATTATTTGCCCCTGGGGTACAGCTCTGTAAATCATCAGGCTTACATATTTCACAGCACCCACCATAGCACAACCCTCTCCAATGCCCATAACCCAGCCACCCTATGTTTACCTTCCCATCCTGCACTAACCCTCAGTTTGTTTCATGAGATTAAGAGTCTCTTATGGTTTTTCACCTTCCAGATCCCATCTTGTTTCATTTTTTCCCTCCCTACTCCCCACGATCCCCTGCCCTACCCCTCAAATTCCTCATATCAGGGAGATCATATGATAATTGTCTTTCTCTAGTTGACTTATTTTGCTTAGCTTAATACCCTCTAGTTCTATCCATGTTGTTGCAAATGGCAAGATTTCATTTCTTTTGATAGCTGCAGAGTATTCCATTGTATATATATACTACATCTTCTTTATCCATTCATCTATTGATGGACATCTATGTTCTTCCCATAGTTTGGCTATTGTGGACATTGCTGCTATAAACATTTGGGTGCACATGCCCCTGAGGATCAGTACCTTTGTATCTTTAGGGTAAATATCCAGTAGTGCAATTGCTGGGTCATAGGGTATCTCTACTTTCAACTTTTTGAGGAACCGCCATACTGTTTTCCAGAGTGGCTGCACCAGCTTGCATTCCCACCAACAGTGTAGGAGGGTTCCCCTTTCTCCACATCCTTGCCAACATCTGTCATTTCCTGACTTGTTAATTTTAGCCATTCTGACTGGTGTGAGGTGGTATCTCACTGTGGTTTTGATTTGTATTTCCCTGATGCCGAGTGATGTGGAGCACTTTTTCATGTGCCTGTTGGCCATTAGGATGTCTTCTTTGGAGAAATATCTGTTCATGTCTTCTGCCCATTTCTTGATTGGGTTATTTGTTTTATGGGTGTTGAGTTTGATATATTATTTATAAGTTTTGGATACTAGCCCTTTATCCGACATGTCATTTGGAAATATATTCTCCCATTCTGTCAGTTGTCTTTTGGTTTTGTTGACTGTTTCCTTTGCTGTGCAGAAGTTTTGATCTTTATGAAGTCCCAATAATTCATTTTTGCCCTTGCTTCCCTTGCTTTTGTTGATGTTCCTAGGAAGAAGTTGTTGGGGCTGAGGTCAAAGAGGTTGCTGCCTGTGTTCTCCTCAAGGATTTTGATGGATTCCTGTCTCACATGGAGGTCTTTCATCCATTTTTAGTCTATTTTTGTTTGTGGTGTAAGGAAATGATCCAGTTTCATTCTTCTGCACGTGAAAAGCCAAGAATTCTATGTGCTGCATTCTCATAGCTTTAGAGTTCTGCAGTTCTCATTGATCGGTGTACTTGGTCTTGGCTGGATGTTCTTGGCGATCTTCTGGAGAAGTGCCTGTTGCAGTGATTCTCAAATGTCTTCACCTGAGGCAGAATTGCACCACCCTTGCCAGGGGCCAGGCTAAGTAATCTGCTCACTCTCAGTAGCTTTTGTTCCCTGAATACTCTCCATACAGCTTTGGAGGATGAGAATGAAGATGGTGGCCTCCCAACCACCAGCTCTGTAGGAGCTGAGAGCTCGAGGGTCCACTCCTTTGTGAGCCCTCAGAGAAAAGCAGTCATTAATTCCTGTCTCTCTGGTCTTTGGCCACACTCCATGTTCACCCACCCTGTGACTGAGCATTTCTATCTCTGACTTAAGGCCCCATTTGGAGTCTCCAAACCCAGCAGATTCCTGCCGAGTGCTCTTGCACTGCTCCTTCCACAGGAGGAAGAAAGGGGGTCTCCCCGTATCTGCCACTTGTGGTCCCTGCTCCAAGAGCAGTGGCCCGACTGTGGCTCAGATCATGGTTTAAGGTAACCCCATGCTGAGTGTTCACTCCTCAACTCCGTATCTGCAGCTGGCTTCTCTGCTCCAATACATGAGAGCTCTGCCACACTCAGGCACCCCTGGCCTTTCAGTGACTTCATGGGTCCTGAGACCACACTGTCCCAGTGAGGGCTCCACCCCCTGCTTAGCCTCTGGAATGACATCCCTCAGTGTAGCTGACTTCTAAAGTTCCAATTTTTGGTCCACGGCTCTACCACTTGCCAGGAGACAGCCCCTCCCTCTGTGGTCTATCGTTCCATGTATCAACTCAGATTCACTTCTCTGTATGTCCTACCTTCCATAAACTGGTCGTTTTTCTTTCCTTAGAATTCTGGCTATTCTTCTCCTCCATCTTCTTTTGAGTTTGTAGGCGTTCAGAATGGTTTGATAACTATCTAGCTGAATTCCTAGGACCCTATGATATTTAGGTCTCCTACCCCTCCACCATCTTTCTCCTCCTACAGCCTTCATTTTAAAGGCTACTTTGTCTGATATAAAGAAAGCAAGTACCCCTGCTTTTATTTGACATCCACTTGCATGATAAATGTTTCTACATCCTCTCACTTTCAATTTACTAATGTGTCTAGTTCTGAAATAAGTCTCTTGCAGGCAGCATATAAATGGGACATTTTTTTTTATCCACTCAGTCATCCTTTGTTTTTTCATTGGGGCATTTAGTCCATTTACATTTGAAGAAATTATAAGTATGTATTTATCACCATTCTGGTACTTCTTTTGTGGTTGTTTTTGTAGTTATTCTTTGATCTTTTCTTCTCATGGTCTCTTTCAGGGTTTGTTGGCTTTCTGTAAGGATATACGTGGATTTCTTTCTCATTATTTTTTGCATATGTATTACACGTTTTTGATTTGTGGTTACCCTCAGGTTTTAATATAACATCTTCTTCATGTAGAAGTATATATTAAGTTAATTTTTGCTTAGGTCTGAACATTTTTTAGTCCCCCTATATTTTGGAGAAATGGTATCATATTTTACATCCTTTTATTTTGTGAATTCCAGGTGTTGGCTTTTTTTTTTAAAGATTTTATTTATTTATTTGAGAGAGAGTGAGAGAAAGCATGAGAGGGGAGAAAGTCAGAGGGAGAAGCCGACTCCCTATGGAGCTGGGAGCCCGATGTGGGATGTGATCCCGGGACTCCGGGATCATGACCTGAGCTGAAGGCAGTCCCTTAACCAACTGAGCCACCCGGGCACCCCCAGTTGTCTGCTTTTTAATATATATATATATATATATATATATATATATATATATTATTGCTGGTAAGTGGCTGCCCACCCAGGGAATATTTTCCTCAGCCTCCTTTGCATATATTGAACCACGTAACTAGTTCTTGCTGAAGAGATATGAGCAGAAGTGAAATATACCAATTATAGATTGAGGTGGCCAAGCAGGTGTGACTTTGCCACTCTCTCTTCTCCCATTTGCCACCTGGAGAGAGGACTC
>LNAC01000821.1:523053-576922 GCA_002007465.1 Ailurus styani
TTAAAAAAAAAAAAAAAAAAAAAAAAAAAGAAAATTAGAGGATGGAAAAAAATCTATCATGCTAATGATGTCAAAATAAACCTGGAGGAGACATCTTATATCAGACAAACAAAATTTTAAACCAAAGAGTATAACAAGAGATGAAGTAGGACACTATATCATAAATAAGCATTTATCAAAAAGATCTAACAATTGTAAACTTTATGCCCTCAACGTGGGAGCATCTAAATACACAAATCAATCAATAACAAACGTTAAAAGTCTCACTGATGATAATGCAAGAATAGTAGGGGATTTAATAGTCCTCTTAGAGCAATGGACAGATCATTTAAACAGAAGATCAACAAGGAAACAAGGGCTTCAAATGACACACCGGACCAGGTGGACTTTACAGATATATTCAGGGCATTTCATCCTCTAGCACCAGAATGCACATTCATTTCAAGTGCTCATGGATCATCCTCTAGAATAGATCAAATACTGGGTCACAAATCAACACTCAACAAGTACAAAAAGATTGAGATCATACTGTGTGTGTTTTTAGACCACAATGCTATGAAACTTGAATTCAACCACAAGAAAAAAATTTCAGAAGACCACAAATACATGTAGGCTAAAAAATATGCTACTATGAAAGGAATGGGTCAACCAGGAAATCAATGAAGAAATTAAGAACTACATGGGAAAAATGAAAATGAAAACACAATGGTCCCAAACCTTTGGGATGCAGCAAAGGTGGTCCTAAGAGGGAAGTATATTACAATAAAGACTGACTTCAAGAAGCAAGAGAAGTTGCAATTACATAACCTAATCTTACAGCTAAAGGAGCTAGAAATGAATATCAAACAAAGCTTAAACCCAGCAGAATGGAAATAATAAAAATTAGAGCAGAAATAAATAATATAGAAAGAAAAAAAGAAACAAAAACCCTGGTAGAACAGATTGACAAAACTAAGGGCTGGTTTTTGAAAGAATTAATAAAATTGATAAACCCCTAGCCAGCCTTATGTAAAAGGAAAGGGAAAGGACCCAAAAAATGAAATCATGAATGAAAGAAGAGTGATCACAACCAAAAACAGAAATACAAACAAATATGAGAATATTATGAAAAATTGTATGCCAACAAACTGGGCAATCTGGAAGAAATGGATAAGTTCCTAATAACATCCATCTACCGAAGCTCAAATATGAAGAAATAAAAATTTGAACAGATGCATAATCAGAAAAGAAATTGAATCAGTAATCAAAAATGTCCCAACAAACAAGATTCCAGGGCCAGATGGATTCCCAGGGGAATTCTACCAGATATTGAAAGAAGATTAGTATCTATTCTTCTCAAACTGTTCCAAAAAACAGAAATGGAAGGAAAACTTCCAAACTCTCTATGAAACCAAAATACACTGATTCCAAAACAGACAAACACCCCACTGAAAAGTAGAATTACAGACCAATATCCCTGATGAACATGGAGACAAAAGTTCTCAAAAAGATACTAACAATTGGAATCTAGAACATTAAAAGAAAGAATTCACCATGATCAAGTGGGATTTAGTCCTGGGCTGCAAGAATGGTTCAATATTTGCAAATAAGTCAACATGAGACACCACTTTAAAAAAAGAAAAGAACCATATGGTCATCTCATTAGATACTGAAAAAGGATTTGAGAAAATACAGCATCCATTCTTTTAAAAAAATTTTTATTTATTCTAATTGAACATAATAAAAAATCTAGTTTGTCTGATATAAAAATAAATAAATAAGTAAATAAGTAAATAAATAAATAAAGACTATTTATTTATTTGACAGAGTGAGAGAGAGAGAGAACCAGGAGGAGTGGCAAGCAGAGGGAGAGGAAGAAGCAGGCTCCCTCTGAGCTAGGAGCCCAATGTAGAGCTCTGTCCCAGGACTCTGGGATCATGACTTGGGCTGAGGGCAGCCGCTTAACCAACGGAGCCACCCAGACGCCCCAGCATACATTCTTGATAAAAATTGTTAACAATGTAGGCATAGAGGGAACATACCTCAACATCACAGAAGCCATATACAAAAGACACACTGCTGATATCATCCTCAATGAGGAAAAACAGAGAATTTCCCCTTGGTCAGGAACATGACAGGTATGTCTACTCTCACCATTGTTGTTTAACATAGTACTGGAAATCTTAGCCTCAGCAATGAGACAATAAAAAGCAATAGAAAGCATCCAAATTGGCAAGGAAGAAATAAAACTCTCACTTTTCCCAGACGACCTGAAGCACTATGTAGAAAATCCAAAAGACTATCAATAGATTACTAGAACTAATACATGGATTCAGAAAAGTTGTATGATAAATCAATGTACAGAAATATGTTGCATTTCTATACACCAATAATGGAAAAGCTGAAAAAGAAATCAAGGGATCAATCTCATTTACAATTGCACAAAAACCCATAAAATACCTAGAATAAACATAACCAAAGAGGTAAAAGTTCCCTACTCTAAAAAGTACAGAACATTTATAAAAGAAATTAAGAGGACACAAAGAAAAGGAAAAATATTCCATACTTATGGATTCGAAGAACAAATATTGTTAAAATGTCTACACTACCCAAAGCAATCTACGCATTTAATGCAATCCTTATCAAGATAGCACTAGCTTTTTCACAGAGCTATAACAAAGTATCCTAACATATGTATGGGATTAAAAATGATCTGGAATAATCAAAGCAATCCTGAAAAGGAAAAGCAAAGATGGAAGCATAATGATTCTGTATTTCAAGCTACATGATAAAGCTGTATTCATCAAGACAGTATCCAGAAATAGACCCGAAACTGTATGGTCAACTAAATTTTGACAAAACAAGAAAGAATATCCAATGGTAAATAGACAGTCTCTTTAACAAATGGTCTTGGGAAAATTGGACAACAACATGCAAAGAATGAAACTGGACCACTTTTGTGCACCATACACAAAAGTAAATTTAAAATGGATGAAAGACCTAAATGTGAAACAGGAATCCATAAAATCCTAGAAGAAAGTACAGGCAACACCCTCACTGACACTGGCTGTAGCAATTTCTTACTAGAAATGGCTTCTGGGACAAGGGAAACAAAAAAATGACTCATTGGGACTTCCATCAAGATAAAAATCTTCTGCACAGTAAAGGAAACAATCAACAAGAGTAAAAGGCAACCTAAGGAATGGGAGAAGATATTGGCAAATGACATATCTGTTAAAGGGTTAATATCTAAAATCTTTTTTTTTTTTTAAAGATTTTATTTATTTATTTCACAGAGGGAGAGAGATCACAAGTAGGCAGAGGCAGGCAGAGAGAGAGGGGGAAGCAGGCTCCCCGCTGAGCAGAGAGCCCGATGCGGGCCTCGATCCCAGGACGCTGAGATCATGACCTGAGCCGAAAGCAGAGGCTTTAACCCACTGAGCCACCCAGGCGCCCAATATCTAAAATCTTTAAAGAATTTCTCAAACTCAACACCCAAAAAAGCCCAAGTAATCCATTTAAGAAATGGGAAGACAACTTGAATAGACATTTTTTTCCAAAGAAGACATCTAGATGGCTAAGAGACACATGAAAATGCTCAACATCACTCATCATCATGGAAATAACAATCAAAACCATGATAACTATTGTGGACATTGCTGCTATAAATGCTGAGGTGCATGTGCCCCTTCTTTTCACTACATCTGTATCTTTGGGGTAAATAACTAGTAGTGCAATTTTTGGGTCTTAGGGTTGCTCTATTTTTAACATCTTGAGGAACCTCCATACTGTTTTTCAGAGTGGCTATACCAGCTTGCATTCTCACCAACAGTGTAAGAAGGATCCCCTTTTTCCACATCCTCACCAACATTTGTTGTTTCCTGTCTTGTTCATTTTTGCCATTCTAACTGATGGCTGGTGGTATCTCATTATGGTTTTGATTTGTATTTCCCTGATGCTGAGTGATGTTGAGCATTTTTTAAATGTGTCTGTTTGACATGTGGATGTCTTCTTCGGAGAAGTGTCTGTTCATGTCTTCTGCGCATGTTTTGACCGGGTTATTTGTTTTTCGAGTGTTGAGTTTGAGAAGTTCTTTATAGATCTTGTGTATCGGCCCTTTATCCGTAATGTCATTTGAAAATATTTTCTCCTATTCTGTGGGTTGCTTCTTAGTTTTGTTGACTGTTTCCTTTGCTGTGCAAAAGCTTTTTATCTTGATGGGGTCCCAAAAGTTAAGTTTTGCTTTTGTTTCCCTTGCCTTTGGGGACTTGTCTTGAAAGAAGTTGCTGTGGCCGATGTCAAAGAGGTTACTGCCTGTGTTCTCCCCTAGGATTTTGATGGAGTCCTGTCTCACATTTAGTTCTTTCATCTATTTTGAATTTATTTTTGTGTGTGGTGTAAGAGATGGTCCAGTTTCATTCTTTGATATGTAGCTGTCCAATTTTTCCAACACTACTTATTGAAGAGATTATCTTTTTGATTTGCTTCTTAGCTTCTTCTATCTGAATTTAAAATTAGCAAAATTCCCTATATTTTGTGTAATGTACTTTAGTGTGTAAATGTACTTGGACTCCAAATAAAGTCCTACCAAAAAAAAAAGCATTCACCAAAAACAAAGCCATGATGAGATACCTCCTCACACTTGTCAGAATGGCTAAAATTAACAACACAGGACACAACAGATGTTGGTGAGGATGCAGAGAAAGGGGAATACTCTTGCACTGTGGTGAGAATCCAAACTGGTGCAACCACTCCAGAAACCCATGTGGAAGTTCCTCAAAAATTAAAAAATGGAACTCCCCTACAATCAAGCATTTGCACTACTAGGTATTTACACAAAGGACACAAAAATACAGATTTGAAATGACACACGCACCCTGATATTTTTAGTAGCATTTCAACAATAACCATACTATGGAAAGAGCCCAAATGTCCTTTGACTGATGAATGGATAATTAAGGTATGGTAAATATATACAATGGGATATTACTCAGCTGTCAAAAAGAATGAACCCTTATCATTTGCAATGACGTGGATGGAGCTAGAGTATATTATACTAAGCAAAAAATGTCAGAGGAAGGCCAAAATGTATGATTTCATTCCTTTGTGAAGTAAACAAAACATGAATAAATGAGAAGGGAAAAAAGAGAGAGGGAAGCAAATCATAAGAGAGTCTTAACTATAAAGAAGGAGGGCACGTATTGCATGAACCACTGGGTGTGGTGCATAAACAATGAATTTTGGATCACTGAAAAAATAAAGTAAAATATAACTATAAAGAACAAGTGAGGGTTGTTTGAGGGATGTGGGTAGGGGGTTGGCTAAACGGGTGCTGGGTATTAAGGAAGGCACTTGTTATGATGAGCACTGGGTGTTATATGTATGTGATGAATCACTAAATTCTTCTCTGAAACCAATATTACACTATGTGTCAACTAGCTGAATTTAAATAACAATTTGAAAGAAAACAAAACAAAAAAATAAACGCTGCTACTCAGGCTTTCTATTCACTTTCATTTGCATTATATATATTTCTCCATTCCTTCAGTTTCAGTCTGCACATATCTTTAAGTTCCAAAATGAATGTCATGTAGGCAACATGTAGATAGGTCTTGTTTTCCTATCCATTCCATGACCCTATATCTTTTGCTTAGAGCATTTCCTGCATTTACATTCAAAGAAGTTATTGATATGTATAAATTCAGTGTTATTTGTTACTTTTTAAAAAAGATTTTATTTATTTATTTGATAGAGAGACAGAGATAGCAAGCAGGGAGCAGAGGGAGATCCAGGCTGTCTGCTGAGCAGGAAGCCCACCAGGTGCTTGATCCCAGGACACTAGGATCATAACCTGAGCCAAAGGCAGAGACTTAAACAATTGAGCCACCCAGGCACCCCATTTTGTTACTTTTTTAATGGTTATTTTTGTAGTTCTTCTCTGTTCCCTTCTTTTCTTGTTATCTTTTCTCCTTTTCAGTTGGCATTCTTTACCATAGTCCTTGGCTTCCTTGTGCTTTATTTTTTGCATATCTACTGCTGTTTTTTGATGTGCGAATGTCATTTGTTTTGTATAAAATATGTTCTGCATAAAACAGTCTATATTAAGTTGATGGATGCTTAATTTTGAACTATTACCTTACTCCACCCCTCATTAAATGTATTTGGTATCATATTTTCCATCTTTTTATTTTGTGCTTCTCTTGTTTGACTTTTGCAGATATACTCAAAGGTTTGCTTTTGTGCTTCCTATTTTTCTTACTCTAACTTATGTTTTTGTTGTCAAAAGTCCCCCTTAAAATTTCTTGTGGGACTGGTTTTGTGGTTCTGATGTCTTTTAAAGTTTGTTTATTTGGGAAAATCTTTATCTCTCCTATTCTTTTATTATTATGTTAAATTATCCAGCACATAATAAATCATTAATTTTTGATATAGTGTTCAATGATTAATTAGTTGTGTATAATACCCAGTGCTCATTACAACCCATGCCCTACTTAATACCCATCACCCAGTTACCCCATTCCCACCCCCGTCCCTTCTGTAACCCTCAGTTTGCTTCTGGGGTCCAGAGTCTCTCATGGTTTGTCTCCCTCCTTGATTTTTCCCCATTCAGTTTTTCCCTCTCTTCCCCTGTGTGCACTATTCTTTATGTTCCACATGTGACTTAAACCATATGATAATTGTCTTTCTCTGATTGACATATTTCACTTAGCATAATCCCCTTCAGTTCCATTCATGTGGATGCAAATGATTGGTACTCATCCTTTCTGATGGCTGAGTAACACTCCATTGTATATGTGAACCACATCTTATTTGTCTATGCATCTAGGCATCTCAGCTCCTTCCACAGTTTGGCTATTGTGGGCATTGCTGCTATTGACTTTGGGGTTCAGTGGCCCCTTCATTTCACAACATCTGAATCTTTGGGGCAAATACCCAGTAATGCAATTTCTGGGTAGTAGGGTAGCTCTATTTTTAACTTCTGGAGGAACCTCCATACTGTTTTCCAGAGTGGCTGCACCAGGTTGCATTCCCACCAACAGTGTAAGAGGGTTCCCATTTCTCCACATCCTCGCTAACATTTCTTGTTCACTGTCTTGTTAATTTTAGCCATTTTGACTGGTGTAAGGTGGTATCTCATTGTGGTTTTGATTTGTATTTCCCTGATGGCTAGTGATGTGGAGCATTTTTTTTTCATGTGTCTGTTGGCCATTTGTATGTCTTCTTCTTTATTTTTTTTCTTAAAGATTTTTATTTATTTGACAGAGAGAGAGAGAGCACATGTAGGCAGATAGGCAGGCAGAGAGACAGGGGGAAGCAGGCCCTTCACTGAGCAGAAATCCCGATGCGGGGCTTGATCTCAGGACCCTGAGATCATGACCTGAGGTGAAGGCAGAGCCTTAACCCACTGAGCCACCCAGGTGCGTGCCCCCATTTGTATGTCTTCTGTGGAGAAGTGTCTGTTCATGTCTTCTTCCCCTTTCTTGACAGGATTATTTGTTTGTTGGGTGTTGTGTTTGAGAAGTTCTTTATAGATCTTGGATACCAGCCCTTTCTCTGATACATCATTTGTATACTTTCTGTCTCTTTCTCTTTCTATTTTTTTCTGGAATTCTGGAAGAGTGCAGATATTATTTATTTTGATTGTGTCCTATAATTCCCATAGACTTTCTTTACTTTTTCATTTTTTTGCTTTTTATTCTTCTGACTGGATAATTTCACATGTTGTACTTTCTTGGTCACTGACTCTTCTGCATGAACAAATCTGCTTTTGAAGCTCTACTGAATTCTTCAATCTTTCAGCTTTATTTTTCAGCTCTAGGCTTTCTGGATTTTTTTTCATGGTTTTTATTTATTTGTTAAACTTCTCATTTTATTCAATCATTGTTTTCTGAATTGTGGTTAGTTGCCCAACTGTGTAATTTTATAGCCAGTGCACATATTTAAGTGAATTATTCTGGATTCCTTGTCTGAGAGTTCATAGATCTTCTTTTCTTCAGGGTGAGTTGGAGGTGTATTTGTTTCCTTTGTTGGTCTCATGTTTATTTTATTTATGTGATGCTTGATTCCTCACATTGGTGTCTGAGAGTTTGTCTAAGTGGCCTTCTCTTCCAGACTTTATAGGTATGCTTTATCGAGGAAAATTATTCACCAGTCAGCTCAGTTTGTGCTTTTGGATGGGTCCACTGATAAGTTCTTGTACAGGTGGGCCTTGATATCAGGGTGTTTTTTGTTTTTGTTTTTGGTGAGGCTGCTGTCTAAACTCTATTAGGGTGGAGATGCTGATGGCTGAAAATAGTTGAATAGGACTGTGGCTCTGTTCTCTGCCCAAGTGAAACTGGAATGGGTATCATGTTTGTCTGGGTTCTTTGGTCAGGCTTCCTAGATAATTGGGACTACATTCTATACTCAGATGTAGACAGGGATATAAATTAGCTTCCTTGAACTGCCAGGGTAGCAGAACAAGCTTCAAAGCTTACACATCTCATTGTTTTAGTCCTGAATCAGGTAAGACTGCACTGAATTTCCTGGCCATATGGGGCCATCAGTTTTGCTCTGCAGATGGGGAAGCCATGGGCTGTGGTCTCTGTTTAAATGTCACTGTAAGGAGGGTTGTTGGATGGGCTACACAGCTTTTAATGTGCTCTGTTTAGGTTCTCTGGTCACGTGGTTTGAAGATTGTATTAGGTAATGATCAGGGATATGTATTAGTTTCCCTAACTGGGCATAGTGGGAAAACCAGCTCCAAGAATAACAAAGCTCTTTGTTGTCTTGACTGAAGCCTACCCAAGCAACAAGTTCCTTGGCTGAATAGGGCCACTAGTTTTGCTTTGCAAAAGATCAGCTCTGTCTGCCATATCCCTGCTTGAACATTGCTATTCTATGCAGCTTTGCATGTTATGACCAGTTTTTATGGTGAAGTGGGCCAGGAACTACACTCAGCAATGGGCAGGACTATGAATTAGCTCCCCTTCCCAGGTAGAGTAGGAGGTCCAGTGCCAAGAAGTCTCCTAGCTGTTCTAAGTCAAGCTTTCTGTTTGGAAGGAACTATAAATAATTTCCATGTTCAGGCAGAGTGGGAAGGCCAGCTGCAAGAAACCTCCGAGCTGTTCCTCATCAGGTTTTTCTGGTCAACCAGATTGGAGGCTACACTCAGCAGTGGGCATAATTTGGTTTTTGATATTGATATCTTCTTTCATTGCATTATGATTAGAAAAAATGCTTGGTAATATTTCATCTTAAATTAGTTAAGATTCTTTTTCTGTGACCTGTCATATTATATGTCCTGGAGAAAGGTATATGTGCTCTTGAGAAGAATATGTATTCTATTGCTTCAGTGTCCATTTGGTCTAATTTTTATTTAAGTCCTTTGTCTCCTTATTGGATATTCTATCTATTATTGAAAGTGGGGTGTTGGAATTTTCTATTATTACTGTATTTCTGTGAATTTCTGTCTTCAGTTCTGTCAATGTTTGCTTTAGGTGTTCTGATTTTTAGCATGTGCATACATATTTTTAATTGTTTGGTGGATATTAATTAAGGAGGGCATGTATTGAATGGAGCACTGGGTGTGGTGCATAAACAATGAATCTTGGGACACTGAAAAAATAAAATTAAATTAAGATGTTAAAAAAGTGTTATAGCGGGCGCCTGGGTGGCTCAGTGGGTTAAAGCCTCTGCTTTCAGCTCAGGTCATGATCTCAGTGTCCTGGGATCGAGGCCTGCATCGGGCTCTCTGCTCAGCAGGGAGCCTGCTTCATCCTCTCCCTGTCTCTCTGCCTGCCTCTCTGCCTACTTGTAATCTCTCTGTGTCAAATAAATAAATAAAATCTTTAAAAAAAGTGTTATAGCTTATCTTCATATCTTAATATGATTTCCTTTTTTTTCCCTTGTGAAAGTTTTTCACTTAAGGCATATTTTGTTGGTATAAGTAGCTCAGAGACTCCTGCTCTCTGGGTTATCATTCACATGGAATATCTTCTTTCATTCTTTTAAGTTTATGTGTATTCTGAAACTTATGTATTTTTTAAAATATTAAATATTTAAAATTTTTAATATTAAACAACACACTACTGCACAAACAATGGGCCAAATAAGAAATCAAATGGCAAATCAAAATGTGTCTCAAAGGAAAATCAAAAGAAAACACAATATTCCAAAACCTATGGAATGTAGCATAGGTAGTTGTTGTTAGAGTGAAATTTATGCTATAAATGTTTGTATTAAGAAAAATATTCAAATATTCAAGTAAACAATGTAACATTAACCACAAAGAACTAGAAAAAGAAGAAACTTAGGTGAAATTTAGTACAGGAAGGAAATAACAGAAAAATCAGAAATAAATAAAACAGAGAACAGAATAAACAATAACATAATATTGAAAGTAATGAGCAGTTTTTCCATAAAATAAACAAAATTGGCAATGTTTCAACTACATTAACTAAGAAAAAAAAGAGAAGACTCAAAAACCAAAATGAGAAATGGAAGAGAAAACAATACAACAGATAGTTTTCCCATAAAATAAAATGAACCATAGTTTTCCCAAAATAAACCAAATTGGCAATGCTTCAACTACATTAACAAATTACTACAAACAATTATATACTAAGAAATAAGATAACTTAGAAAGAATCCCAGATAATTCTTAAAAATGCACAAGTTATCAAGATTGAAACATGAAGCTTCAATCATAGAAATAGGAAATCTCCTTAGACCAATAATAAGAATGAAAGTTGAATTAGGAATAAAAAAATCTCCCAGCACAGAAAAGCCCAAGACTACATAGTTTCATTGGTGAATTCTATCAACATTAAAAAAAATTAACGACAATCTTTATAAAATCTTACAAATAATGGAATAGAGGGAATGTATTCAGGATCATTCTATGGCGCCAGTTTTACACTGATACCAAAGCAGGATAAAAACAATACAAGAACAAGAAAGTCTAGTTTATATGATTTAAGTATTATCTCTCCAGCTTCCCATTTGCGTGATAAATCCATTTGCATGATAAATGTCTCTCCACCCACTTTCAATCTAAAGGTGCCTTTATTTCTAAAATGAGTCTCTTATAAGCAGCATATAAATATGTCTTGTTCTTTATACATTTGACACCCTGTGTCTTTTGATTGGAGCATTTAGTCTATTTACATTCACAGTAATTATGGATGGATATGTATTTATTGCCATTTTATTACTTGTTTTGTCATTATTTTTGGAGATTTTCTCTGATCCTTTCTTGTTTTTGTCACATTTGTTCTCTCCTTTTCATTCAGAGCTCCCTTTAATATTTCTTGCAGGCCTGTTTAGTGGTCACAACCTTCTTTAGTTTTTATTTGTCTAGGAAACTCTTTATCTCTCTTATTCTAAATGATAGGTAGATAGAGTATTCTTTGCTGCAGATTTCTCCCATCCAGCACTTTGAATATATCATGCCAATTTCTTCTTGCTTGACAAGTTTCTGTTGAGAAATCTCCAGCTAGTCTTATGGGTTTTCCCTTATAAGTTAAGAACTTCTTTTGTGTTGCTGCTTTTAAGATTTTTTTTATCACTCTATTTTGCAAATTTAATTAGAGTATGTCTTGGTGTTGGCCTGCTTTTTTTAAATTTTGATGTGAGTACTCTGTGCCTCCTGTATCTGGAAATCTGTTTCCTTCCCCAGATTAGGAAAGTTTTCTGCTATTATTTCTTGAAATAATTTTTCTGCCCCCTTTGCTCTCTCTTCTTCTTTTGGGACTCATATAATACTAATGTTATTTGTTTGATGGAGCCACTGAGTTCCCTAAATCTATTTTTTGTTTTGCATAATTCTTTCTCTCTTTTGTTCAGCAACATTGCTTTCCATTATTTTATCTTCTTTTTTTTTAAAGATTTTATTTATTTATTTGACAGAGAGAGATTACAAGTAGGCAGAGAGAGAGGAGGAAGCAGGCTCCCTGCCGAGCAGAGAGCCCAATGCGGGCCTCGATCCCAGGACCCTGAGATCATGACCTGAGCTGAAAGCAGAGGCTTTAACCCACTGAGCCACCCAGGCGCCCCATTATTTTATCTTCTAAGTCATTAATTCATTCGCTGCTTTTTCCAGCCTTCTGTTCATTGCATCACACCTATTTCCAATTTCATTTATTGCTTACTTCATCTCTGATTTATTCTTTTTTAACGCTTATATCACTGTAGTAGGGGACTCACTGATGTCTTCTATTTTGTTCTCAAGTCCAGTGAGGACCCTTATGATTATTGCTTTAAATTCTCAATCAGACACGTTATTCCTCTTTGTTTCACTTAGATATTTGGCTGTGGCCTTATTTTGGTCTTTCACTTCAGATAAATTTCTGTCTTGGCATTTTGTCTATGTCTCTACCTTCTTCTCTGTGTTAGAAAATCCAGTATGTCTCTTGCTCCTGAAAGTAATGGCCTTGTGAAGAAGAGGTCATGTACTGTCCAGGGTCTGGAGCTTCAAAGAGTGTCTCAGCTGTGTACTGTGTGTGGTCTGCTGTTGTGTTCTGGCTGCTCTATTCTTCAGGCCAGTCATCTGCAGTTCTCCTTGCCTGCTGTAGGCAGTGTTTGTCCCTGGCTTGAATGTGGCAAGTTTTAATAACGTATGCTCTGGTATGCTTCTGAAATGAGACCTGACAACACTTCCATTATAACTGAGTTCTTGCAGAGCTCTTTGGTTGAAAGAAATGGTATGGGGCTGGTGTTCGTGTTGGTTATCTAAGGTAGAGGCCAACTGTGCTGTGACTGAGGTAAGATTGACTGAGAAAAGCAGTTCCTTCAGAGCACAATGGGGTGGGGGTTTAGTATAAGCAAGTTGAGCAGTCAGTGTCATGCAGAACTGCTTCCCTCAGATGGTTGTGTGTTTATGTTTAGGGCTAGGGGAAAGAAATGGCCCAGTCAGCTCCTTTGATCTCAGAGAAGTCTCTTTTTGGATGCTTTCTCTAAGGGAAGTACTCCTATAATAGCGAATAATCTCCCCCACTGTGTTCCCCAGGCATTGATCAGATCATTATTTCTATGTTGTGTGCCTCCAGGTTGTTTGCCTGCATTTTCTCCAGGAGCATGGCAGTCATCTCAAGTTCTATTCCAGACAAACCTGCTAACCTTTAAGTCTCCAAACTATAAGCCCTTCTAGTTGCAAGAATTCAGGAAATTCAGACCCTCTCATTTTCCAAGACAATGGCTTTGGGGGAAATATTCTCCTTGTGCATTCCTTTGTGTGCTCCTCTCTCATGTGCTTTTCTCCATGACTACAGCTCCCTCCCCTCTACAGTACTCATGATCTGTTTCTTCCCTAAACAACATACGTACACTTCCTACATTTTTCAATTTGCCCTCTTCTCTCCCTTTAGTTGTAAAGTTTGTTTTCTCAGTCTTCAGGTCAATTTATGTGTCATTTATGAATATTTTATAATTATCTACCTGTGTTTGTGTCCATCTCCTTGGCCACCATGTTCTTCTCTTCCTGTATCTTGAAATTTAAGGTGAGTTTCTTGTAGACAGCATATTTTTGGATCATCTTTTTTATTCCATTCATCCAGAGTATGTCTTTTGATTTGGGGTTTAATCCACCTACATTTAACATAATTGTTGAGGGGGAGGAGTTAGGATGGCAGAGACATACGGGGACCCTGTGCTTTCCTTGTCCCTCAAACACAGGTATATTGATATCAGATCACTTGGAGCACTCAGGAAATAAATCTGAGGATAGGAAAAATCTCCATGGTTGGAGGAAGACAATGTGGCAGGTGCAAGGTACTTGGAAGTGAATTGGTGGCAAGAAAACTGTTGTGCCTTGGAGGAGAGGGAGCCCTTTTCACAGGAAGAGAAAAGGGAGAGAAAGAGAGGTTGAGAAAGTACAGGATTGGGTCCAGACAAGAAGAAAACCTCTCCAGACCAACCTTACACCTAAAGGAACTAGGAGAACAGAAAAAAAAGCCTAAATCCAGCAGGAGAATGGAAATAATAAACATTATAGCAGAAGTAAATGATATAGAAATAGAACAGTAGAACAGATCAATGAAACTAGTAACTGGTTCTTTGAAAGAATTAATAAAATTGATAAGCCCCTGGCCAGCCTTATCAGAAAGAAAACAGAAAGGAACCAAGTAGATAAAAATATGAATGAAAGGGGAAAGATCACAACCAACACCACAGAAATAAATGCAAATATAAGAGAATATTTTGAAAAATTATATGGCAAAAATTAGGTAATCTTGAAGAAATGGATTTGTTCCTAGAAACATATAAACTACCAATACTGAATCAGAAAGAAATAGAAAATGTGAACAAACCCATAACCAGCAAAGAAATTGAATCAGTAATCAAAAATCTCTCAAACAAACCAGACTCCAGGGCCAGATGGCTTCCCAGAGGAATTCTACAAAATATTGGAAGAAGAGTTAATATCCGTTCTTCTTTAGCTGTTTCAAAAAAAAAATAGAAATGGAAGGAAAACTTCCAAACTCACTCTATGAGGGCAGCGTTACATTGGTTCCAAAACTAAACACCCCACTAAAAAGGATCATTAAAGACCAATATCCCTGATGGACATGAATGCAAAAATTCTCAAGAAGATACTAGCTAATTGAATCCAACAGTACATTAACAGAATTATTTACCAGAACCAAGTGGGATTTATTCCTCGGTTTCAGGTGTAGTTCAATATCTGCAAATAAATCAACATGATACACTACATTAATAACAGAAAAGATATTAAACATATGATCCTTTCAATAGATGCAGAAAATGCATTTGACAAGATACAGCACTGTTTAAATAAAAACCCTCAAAAAATAGGGATAGAGGGGACATAACTAAACATCATAAAGGCCATATATGAAAGACCAACAACTAATATTATTCTCAATGGGCAAAAAAATGAGAGCTTTTCCCTAAGGTCAGGAACACAAGGAGCCTGGGTGTCTCAGTCAGTTAAGCATCTGCCTTCAGCACAGGTCATGATCTCAGGATCTTGGGGTTGAGCCAGTGTCAGTCCCCCTGATAAGAAAGGAGTCGGGGCATCTGGATGGCTCAGTGGGTTAAAGCCGCTGCCTTCGGCTCAGGTCATGATCCCAGGGTCCTGGGATCGAGGCCCGCATCGGGCTCTCTGCTCCGCAGGGAGCCTGCTTCCTCCTCTCTCTCTGCCTGCCTCTCTGCCTACTTGTAATCTCTCTCTCTGTGTCAAATGAATAAATAAAATCTTTAAAAAAAATGAATTAGTGGGATGTCATCAGGTTAAAAAGCCTTTGCACAACAATGGAAACAATCATCAAAACTAAAAGACAACCTACAGAATTGGAGAAGATATTTGTAAATGACATATTGGGTAGTCACTCATGTGTGGAATTTAAGAAGCAAAAGAGATGAATATAGGGGAAGGGAAGGAAAAATAAAGTAAAACCAGAGAGGGAGAAAAACTACAGGAGACTTTTAATTTTAGGACACAAACTGAGGGTTGTTGGAAGGGAGGTTGGTAGGGGAATGGGATAATTGGGTGATGAGCATTAGGGAGAGCACTTTATGTAATGAGCACTGGGTGATACATGCAACTGATGTATCACTAAATTCTACCCCTGAAACTAATAATAAACTATATTGATTAAATTGAATTTAAATAAAAAATTAAAAAAAGTTGAATAAAAAGTCATATCAGATAAAGCGTGTTCACACTCTATAAAGAACTTACCAATCTCAATACCCCCAAAATAAAAAAAATCCAGTTAAGAAATGTGCAGAAAACATGAATGGGCATTTCTCAAAGAAGACATACAAATGGCGAACAGACACATGAAAAAATGCTGAACATCACTCATTATCAGGGAAATACAAATAAAAAACAAATGAGATACCAACTCACACAAGTCAAAATGACTAAAATTAACAACTCAGGAAACAACAGATGTTGGTAAGGATGCAGAAGAAGAGGAATTCTCTTACACCACTGGTGGGAATGCAGCCACTCTGGAAAATAGTATGGAGGTTCCTCAAAAAGTTAAAAGTAGAACTACCCCCATGATCTAGCAATTGAACTACTAGGTATTTTCCAAAGGATACAAAAATTGTGATTTAAGGGGGTATATGCACCCTTTTATAGCAGCACGATCCACAATAGCCAAAACAATGGAAAGAGTCCAGATGTCCATCAACTGATAAACGGAAAAGGAAATGTATTATATACATGCAATGGAATATCACTCAGCCATCAGAAAGAATGAAAGCTTGCCATTTGTAATAACATGGGTGGATCTACAGTGCATTATATTAAGTGAAATCCTCAGTCAGAAAAAGATGAATACCATATGATTTCACTCCTTTGTGAAATTTAAGACACAAAAAAGATGAACTTAGGGGAAGGGAAAGAAAAATCAAACAACAAAAAGACAGAGAAGGAGGCAAACCATAATAGACTCTTAAGTATAGGGAAAAAACTGAGGGTTGCTGGAGGGGAGGTGGGGGAGATGGAGTAATCAGGGGATAGGCATTAAGGAGGGTGTTACATGGGTGTTATATGCAACTGATGAATCATTAAATTCTACCCCTGAAAATAGTACTATACTATAGGTGAACTAACTTTAATTTAAATCAAATCTTGTAAATAACAGCAACAAAATTAAGTAATTGTTGATAGTGAATGATTTATTATTGCCATTGATTTGTGAATTTTCTGTTATCTTACAATTCTTTTCATCTGTGTTTTCTTCTTTTGCTGCCTTTCTCTGTATTATGTTGGTTGGTTTTGTATTACTGTGCTCGTTTCCTTTCTATTTTTCTTCTGTGTAACTACGTAATTACTTTTTGTGTGGTTAACCTGGGCTACATAAAATATCTTAGAGTTTTTACAGTCTATTTTAAGGTGATTAGAAATTCAATCATGTTTAAAAACGCCATAATTTCTCTGCTTATGAGATCACACATTCTTTTCTGAGCAAAATGACTAGAAGGAGGAATTCACAACAAAAGAAAGAACCAGAGGCTATGTTCTTGCCACAGAGCTAGTCAATATGGATATAAGTAAGATTTCAGAGATGGAATTCAGTATAGCAATTATAAAATTAATAACTGGGAAAGCATAAATGACAGCAGAGAATCTCTAAGCGTGGAAGTGAGAATTCATCAGCCCAATCTTAAAAACACTATGAATGAGATGCAGTCTAAATTGTATGCTCTAGCAGCTAGGCTAAATGAGGGAGAAGACAGAATAAGTGATCTAGAGGACAGGCTGATGGAAAGGAAGGAAGTTGAAGAAAAGAGAGAAAGACAACTCAGAGCCCATGAAAAAAGGCTTTATAAATTTAATGATGTCCTTAAAAGAAACAAATGTCAGATTGAAATAAAGTGAATATAAACCTAAAAAGTCAGAATTATTGGGGTGCCTGAGGGCATGGCGAGAGAGAGCAGGTCAGAAGGAATATTTCAACAAATCATAGCAAAGAATTTCCTTAATTTGGGGATAGAAACAAGCATTCATGTCCAAGAGGCAGAGAGGACTCCTCCCAAAATCAATAAAAATAGATCAACACCGACATATAATAGTGAAATTTGCAAATCTTAGAGAAAAAAAAATCTATCCCGACAGCAGCTAGGGAAAAGAGCTTCCTCAAGAATGGAGGGAGGAACATCAGAGTAACATCAGACCTATCCACAAAAACCTGGCAGGCCAGAAAGGGCTGGAATGATATATTCAGGGTACTAAGTGAGAAGAACATGCAGTCAAGAATGCTCATTCAGAATGGATAAGGAAGGATAAAGATCTTCAAGGACAGACAGAAACTGAAAAATTATGTGACCACCAAGTCAGCCCTTCAAGAATTATCAAGGGGGATTCTGTAAGTGAAGAGAGAGCTCAAGAGTCACATAGACCAGAAAGAAACAGAGACAATCTACAGAAAGAGGGAATTTACAGGCAATACAATGGCACTAAATTCATATCTTTCAATAGTTATTCTGAATGTAAATGGGCTGAATACTCTAATCAAAAGAAACAGGGTATCAGATTTGATAAAAAAGCCAGACACATCCGCATCCATATGCTGTCTACAAGGGACGCACTTTATACTTAAAGTCACCTCCAGACTGAGAGTGAGTGGGTAAAGAACAATTTACCACACTAATGGACCTCAAAAGAAAGGTGGGATAGCAATCCTCATACCTAACAAATTAGATTTTAAACCAAAGACTGTAGTAAGAGATGTAGAGGGACACTATATCATACTTAAAGGGTCTATCCAACAAGAAGATCTAACAATGGTAAGTATTTATGCCCTGAACATGGGAGCAGCCAATTTTATATACCAATTAATAACAAAAATAAAGAAACATATTAATAATAATACATTAGTAGTAGGGGCCTTCAACACTTCACTCACTGCAATGGACAGATCACTGAAGCAGAAGATCAACAAGGAAACAAATGCTTGAATGACACATTGTACCAGATGGACTTTGTAGAGACATACAGAACATTGCCTCCTAAAACAATAGAATACAAATTCTTCTCAAGTGCACATGGAACTTTCTCCAGAACAGATCACATACTAGGTCACAAATCAGATCTCAACCAATACCAAAAGATTTGAGATTATTCCCTGGGTATTTTCAGACCACGATACTTTGAAACTGGAACTCACTTACAAGAGGAAACTTGGAAGGAACTCAATCATGCAGAAGTTAAGGAGCATCTTGCTAAAGAATGATTGGGTCAACCAGGAAATTAAAGAAGAACTTAAACAATTCATGCAAACCAATGAAAATGAAAACACATCAGTTCAAACCTTTGGGATACTGCAAAGGCAGTCCCAAGAAGGAAGTACATTGCAATACAAGCCTCCCTCAAAAATTGGAAAAATCTCAAATACATAAGCTGAACTTACACCTAAAGGACCTGGAGAAAGAACAACAAATAAAGCCGAAACCCGGCAGGCAAAGAGAAATAACAAATATTAGAGGAGAAATCAATGATATAGAAACTAGATGAAGAACAGAACATATCAACAAAACTAGAAGCTTGTTCTTTGAAACAATTAATAAGATCAATAAACCTCTGGCCAGATGTATCCAAAAGAAAAGAGAAAGGACCCAAATTAATAAAATCATTAACGAAAAGGATGAGATCACGAATAATATCAAGGAAATAGAGACTATTATTAGAACTTGTTATTAGCAGCTATATGCCAACAAGTTAGGCAATCTGGAAGAAATGGATGCATTCCTGGAAACTTATAAACTACTAAGACTGAAACAGGAAGCAACAGACAATCTGGACAAAACAATAACCAGAATGGAAATTTAAGCAGTAATCAAAAACCTCCCAAAAAACAAGAGTCCAGGGCCAGATGGCTTCCAGGGGAATTCTACCAAACCTCTAATGAAGAAATAATAACTATTATAATGAAGGTGTCTCAAAAATAGAAATGGAAGGAACACTTCCAAACTCATTCTATGAGGCCAGCATTACCGAGATCCCCAAACCAAAGATCCAATCAAAAAGGAGAATTAAAGACAGTATCCCTGATGAACATGGATGCCAAAATATTCAACAATCTCCTAGCCAATAGGATCCAACAGTACATTAAAGGGATTATTCACCACGGCCTGGTGGGATTTATTCCTGTGATGCAAGGATGGTTCAACATCCACAAATAAATCAACGTGATATATCATGCTAATAAAAGAAAGGACAATAACCATATAATTCTCTTAATTGATGCAGATAATCCATTCAACAAAATACTGCATCCTTTATTAAAACTCTTCACATTATAGAGGTAAAGGGAACATACTTTAACATCATAAAACCTACTGGGTACTGTACATAAACAATGAATATTGGAACAATGCATCAAAAACTAATGATGTGGGCGCCTGGGTGGCTCAGTGGGTTAAAGCCTCTGCCTTCAGCTCAGGTCATGATCTCAGGGTCTTGGGATAGAGGCCCGCATTGGGCTCCCTGCTCAGCGGGGAGCCTGCTTCCTCCTCTCTCTCTGCCTGCCTCTCAGCCTACTTGTGATCTCTCTCCCTCTGTGAAATAAATAAATAAAATCTTAAAAAAAAACTAATGATGTATCATAACACAATAAACAGATGAATGGATAAAGAAGATGTGGTCCACATGTACAATGGAATATTACACCTCCATCAGAAAGGATGAATACCCAACTTTTGTATCAGCATGGACAGGACTGGAGGAGATTATGCTGAGTGAAATAAGTCAAACAGAGAAAGTCAGTTATTATATGATTTCACTTGTGGAACATAAGGAATAAAATGGAGGACATTAGGAGAAGGAAAGGAAAAGTAAATTGGGGTAAATCGGAGGTGGAGATGAAAGATGAGATACTGTGGATTCTGAGAAACAAACCGAGGGTTATAGTTTTTTTTTTAATTACAGATTCTCATGCAGAATATTTTCAATTGTCTTGTCTTCCTGTCTGCTGATTCTTTTCTGTTTGCTCAAATATGTTGAAAACCTCTAGTGAATTTTTCATTTCACTTATTGCAGTTTTCAGCTCCAGAATTTCTATTTGAGTTCCTATTGATTATCTCTATCTCTTTGTAGATATTCTGTATTTTTGGGATATCATTTTCCCGGTTTCCTTTCATTCTTTTTCTATGATTTCTTTAGGCTGCTTGAGCATACTTAAGACAGTTGGTTTAAAGTCCTTTGTTGTAAGTACAATGTGTGAGTTTCATCAGGGATAGTTTCTGTCAATTTATTTATTTACTTTCCTATTAATGGGACATAATTTATTATTCCTTTTCATGCCTCTTTTTTTGTTTGATTAAAAGTGGATATTTTGAATATTATAATATTGTAATGGTAGAAATCAGATTCTACTCCCTCTGCAGTTTCTTATGTGTTTAGTGACTATTTTAAAAATGAATTTTAAAAGATCATATTTTTTGTTTTGTGTGGTCTCTGATGTCTCTGTTCCTTTAGGTGCTGGTCAGATAGTGATTTGACTGTGATTTTTATAGACATATAAATTTAAAAAATAACAAAGCTGTTTCACTTTTTGTATATTGTCTTTGTCTTGGGGCACCCTTTTAAAACTAATCCAGTCTGCTTACTACTTGGCTTGAGCCTTCACTTTCTGCTTGCAGTGAACCTAAAGATCAGCCAGAGGTGAAAGCTAAGTGTCCTCTCACATCTTATCTGAACATTTGTGCTATCCTTGGAAAGCTCTTAGATTCCTTGTTAATAAGAAGACATTTTGTCACTTGCTGTTCTTATTTCTCTTTGTCTTTCAGTTTAGATAATTCATAAATATTAACTTCAGTAACACATTTTTCTCTGGTACTCAGTCTCTTGGTAAGTCTGTTTAGTTAATCCTTTATTAGTTTTTTTTTGATTAATAGATTTTACATTTTAGAACAAATTTAGGTTTATAGAATATAAGATATTTTTTCACAACCCTTATTTCCCAAAGTAACTTCAGCTTTTCCTGCCAGACTTTCATCATGTTAATATATACATAGCTGTACTTTTATTTTGCCTCCACTTGCAGCAGCTTCTTCATTTGCCTTTCTATCCTTTCAGGGAATGCCCTCCACATGACCACTTTCCTGCCCTGAAAACAGAGAGACCATAAAAAATCAAATGCCTTTGTGGCATTTCTTTAAGGAACCCCTAAAGGGATTAAAACTGACAAACATAATTTTTTAAATTGTTACTTTACTTCCAGTGTATTTAATGCACAGTGTTATATTAGTTTCAGGTGTTCAATATAGTGATTCATCAGTTCCATTAATTACTCAGTGCTCATCAAGATAAATGTGTTCTTAATCCCCTTCACCTATTTCACCCATACCTCCATCTCCTTCCCCTCTGGTATCCATCTCTTTGTTCAATATTATATGCTATAATATATACATCTTCTTTATCCATTCATCTAACAACAGACACTTGGGCTGTTTCCATATCTTGGCTGTTATAAATAATGCTACTATAAACATAGGGGTACATATATCTTTTTGAATTAGTGTTTTCTTATTTTTTGAATAAATAGCCAGTAGTGCAGATAATGAATCATATGGCAATTCTATCTTTAATTTTTAAAGAAACTTCCATACTGCTTTCCAGAGCAGCTTCACTAGTTTACATTCCTACCAACATTACATAAGAGCTCCTTTATCTCCACATACTCACCAACACTTGTTCTTGTTGTTTTTTGTTTTTGATTTTAGCCATTCTGACAGGGGTGAAATGATATGTCATTGTGCTTTTGATTTGCATTCCCCTGATGGTGAGTGATGTTAAGCCTCTTTTCATGTGTTTGCCGTTTGTCTTTTTTTAAAGAAATGTCTCTTCATGTATTCTGCCCATTTTTAAACTGGATTGTGTGTGTGTGTATGTGTTATTTTAAAAGTACTTTGTATATTTTGGATACTAACTCTATCAGATAAGTAGATATTTGCAAATATCTTCATATTTGCAAATACCTTCTCCCATTCAGTAGGTTGTCTTCTAGTTTTGTTGGTTGTTTCCTTTACTGTCCAGAAAAGCAGAAGTTTTTATTTTAATGTAGTCCCAATAGTTTATTTTTGCATTTGTTTCCCTTGCCTCAGAAGACATATCTAGGAAGATGTTGCTATGGCAGTTATCAGAGAAATTGCTACTTGTGCTCTCTTCTAGGATTTTTATGGTTTTAGATCCCACATTTAGGTCCTTAATTCATTTTGAGTTTATTTTGTTTATGGTGTAAGGAAGTGGTCTAGTTTCATTCTTTTCCATGTTACTATCCAGTTTTCCCAACACCATTTGTTAAAGAGGCTATTTTTTCCCAACTGGATATTCTTTCCTGCTTGGTTGAAGATTAATTGACCATATAATAATGGGTTTATTTCTGGGCTCTCTATTCTGTTCTATTGATCTATTTGTCTATGTTTTGCCAGTACCATGTTATTTTGATTACTACAACTCTGTAATACAACTTGAAGTCTAGAACTATGATACTTCTTGCTTTGCTTTTCTTTTTCAAGATTTCTTTGTCTATTCAGGGTCTTTTGTGGTCCCTTACAAACTTTATGATTGTTTTTTCTACTTGAAAAATGCTGTTGAAATTTTGATAAGAATTTCATTAAATCTTTAGATTGCCTTGGGTAGTAGTATGGATATTTTAACAGTATTTGTTCCTCCAATCCATGATCATGGAATGTCTTTCCATTTGTTTCCATTGAAGAATTTGTCTTCAGTTTCTTTCATCAGTGTCTTATTGTTTTCAGAATACAGGTATTTCACCCTCTTGTTTAACTTTCTTCCTGGGCATTTTATTATTTTGGGGCAGTTGTAAATGAGATTGCTTTGTTAATTTCTCTTTTTTCTGCTCCATTATTAGCATATAGAAATACAATAGATTTCTTTCTTTCTTTCTTTTTAAAGATTTTATTTATTTATTTGACACACAGAGAGAGAAATTACAAGTAGGCAGAGAGGCAGGCAGAGAGACAGGGAGAGGAGGAAGCAGGCTCCCTGCTGAGCAGAGAGCCCGATGCGGGCCTCAATCCCAGGACGCTGAGATCATGACCTGAGCCGAAAGCAGAGGCTTTAACCCACTGAGCCACCCAGGCGCCTAACAATAGATTTCTGTACATTGATTTGATAAACACAATTTTTTAAATTTATTTTTTCAGTGATCCAAGAGAAAAACACAATATTTTATGAACAAGTTCCACTCTGTCCTTCCAGAAACCAGGTGTCTACACCTGAATACAGACTGGTGTCTTCAATATAGCCACTGCACTGGGAAGAGGAGTTGGGAAAATTTAAGTTAAAGTGCCTCAAAGTTCTCTTACTTTATTTCAATCACCTTTTCCTTGATTCAGCATTCACTTGTTTGCTATAAGCCTTTGATTTTTTTTCTAGAGTTCTAAAAAATTGGTACTAACATTTTCTGATCATTTTTGTTTGTTTGTTTCTGTAGAGGGATGGGAACTTGGAACTCCTTACTCTGCCATTTCATCAGATGACTAATGTCATCTCTTCTGATGCATTTTTACTAAGAGAGCATCCAAGGCCCTCAAATACTATTGTTTATTTTCATAACATTATTTCTACCACTTTTATATAAACAGTGTATACTTCAACCAAACTGTATTTTTGAAAGATTTTATTATTTATGCACCACACCCAGTGCTCCATAAACAATGAGTCTTGGATCACTGAAAAAATAAAGTAAAAAAAAGTATTACCTCACTTAGAATAAACATTCTCATTTCAAAAAAAATATTTTATTGATTTATTTTGAGGGTGAGAGAGAGAGCACAAGCAGAGGAAACGGGCAGAGGGAGAGGGAAAAGCAGACTCAGTGCTGAGCAGGGAGCCTGATGTGGGGCTTGATTACAGGATCTCTTTAAATAATCTCTTCTTTGGCTTAATTCTCAAGACTCATTTTACCTCTAAGCTCTTAAGGTGCTTTTCTTTTTGTTTTATTTAAATTCGATTAGCCAAGGTATAGTACATCATTAGATTTTGACATAATGTTTAATGACTCATTAGTTGCATATAACACCCAGTGCTCATCACATCACATGCCCTCCTTAATGCCCATCACCCAGATACCCCATCCCCCCACCCAACTACCTTTCCACAACCCTCAGCTTGTGTCCTGGAGTCAAGAGTCTCATATGATTTTTCTCCCTCTCTGATTTCTTCCCATTCAATTTTCCCTCCCTTCCCCTATTGTCCTCCACACTATTCCTTATGTTCCACATATGAGTGAAACCATGTAATTCTCTTTCTCTGACTTATTTCACATAGCATAATCCCCTCCAGTTCCATCTATGTTGATGCAAATGGTAGGTATTCATCTTTTCTGATGGCTGAGTAATATTCCATTGTATAGATGAACCACATCTTCTTTATCCATTCATCTGTTCAAGGACATCTCAGCTCCTTCCACAGTTTGGCTATTGTGGACATTGCTGCTATGAACATTGGGGTGCATGTGCCCTTTCTTCTCACTACATCTGTATTTTTGGGGTAAACATCCAGTAGTGCAATTGCTGGGTTAGAGGGTAGTTGTATTTTTAATGTCTTGAGGAACCTCCATACTGTTTTCCAGAATGGCTGTACCAGCTTGCATTCCCACCAACAGTGTAAGAGGGTTCCCCTTTCTCCACATCCTTGCCAACATTTGTTGTTCCCTGTCTTGTTAATTTTAGCCATTCTAGTTGGTGTCAGGTGGTATCTCATTGTGGTTTTGAGTTGTATTTCCTGGACAGTAAGTGATGTGGAGCATTTTTTCAAGTGTCTGTTAGCCATTTGTATTTCTTCTTTGGAAAAGTGTCTGTTCAGGTTTTCTGCCCATTTCTTGACTGGATTACTTAAGTTACTTTTCATTTTCTATCATGTGTTATAGTTATGAATATATTTTTAGAAGAAAGAGTTTTAGAGCTGGACATATATGAGTTTGTATCTTGTTCTTATCACCTGATAGTTTTGTGGCCTTGGGCAATACACTGACCTCTATTAACCTTCACTGGTAAAAAAAAAAGTGATAACATCTATCCCATGGTGGTGTTGTGAGGATTAAATTAAATATGATAAAATATATTAAACACCATGTTCTTCTTGGCAAATAGTAGATACACAATCAGTGACAGTTCTTATCTCAGTTAGTAATGCTTTCATCTGGAGGTAACAGAAACCCCAACTAACAGTTATTTAAATGGTAAGGACTTTTTGTTTACTTAGCAAGAAATTTGGAAGTGGTGATTCTAGGGTTTATTCAGTGTTTCAGTGATGTCATTAAGGGTTTAATTATCTCCACCTTGTCCTATTATTTTCAGTATATGGCTTTTCGTCTTCATTCTTATTGCCTCATGGCTGTAAAATAGATGCTGCAGCTGGAGGCATGGAATGCTTACATGTATGTGAAAAGTGGCCAGATTTTTAAAGTTTTCCCTTCACTGGGCTGGAGGAAGCCCAGCAAAATATTCCACAGAGCTTTCCAAAAGACCTCCTGGTAATGTAAGTAATGAAGATTCCCATTGCTCTTTTATCTCTTATTTCTTCTTCTACTATAAGCTCCGGAAGGGCAGAATCCATGTCTTTTTTCTTTTTCTTTTTTTTTTTTAAAGATTTTATTTATTTATTTCACAGAGGGAGAGAGATCACAAGGAGGCAGAGAGGCAGGCAGAGAGAGAGAGGGGGAAGCAGGCTCCCCGCTGAGCAGGGAGCCCGATGCGGGCCTCGATCCCAGGACCCTGAGATCATGACCTGAGCCGAAAGCAGAGGCATTAACCCACTGAGCCACCCAGGCGCCCCATGTCTTTTTTCTTTCCATAAGCTCAGCATGTAGTATAGTACTTGGAATACAATGGATGCTTCCTGGCTGCTCAATCAATACAAAACAACCTGTTTGTGGTATGTGAATTCTGTATGAGTGGTCATTATTACTCTTGTTAGGAGACTAAGTGTTAAACATATGAAGTATATAAAAGTTTGTGGTTCTTAATTCCTGAAGAGGTCTTTCAGAACATTGACTTCTGGGCAGAGAGGCTACCCATCTTATGTGTGATTTCCACACCTTGTTTGGATTTGGTAAAACATCTTTGTTTTGGTTTTATCAGTGACATTTACATAAATTTGGTACTCTTGGTTGTTCTAAATGATCTATTGATGTGTTTATGGGGGGTTAATCTCCAGAGTCTTGATGAGGTCAGAATTTCCTTTTTCTTGAATGACTCCAAATGTTGGTTACACAACTCATTTGAGCACCAGTTGTGGGAGAGGCAAGGAAGCATGACCTGTTTACCCTCTGGAAAAGAGAACCCATGTATATTACATGTGCAATGAAGAAATTGTACTTTTGGGGACAGAGATAATCAGAGAGCCAGGAAGAACAGCTTTTATTTTTATTCAGTCTTTTCAAAGATTAAAAATAAATTCATCAATTTATAAGTTTAACTAAAGGATCATTGTTACTAGTAACAGTTGGTTTACTGCAAAGATTTCCTGCCTTGTCTCCCTACCTCAATTCTCCTGCCTTGTAGTCTGTCTTGTGAGATGCAATTTTTCTAAAAATAGCTTTCATCATGGCACTTCCTTCTTAAAAATACTTTCTAGTACATATACGCTAAACCCCAGAATTCTAGGCCCAGAAATGAGGACTCTGCAGTCTTGTCTCTACCTACCTTTCCAACCTTATCTCTCATGTGTTCTCTAGACAAAACAGCCTCTTTATTGGCCCCCAAAGATGTCATTGTATTTTTGTTTACACTATCCTCTTATTTAAGTTCACTAATTATTCAATTTCAACTTCTACCACCTCCAGATCATCTTCAGACCATATAAGCTCCCTCACACTCTTTTAGCACTTATAGCCTTTAATATTAAATGGTGTTTGGCACACTCTTTCCCATGTATCTGTTTCAGACCCCTAACTTGAGTATAAACTCTTCAAAGAAAAGGCTAATCCTCTTTTTCTATGTTCTCTTCAGCAATCTGGCCTGATCACAAACTTTTCTATATCCTGCTGTATGTTCTTATTCTGTACACATCATGATTAATAGGAGGGTAAGGTAGACTATAAGGGTGCTAGAAGCCATTCTGGAATTCTACAATATGCCATTAAATCTTTGCATGTATAATTAAGGAGGCACTACTTTAGTCTAACAATCTTTCTACTATTATTGTCAGCCCTTAACATACTAAAACATCTTCTGTGTTGTTACACAGTCTTTATAGTTATCCTTCTTAATGGTTGCATAATAGCTCATTGAGCTCTTAATACTGCCTTGTACCAGTGGTTCTCAAAGTGTGGTCTCCAGATGAGCAGCATCAGTATCCCCTGGGAACTTGTTGGAAGAGCAAATTTTCAGGCTCACACCAGACTTATTGAATCAAAAACTCTGGGAATGGTGTCAGAAATCTGCATTTATTAAACATTTATTAAAGTCCTTCACATGATTCTGATGTATACTCAGATTTAGGAATCACAGGCTTAGTGGAGGATTAAAACCAATAATAATGCCCTTATACCAACTCAAAGCATGTTATAGAAATAGCTCAAAAGAGTAAGAGGACCTATACTCAAATTCCAGCTTCTTCCTATCAGCTGAGAAACTTTGGACCATCCTTTTATCTTTTCATGTCTCTATTCCTTCTTCTGTTAAAAGGGACTAATGGAACTACCTACCTTAAAGGGTTATTGTGCTGATTAGATGAGACAATGTATATGAATGTTCTTTGTAGATTACATAGTAGACTGTAAAAATACTTTATATTTACTTTTCTCAGCTTTAGGCCTAGTACCAGTATGTAGTTAATCCCAACCCTGAGTGATGTCGCCTTATAGAATAAGAGTAGCTCATACCACATCTTAGAGTCTCTAACACCTCTTCAGAAATCTGAAAGAAACCTAGTTGCTCTGGAAGCAGAGGAAAAAGAAAGACTGGTGTGGGTGGAAAGCAATGTTTCATTCTTTGAAATATCTGTGGTGGTAATCATCTTGAGCCTAAACCATTATTCATGCAAGGCTGGTCTTTACTGTTGGGCCAGGCCTTCAGGGAATTTGCTTTATTTTGTTGTTTTTATTTTTATTTTTATTTTTTATTTATTTATTTTTTTAAAAGATTTTATTTATTTATTTGACATAGAGAGAGAGATTACAAGTAGGCAGAGAGGCAAGCAGAGAGACAGGGAGAGGAGGAAGCAGGCTCCCTGCCGAGCAGAGAGCCCGATGTGGGCCTCGATCCCAGGACGCTGAGATCATGACCTAAGCCAAAAGCAGAGGCCTTAACCCACTGAGCCACCCAGGTGCCCACTTTATTTTGTTGTTTAGGGAAGAATGAAGAGACAGCTTTATGCTAAAGCTAAGACCTGAGATTGGGAAGAAAACCAGATAGCTTGATGGACTCTAATCTACAGGTAGGTGGGGAAGATTAATTATGGGAGTCTGAGTGGCACTAGGTCATAAAGTACAGGTGTTTCAGAGCTGAAATATTGTGTGGCAATAAGTAGACTTGTTTTCTCTATAACTGTATGTAATAAAATGTGATTTTGGTGCCCTGAGAATTCTAGAGAATCAAGAAATGCTTTGGAAAAAAGAAAGTTTATAGCTTTGGAGCACCTGCAAACAACCTTGACTCACAGTTCGCCCTGGAACAGTGACAGTGGGAAGGTGTTGCTTGCAAATAGCTTTAAGAACAGTGGGCAGGGATGCTTGGGTGGCTCAGTGGGTTAAAGTCTCTGCCTGCAGCTCAGGTCATGATCTCAGGGTCCTGGAATCAAGGCCCTCATCAGGCTCTCTGCTCATCAGGGAACCTGCTTCCTCCTCTCTCTCTGCCTGCCTCTCACCCTACTTGTGATCTCTCTCTCTCTCTGTCAAATAAATAAATAAATAAATAAAAATCTTAAAAAGCAGTGGGCAGTTCTTGTGGGTAGGGACCTTTACAAATCTTTATAGGCCCTAGGGTTTGAAGTTTCCACCTCTCATCATATCAAACGTAATAAAATGCACTCATAATACATATGAAATAAAATTTTTTTGCAATAAAAAATTAGAAAAGATTTTTTAAATGTTGCTTTTGCAATTATTTGGCTACAATAAACTCCTTTAATTTACAACTGGCTATGATTTCTAAGTAATCATCATGTATACTTGGGAATTCTTGTGAAGTGAGAAAATGTAACCCACAAATTGTTTTCAAATGTAGTGCAACTTTTTATGAATATTAAAAGTAATGGTGATTGAAGTTTGCATATACATTAAACATTTATTTCCACATTACAGGTTTTTTTCATATTTCAGAGCCAGCAAGGATAACATGACTCTAATTATGGAATTGGATACCTAAAATGTGTGAGCACTGGTGGTGAACACATGTGAGATATCCCCAAGGACTCCCATAAATGTGTGGGAGAAGTTTTCAAGGGCCCAAGGTCTTGCATTATGCAGGTATGAACCAGAGCTGATGAAATGTGGGTTATTTCTGTCAGGTGACCCCTATTATTACCTGTAAGCAGGTGAGACTTAGAGAAAAGTTCTAGACCTAAAAATTGTGACAATGGTTTTGCCTAGGTGTAGGTAGTTAGTAATCATCTCAAAAGGAATCTGGATGGTGAAAAAAACCCAAAATAAAACAAATAAAAAAAAAGATTATGACCTCTTATTGAGGACTACGGTAAATTCTTGCTCTTTCTCTTGGTCAGACTGGCTGCCTCAGGGGGAATTCTGTATTAAAGTTTCTCAAACCAGAAACCTGGGAGTCATTCTTGACTCCTTCTTCTTCCCTTAATTCCTATGTAATCCGTCACTTAAGTTTTCTGGATTTCACCTCTAAAATAAGCCGAAACCATTAACTTTTTTCTACTACCAATACTCTGGTCTAAGATACCATCATTCTCTACTCGACTGTTACAACAGCTTCCTAAACTGTATCCCTGTTTCCACACTTACTTATGTACTTACATTTGCATAGAGAAACCCATATACATTGTATCTACTTTCCATCATCTACATAGTATCCACAGTTATTTAAAAATATAAGCTAGGTCATGTTATTTTTGTCTTAAAACCTCCAAGTGGCCCTCCATCTCACTTGGAATAAAGTACAAAAAGCCCCTATGTAATCTGGCCCCTGCCTATCTCACTAGCTTTATGCCCCACCACTATCCTTAGGACCCACTATGCTCCAGCCATACTAGCCTTATCTCAAACCACCAAGATACTTCCTACCATGGGGCCTTTGCACATGAGTTTCTCTCTGCCTGGACTAGTCAACCTCACATTTTACCCATGCCTGAATCTTTCTTATACTTTGGTTCTCAGTACAACTGTCACCTTCTTCAGATTCCTATAATGTAGCTCCCATATTATTCTCTTAGTACCTTACTTAATTCATAAAGTGTATAATTTAAAAATATTTTATTTATAAGTTGGTTTACTCTTTTTTTTTTTGGTTAGTCACTGAAGTAAACTCCATAACGAGGACCATGGTTTTCTTTTTTTTCAGTGATTCAAGATTCATTGTTTATGCACCACACCCAGTGCTCCATGCAATATGTGATCTCCTTAATACCCACCACCAGGCTCACCCATCCCCCCTCCCTCTTCCCCTCCATAACCCTCATCTTGTTTCTCAGAGTCCACAGTCTCTCATGGTTTGTCTCCCCTTCCAATTTACCCCAATTCACTTTTCCTTTCCTTCTCCTAGAGTCCTCCATTGTATTCCTTATGTTCCACAAGTAAGTTAAACCATATGATAATTGACTTTCTCTGCTTGACTTATTTCACTCAGCATGATCTCCTCCAAACCCGTCCACGTTGATAAAAAATTTGGGTATTCATCCTTTCTGATGGATGAGTACTATTCCATTGTATATAGGGACAACATCTTCTTTATCCATTCGTCTGTTGAAGGGCATCTCAGCTCTTCCCACAGTTTAGCGATTGTGGCCATTGCTGCTATGAACATTGGGGTACATATGGCCCTTCTTTTCACTACATCTGTATCTTTGGGGACCATGATTTTCTTGTTCACTCTTTATCACATACTAGGTGCTCAATACATTCTTGTTGAATGAACTAATACAACATATTATACTGAGCTTGTTTACAATTATTTTCATGTATACATCTTAACTCCATTCCATGCATTAGAATACAATCAGCAAAACTGACCTAGGCAATGTATGAGATAGTAATAAAGGAAAGAGAGACCTTCTGGGAAGCCCACTGTCTTGTATATGGAGTGGAAGACTAGGGACCCATCAACTGGCTCTGTGAGTACCCCACAGAGGGCCTAAGTTTCACCTGATACTTCAACAGTATTTTAGAGATTAGACTGCAGAAAGGGGAGAGTAATGGAAAATTTTCAGGTGTCAAATAAGGTATCATCTCCATGGGAAGATTTTACATCCATTTATATGCCCATGAAGGGAAATGGAGGCTCACTCACCTCACTTGTTTGTTCACAAACTCATTCTGTCTTGAGTTTCCAGCTTGTATCTGACTGGTTCAGAGATGGAAAATGGACATGACTATTCTTATTTTTGGAGTTACTTGAGATCCCCATTTCAAAACAAGTTAGTGATCTCACATCTCCTTCTCCTCGTAGAAACCTAAAACCAGTGTATTTGAGCTAGTGGGGCAATATGGAGATCCTAGTATACCCTCTTTCATGTTATTGATGAAGAAACTGAGATCCAGGGGAGAGAAGTGAATTGGACAAAACCAAATCTGTTGACCCCTAAGCCAGTTTTCTTTCTATTATCTCTCAACCTACATTATAAGTGCTTAAAGGAAAGTGATGGTCTCTACATTTTGTTTATTTCCCCTAATGCCCAGCAGTGTGTTAGATACACAGTAGATCCTTATGTGTTTGTTTGGTACCATGGTATATGTAGTGGTTTGTTGACACAAAATGAAGAAACCTTTTTAAAAAATTTAAAGAGAAAGGAAAAGTTTTATTTGTGCCTAAGTTGGGATAGCTGCTGAGGATACAAAATCTTCACAAAGAATGTTCTTGGGAAGGAACATTTGGTGTAGGATTTTATATATATATATACATATATACATATATATACATATATATGTATATATATAATATAAAGAGTTACAAATCATCATGATGAAGGACATTCCAGAAAGTTACAGATTTTGTTATGTTTTTAGTAGGTCCAAGGCCCTATGACTTTAATCTTATGGGAACCGGGAAGGCTTTTCTGTTTTTCTTATGCTTATGTTTGAAATGTTTCTTTTCTTTTTTTTTTAGCAAAATGAAGCAGATGTACAATGTGTACTCAGGGCTGAAATGGAGCCCATGTTTTGAGGTTTTGCTGAGTCATTTCAACCTTGGTAAATGTTAAAGTGTAGCTTTCTTGAGAGCACAGGAGCAGGGCCTATGAACATTAAAAGTTGAAAATTTTCTTAATTATTTCCCCCTTTTGATCAATAATCTTTCCTCAAAAATCATTGATGATAAACCCTATCTTTTTATGTTCCTTGGTGACAGAGTAAATGGTTTGTCTGCCCTGGGTCCATCAAGTCCTTTGTTGCAAGGTTTGAATATATATCTAAATTGAGGAACAAACATAGTACATGTTCTTGGACTAGATTGTTTTGTTTTAAATTTGATATGACATTTATAACAAAGATATATGGATATTAAAGAATTCCAGTAAGTACAATTTGAAGGAACCCATGCAATATTGAAATGGGACAGGAGAAAAAAATCCAAAGAATCCTTTATGTACATCTTGATAAAAGGGTACAGAAATTTATGATTATTCATAAGAAAAGATGGAACATGCACATTTGGACAAACATATGCAGCATATATAATCCATTGTTTACCTTGGGGTGGAGACTTAACATCAGAACCAGGAAAAATTCAGTTCCTGATGTCAGGAGGTAAACTTAGCACAAGAAGAAGTGACTATAGACATGCTCCAAGAGCAGGTATAACTTGGCTAGGCCTTAAGTTTATTGTCTTGGGTAAGGAATGCAGGGCCTTGCTAGGCTGGAACCATATTAGTTGACCTTGAGTCCAGGCTTTTGCAGATACAGATAGTAAGTTTGTTGAGGGGGGGCTCTGAAAAGACATAATAGCTGATAAAGGAGAAACAGTTCTCTGAAAAACAAGCTTTAACCTTTCTGCTAATTTCAGTCTTATTAACCCAATGGGGCACAATTTTAATACTTCCACTCCATGGAGTTACTATCATTCCTCAGTCTTAAAGAATAGGGATGATGACTGTTCTGGCTAATTCCATATCTTCTCGGGTGAGGTTAGTTTTGGATAAAGAGTAGTTTTTGTAAATTTTAGCTGTGACCTGCCTATGTGCAGGGCTAAGCAGAAGTTTTTAACTTATAGGTCATAGCAACAAGGAAAATAGAAATAAAAGGGAGTCAGACATGCTAAGTTTCTTCCTGTTATAATTTCTCACTGTCAATCCTTTATTACATTTCTATGGAACATGGGTGGAGGTCCATCTTTTGTAACTGCTTCAAGCTGAATTAGGGTGCAATAAGGGCTTTAGAATGGAAGGATTTGACATTTCAAAGGTAGTTCCTTATCTGAGAACTTGGATATTTTGTCCACATAGTTTGACACTATTTGCTATTAGTTTTATCGCCAAGTATATGCCAAGGAATAGTAGTAGTATAGTCAAACCCAATTTTATGTCCTCTAAAATTCATCTGATATTGATGGGTATCCAAGAGGATAGATCAGTAAACTAGTCTCAGGCACCTAGAAAAGGGGGGCTATGGTGGTCAAGGGCTTCTTGTAGCCAAATAGCTTATTGTGTGATTTTATTTATATTGGTTCTTATTTCCCAGGAGAAGTTAATATGGGTGCTGCAGGTGATGTTAGCCATCATATAGAGTCTTCCCTGTTCAGCAAGCCATCATATAATTAATAAGAGGCATTTCTATGGAAATAAAAGAAAAACACAGGTGAATGGTTGGAAAAGATTAAAAACCCAGAGTTTGAGTACTAAGTGATGCCAGTGAGATTTCTAGATGTTAGGCTCAAAGCATCCTCAGATGGGGTTGGAGCAGGCAGCAGCAATCTGATGGAGTTTTCCAGTTTGTAGTTCAAATGTTTTTGGTAATCTTTTTGAGTGACCCATAGAGCAACAGGCATGAGGATTGTCTATACATGAGCTATTGTGATGATTTCTTTGAGGCTTATTTCAAGCTGTCCAGCTTCATTTTGTAGGGCTTCAGTACAAAAAGCAGTTTTAGTTCTTAATGATTTTAAGGTATGAGAGTGGGAGAAGATTGGAAACTTGGTTGAAAGAGTCATATTTAAAAAAAAAGAGTCATATTTAGATATTTGAAGAAACCAGAAGAATTCAGTATCCAGCCCAAATTTATAGGCAAGCAACAAACACTCAAAGATAATTAATCAGAACCAGAATCTAGCATCCACAAAGATGTCTTATTGAAATGTAATCTTTATCTCTAAAGTCTCCTTCATTCCTGTCAAAGATAGGCAAATTAAGACAAATTTGTTTGTTAAATACATCCAGTTACATAAAATACATGTGGGACTCGATCCCAGGACCCTGAGATCATGACCTGAGCCGAATGCAGAGGCTTTAACCCACTGAGCCACCTGGGTGCCCCTAATTTTTCACAATATACTCTTATATTTGTTTTTATTTCTGTCGTGTTGTTTGTGATCTCTCCTCGTTCATTTATGGTTGTACTTTTTTGGGTCCTTTCTCTTTTCTTTTTGATAAGTCTATGTACGGGTTTATCAATTTTACTAATTCTTTCTTTTTTAATGGATCCAACATCACTTTATTTTCTTATTATGTTATGTTAGTCACCATAAAATTCATCATTAGTTTTTGATGCAGTGTTCCAAGATTCATTGTTTATGTACAACACCCAGTGCTCCATGCAATATGTGACCTCCTTAATATCCACCACCAGGCTCACCCATCCTCTCCATACCCCTCGCCTCTAAAACCCTCAGTTTGTTTCTCAAAGTCTGGTCTCATGGTTTGTCTCCCCTTCCAATTTACCCTAATTCACTTTTCCTTTCCTTCTCCTAGAATCCTCCATTGTATTCCTTATGTTCCTCAAGTAAGTTAAACCATATGATAATTGACTTTCTCTGCTTGACTTATTTCACTCAGCATGATTTCCTCCAAACCCGTCCACGTTGATAAAAACGTTGGGTATTCATTCTTTCTGATGGCTGAGTAATATTCCACTGTATATATGGACCACATCTTCTTTATCCATTCGTCTGTTGAAGGGCATCTTGGCTTTTTCCATAGTTTGGCGATTGTGGCCATTGCTGCTATGAACATTGGGGGGTACATATGGCCCTTCTTTTCACTACATCTGTATCTTTGGGGTAAATACCCAGTAGTGCAATAGAAGGGTCATTGGGTAGCTCTATTTTTAATCTTTTGAGGCATCTCCACACTGTTTTCCAAGGTGGCTGCACCAACTTGCATTCCCACCAACAATATAGGACCAGCTAGTAGTCCTGCTGATCTGTCCTACTGTTGTTTTTGTTGTTGTTTTTTGTTTGTTTGTTTCCATATCATATATTTCTGCTCTTCTCTTTATTCTTTCCCTTCTTCTCCTGGCTTTAGACTTTATTTGCTCTTCCTTTTTAGCTCCTTAAGGTGTAAAGTTTGGTTGTATATATGAGCCTTTTCTTGCTTCTGAGGTAGGCCTGTGTTACAATATACTTCCCTCTTATGACTGCCTTTGCTGAATCCCAAAGGATTTTGACTGTCATGTTTCATTTTCATTTGATTCCATGTACTTTTTAATTTCTTCTTTAAATTCCTGGTTGACCCATTCATTCTTTAGTAGGAAGTTCTTTAACTTCCATATATTTGTGGCCTGCCAAATTTCATCTTGTGGTTTATTTCAAGGTTCATATCATTGTGGACTGAAACTATGCATGGTATAATTTCACTCTTTTTGTACATGTTGTGGGCCAATTTGTGACACAGTATGTGATCTATTCTAGAGAATGTTCCTTGTTTACTTGAAAAGAATGTGTATTCTGACACTTTAGGTTGAAATCTGAGTATATCTTTTTTTTAATCACTGTAGCACATACCCTCCCCAATGTCCATCACCCAGCTACCCCATCTCTCCCGCCTCCCTCCCCTCCAGCAACCCTCAGTTTTTTTTCTGAGATTAAGAGCCTCTTATGGTTTGTCTCCCTCCCTGTCCCATCTTGTTTCATTTTCCCTCCCTTCCCCTATGATCCTCTGCTTTGTTTTTGAAATTCCTCACAACTGTGAGATTGTGTGATAATTGTCTTTTTCTGATTGACTTATTTTGCTTAGTGTAATACCATGTAGTTTCATCCACATCATTGCAAATGGCAAGATTTCATTTTTTGATGGCAGCATAGTATTCCATTATATATATATATATATGTATATATATATGTATATGTATATGTGTATACACACACACACATACCATATCTTCATTATCCATTCATCTGTTGATGGACATATAGGCTTGTTCTATAGCTTGGCTATTGTGGACATTGCTGCTTTAAACATTCAGATGCACATGCCCTTTTGGATCACTACATTTCTATCTTTATGGTAAATATCCAGTAGTGCAATTACTGCATCATGGAGTAGCTCTATTTTCAACATTTTGAGGAATCTCCATACTGTTTTCCAGAGTGGCTGCACCAGCTTGCATTCCCACCAACAGTGTAGGAGGGTTCCCCTTTCTCCGCATACTCACCAACACCTGTCATTTCCTGACTGGTTGATTTTGGACATTCTGACTGGTGTGAGTTAGTATCTCACTGTGATTTTTGATTTGTATTAGCCTGATGTTGAGTGATGTTGAGCACTTTTTCTTGTGTCTGGTGGCCATTTGGATGTCTTCTTTGGAGAAATGTCTGTTCATGTCTTCTGCCCATTTCTTGACTGGGTTATTTGTTCTTTGGGTGTTGAGTTTGATAAGTTCTTTATAGGTTTTGGATAATAGCCCTTTATCAGATATGTCATTTGCAAATATCTTCTCCCATTCTGTCAGTTGTCTTTTGGTTTTGTTGACTGTTTCCTTTGCTGTGAAAAAGCTTTTGATCTTGATGAAGTCCCAGTAGTTCATTTTTGCCCTTGCTTTCCTTCCTTTTGGTGATGTTTCTAGGAAGAAGTTGCTGCAGCTGAAGTCAAAGAGGTTGCTGCCTGTGTTCTCCTCAAGGAATTTGATGGATTCCTGTCTCACATGTAGGTCTTTCATCCATGTTCGAGTCTACTTTTGTGTGTGGTGTAAGGAAATGGTTCAGTTTCATTTTTCTGCATGTGGCTGTCCAATTTTCCCAACACCATTTGTTGAAGAGATTCTTTTTTCCATTGGGCATTCTTGCCTGCTTTGTCAAAGATTAAGTGACCATAGAATTGGCGGTCCACTTCTGGGTCTTCTCTTCTGTTCCATTGATCTATGTGTCTGTTTTTGTGTCAGTACCACCCTGTCTTGATGGTTATACCTTTGTAATAGAGCTTGAAGTCTGGAACTATGATGCCACCAACTTTGGTTTTCTTTTTCAACATTCCTCTGGTTCTTCAGGGTCTTTTCTGGTTCCATATAATTTTAGGATTATTTGTTCCATTTCATTTTAAAAAGTTGATGGTATTTTAATAGGGATTGCGTTAAATGTGTAGATTGCTCTAGGTAGCATAGACATTTTCACAATATTTGTTCTTCGAATACATGAGCATGGAACGTTTTTCCATTTCTTTGTGTCTTCCTTAATTTCTTTCATGAGTTCTCTATAGTTTTCTGAGTACAGATTCCTTGATTTATTCCTAGGTTGCTTATGCTTTTGGGTGCGATTGTAAATGGAACTGATTCCTTAATTTCTCCTTCTTCTGTCTTGTTGTTGGTGTATCAAAATGCAACTTATTTCTGTGAATTGATTTTATACCCTGAAACTTTACCAAATTCCTGCATGAGTTCTAGTAGTTTTGAAATGGAGTCTTTGAGGTTTTCCACATAAAGTATCATATCATCTGCAAAGAGTGAGAATGTGACTTCTTTGCTGATTTACAAACATTTTATTTCTTTTTGTTGTCTGATTGGTGAGGCTAGGACTTTTAGTGAATTTTTTTTTTGAATAGCAGTGGTGACAGTGGACAGCCCTTCCGTGTTCCTGACCTTAGGGGAAAAGCTCTGTTTTTCCTAATTGATACTTGCTGTGGGTTTTTCATAGATGGCTTTGATGATATTGTGGTATGTACCCTCTATGCCTACATTGTGAAGAGTTTTGATCAAGAAAGGATGCTGTACTTTGTCAAATGCTTTTTCAGTATCTATTGAGAAGATCATATGGTTCTTGTTCTTTCTTTTATTAGTGTATTGTATCACATTGATTGATTTACAGATGTTGAACCAACCTTGGAGCCCAGGAATAAATCCCACTTGGTCATGGTGAATAATCCTTTTAATGTACTGTTGGATCCGATTGGCTAGTATTTTGGTGAGAATTTTTGCATCTGTGTTCATCAAGGATATTGGTCTGTAATTCTCCTTTTTGATGGGGTCTTTGTCTGGTTTACAGATCAAGGTAATGCTGGCCTCATAAAATGAGTTTGGAAGTTTTCCTTCCATTTCTATTTTTTGGAAGAGTTTCAGGAGAATAGGTATTAATTCTTCTTTAAATGCTTGTTAGAATTCCCCTGGGAAGCCGTCTGGCCCTGGGCTCTTGTTGGGATATTTTGGACGACTGCTTCAATCTCCTTACTGGTTATGGGTCTATTCGGTTTTCTTTTTCTTCCTTGTTCATTTTTGGTAGTTTATACGTCTCTAGGAATGCATCCATTTCGTCCAGATTGTCAAATTGGCTGGTGTATAGTTGCTCATAATATGTTCTTATAATTGTTTTTATTTCTTTGGTGTCAGTTGTGATCTCTCCTCTTTCATTCATGATTTTATTAATTTGAGTCCTTTCTCCTTTTTGATAAGTCTGGTCGGGGGTTTATCAACGTTATTAATTCTTTCAAAGAACCAGCTTCTAGTTTCATTGATTTGTTCTACTGTTCTTTTGGTTTCTACTTCATTGATTTCTGCACTGATTTTTATTATTTCTCCTTTCCTGTTAGGTTTAGGCTTTCCTTGCTGTTCTTTCTCCAGCTCCTTTAGGTATAGGGTTATGTACTTGAGACCATTTTTGTTTCTTGAGAAAGGCTTATATTGCTATATACTTTCCTCTCAGGACTGCCTTTGCTGCATCCCAAATATTTTGAACAGTTGTGTTTTCAGTTTCATTTGTTTCCATGAATTTTTAAAATTCTTCTTTAATTTCCTGGTTGACCCATTCATTCTTTAGGAGAATGTTCTTTAGCCTCCATGTGTTTGAGTTTTTTCCAACTTTCCTCTTGTCATTGAGTTCTAGTTTCAGTGCATTATAGTCTAAAAATATGCAGGAATGATCCCAATCTTTTGGTACTGACTGAGCTTGTTTTCGGATCCAGGGTGTGATCTCTTCTGCAGAATATACCATGTGCACTAGAAAAGAACGTCCATTCTGATGTTTTGGGATGGAATGTTCTGAATATATCTGTGATGTCCCACTGGCCCAGTGTGTCATTTAACGCCTTTATTTCCTCGTTGATATTTTGCTTAGATGATCTGTCCATTTAGTGAGGGGGGTGTTAAAGTCCCCTACTATTATTGTATTATTGTTGATGTGTTTCCTTGATTTGTTATTAATTGGTTTATATAATTGGCTACTCCAATATTAGGGGCATAGATATTAAAAATTGTTAGAACTTCTTGTTGGACAGACCCTTTAATTATGATATAGTGGCCTTCCTTGTCTCTTGTTATAGTCTTTGGCTTAAAATATAATTTGTCTGATGTAAGTATTGCCACCCCAGCTTTCTTTTGATGTCCATGAGGATAGTAATTTGTTTTCCATCCCCTTACTTTAAATCTGGTGTCTTTGGGCATAAAATGAGTTTTATTTCAGACAGCATATCAATGGGTCTTGTTTTTTTATTCTTTCTGATACCCTGTGTCTTTTGATTGGGGATTTTAACCCATTTACATTCAGCGTAACCATTGAAAGATATGAATTTAGTGCCATTTTATTGGCTGTGAGGTGACTGTTACTGTATATTGTCTCTGTTCCTTTCTGGTCTATGTTACTTCTAGACTCTCTCTTTGCTAAGAGGACTCCTTTCAATATTTCCTGTAGGGTTTGTTTGGTGTTTGCATTCTTTTACTTTTGTTTGTTTTCAGAGCTTTTTATCTTTCCTTCTATTTTCAGTGACAGCTCAGCTGGATATAGTATTCTTTGCTGCATACTTTTCTCATTTAGTGCTCTGAATATACCATGCCAGTTCTTTCTGGCCTGCCAGGTCTCTGTGGATAGGCCTGCTGTCAGTCTAATATTTCTTCCATTGTATGTTACAGACCTCTTGTCCTGAGCTGCTTTCAGGATTTTCTCTTTGTCACTAAGACTTGTATGTTTCACAGATGATGGGGTGTTGATGTATTTTTATTGATTTTGAGGGTGTTCTCTGTGCTTCCTGGATTTTGGTGCCTGTTCCATCCCCGAATTAGGGAATTTCTCTGGTATAATTTGCTCCAATATACCTTCTGCCCCTCTGTCTCATTCTTCTTCTGGGATCCCAATTATTCTAATATTGTTTTGTCTTATGGTATCACTTATCTCTCAAATTCTCCCCTTCTGATCCAGTAGTTGCTTATCTCTCCTTTTCTCAGCTTCCTTATTCTCCATAATTTGATCTTCTATATTACTAATAATTCTGCTTCATTTATCCTGGTAGTAAGAGTCTCCATTTTTGTTTGCATCTCATTAATAGATTTTTTTTAATTTTTACTTGGTAGGATTTTAGTTATTTTATTTCTCCAGAAATGGATTCTCTAGTATCTCCTATGCTTTTTTCAAGCCCAGCTAGCATCTTTATATCACCATTCTGAACTCTAGTTCTGACATCTTACTAATGTCCATATTGATTAGGTCCCCACCAGTTGGTACTGCCCCCCCCCTTTTTGAGGTGAGTTTTTCTGCCTTGTCATTTTGTCCAGAGAAGAATAGACGAATGAGAGATCAAAATTCTAAAAGGATAACAATGACCCCAGAAAAATATACACTAACCAAACCAGAAGGGACCCAAAACTGGAGGTGAAGAAAGGAAAAAAAAATGATTAGGTTGGTGACAAGAACGGAGCCACACACTTGATTTTGGGTACATTTTGGCCTGTTAGAAGAAGTTGCTTGAGCACAATTCCACATTAAAAGGAAGAAATAAAGCCCAATTCCAACTCAACACTTACTACTATCATTCCTTGAGCATCCCACCCCATCTGATTCTAACCCCTAGCCATCACACATACAAATAAGGGTAAACCCTATGAAGGGGTAGAATATGACTGTAAAGGTGAAAATTAAAAAAGATTTTAAAAAAGGAATTGATAAGATAAGAATTTTGTTGAAAAAAGAAAAAAAAGGAGAATGTGATCATGCTGGAGTCTAGAATAAAGCCATATGCTAGATTTAGTGTATATTTTGGTCTGTTGGAAGAAACTGTATCCCAAAATTTTAAAGTAAGAAAAATTTATATGTATACAACAAATAAGGTAAAATACAATGAAGGGATAGAATATGACTATAAAAATGAAAAAAGGTTTTTAAAAAAGTATTGATAAGATAAAATAGTTAAAATAGGTGAACGTAGGAAAGAGGAAACATTCAAAAAGTGGAAAAAATAGTGAAAATTAAAAAAAATTATCTTTGACAGACTAAAGAATCATGGGGAAAAAGCCATGCATTCTATGTGCTGTATTCCCTTAGCACTGGTGTTTTGTATTTCTCATTGACCAGTAAAACTTGGTCTTGGCTGGATGTTCTTGCTGATCTTCTGGGGAAGGGACCCATTGTAGCGATTCTCAAAGGTCTTTGCCCAGGGTGGAATTGCACTGCCTTTGCCAAGGGCCTGGCTAAGCAATCTGCTGGTGTTTGCTCCTGGTAGATTTTGTTCCCTGAATGCTTTCCATACAGCTTTGAAAATGGCAGCCTCCTAATCTCTGACCCAGCAGAGCGCAGATCATGGGACCCCACTCCTCAGTGCACCCTCAGAGAAAAGCTGTCAATCACTCCTCTCTCTCTCATCTCTGGTTGTGCTCCGTGCTCACTCGTCCTGTGACTGAGTGTTTCTATCTCTTGCACGTGGCCCTGTTTGGAGTCTCCAAACCCAGCAGATTCCTGCAGTGTGCTCCTGTGCTGCTTCTCCTGGTGGAGGAAAGTGTTGTCTCCCCGAATCTGCCACTTCTGGGGCCCGTGCTTGAACAGCAGTGGCCCAACTGTGCCTTGGATAATGGTTTGAGATAACCTCGAGCTGAGAGTCCACTCCTTGGCTCCATCTATGCAGCCAGCTTCCCCACTCTGTTACCTGGGAGCTCTGCCACACTCAGGCACCCCCAGTCTTTCTGTTACCCTCCAAGTCCTGAGACCACACTGTCCCAGCGAGGGCTCCACCCCCTGCTTAGCCTCTGGAGCAATGTCCCTCAGTGGGGCAGACTTCTAAAGGTTCCGATTTTGTGCTCTGTTGCTCTACCATTTGCCTGGAGCTGGTCCCTCCCCCTGCAGTCTGTCTTCCCCCATATCGCCTCAAATTCACTTCTCGGCAAGTCCTACAGTCCAGAAAGTGGTTGTTTTCTGTTCACAGAATTGCTTCTATTCTTCTCTTCGATATCCTATTGAGTTTGTAGGTGTTCAGAATGGTTTGATAACTATCTAGCTGGATTCCTGAGACCAGACATAATTTAGGTCTCCTACTCCTTCACCTTCTTGCTACCCCCCACCAGTATATCTTTTAAGTCCATGTGGTCTAGTGTGTTATTCAAAGCATTTGTTTCCTTGTTGATTTTCTGCTTAGATTTTCTTCCCATTGCTGTGAGTGGGGTGTTAATGTTCCCTACTATTATTCTAGTATGATCAATGAGTCCCTTTATGGTTGTTATTAGTTGTTTCATATATTTGGGTGTTCCAAGTTGGGGGCTTAAATATTTACAATTGTTAGAACTTCTTGATGGATAGACACCTTAATTATGATATAGTCCTCTGCTTCACCTGTTGTTACAGTATTTGGTGAAAATCTAGTTTGTCTGATATAAACAAGGCTACTCTGGCTTTCTTTTGATATCCATTAGCATGTTGGATCATTCTCTATCCCCTCACTTTCCATCTGCAGGTGTCTTTTGTTCTAAAATACATCTCTTGTAGGCAATATTTAGATAGGTCTTGGTTTTTTTTTCATTATGATAGCCTATATCTTTTGATTGGAACATTTAGTCCATTTACATTCAGAGTGTTTATTGAAAGATATGAATTGAGTGCCATTGTATTACTGCAAAATTGGTGTTTCTGGTGATGTTCTCTGTTCCTTTCTAGTCTTTGTTGCTTTTAGATTCTTTCCCTCTCAAAGAGTCCCCTTTAATATTTCTTGCAGGGTTGTTTTAGTAGTCATGAACTCCTTCAGTTTTTGTCTGGGAATCTCTATCTCTCCTTCTATTCTGAATGACAGCCTTGCTGGATGAAGTATTCTTGGCTGCATATTTTTTTCCCATTCAGTTCATTGAATATATGCTACCACTGTCTTCTGGCCTGCCAAGTTTCTGTGGACCAATTTGCTGCAACATGATCTGTCTTACCTTCTAAGTCAAGGACTCTTTATCCCTTTTTGCTTTCAGGATTCTTTCCTTGTCTGTATTTTATGAATTTGACTGTGGTATGTCTTGGTGATGGTCGGCTTTTGTTGAATTTAATGGGAGTTATTTGTGCTTCTTGGATTTTGATGTCTGTTTCCTTCCCCAGATTGGGTAAGTTTTCAGCTATAATTTGCTCCAATAAACCTTTTGACACCTTTTCTTTCTCTTCTTCTTCTGGGACTCCTATTATATGAGTGTTATTCCATTTTAATAATTCATTAATTTCCATAAGTCTACCTTCATGATCCACTAGCTTTGTTTCCCTCCTCTTTTAGCTTCATTATTTCCCATAATTTTATCTTGAACATCACTGATTCATTCTTTGGCTTCATCTATCTTTGTGTTTATGGCATCCATTCAGGTTTGCATCTCAGCTATAGCACTTTTAAGTCTGGCCTGACTAGGTTTTAGTTTTTTTGTATCTGTAGTAAGGTATTCTCTGGTGTCTTCTATGCTTTTTTCAGGCCCAGCTAGTATCCTTGTAATTGTTGTTTTAAAATCTATTTCAGGGCACCTGGGTGGCTCAGTTGGTTAATTGTCTGCCTTTAACTCAGGTCATGATGCCAGGATCCTGAGGTCAAACCCGCATCAGGCTCCCTGCTCAGTAGGGGAGCCAGCTTCTCCCTTTCCCTCCACCCTCCTCCCTCTCCCACTCACTCTCAAATAAATTAATAAAATCTTTTTAAAAATTTCCAGTTCAAACATTTTACTTATATCTGTATGGATTAAATCTCTGGCCATTTCTCCCTATTCTTTCTTTTCAGGTGAATTCTTCCATGTTTTCATTTTGGTGGAAAATAATAAACAAATAAAAATAAAATAAATAAAAAATATAATAAATAAAACAAGTAAGGAAAGGTAGATCCTAAGTGTGTTTTGGTGTGCTTGTTTTAAGGAGTTTCCACGGATCTTTTTTTTTTTCCAGTTTGTAGTTGTGAAACTTGTTCCCTAAGACTTATGATCAGTTTTTTGGGTGTTCAGAATGAGTTCATGTTTATTTAACTGTGTTCAAGGGAGGAGGCAAGCTGAGGGTTGCCCTACTACTTCACCATCTTATCTCTTTCTCCATGTATTTTCGGTTTCTTCTTGATTTCTTGGTTCACCCATTTATTGTTTAGTCACATGTTATTTAGCCACCATGTATTTGTTACCTTCCAGATTTTTTTTGTGGCTGACCTCTAATTTCATATTGTTGTTATTTGAAAAGATGTGTGTTATTTCAATCTTTTTTAATTTGTTGAGATTTGTTTTGTGGCCTAGCATGTGATCTATTGTGGAGAATGCTCCATGCGCACTTGAAAAGAATGTGTATTCTGCTGTTTTGGGATGGGATTTTCTGAATCTATCTGTTAAATCTATCTGTTCCAGAGTGTCATTCAAAACCATTGTTTCCTTAATGATGTTCTGTTTAGATGATCTATCAGTTGATGTAAGTGGGGTGTTAAAATTCCCTACTATTATTGTATTATTATAAATTACTTGATTTATGTTTGTTATTAACTTTTATATATTTGGATACTCACATTTGGGGTGCATATATATATACTGTTGGTGTATATTCTTGTTGGATTGTCCCTTTTATGATTATACAGTGTCCTTCTTGTCTCTTGTTACAGTCTTTGTTTTAATGTTCATTTTTTTGATATCAGTATTGCTATGCTAGCTTTCTTTTCACTTCCATTTATATGATAAATGTTTTTCCATCCCTTCACTTTTAATCTGCATGTTTCTTTAGGTCTGAAATGAGTCTTTTGTACATAGCATATAAATGTGTCTTATTTATTTATTTAAAAAGTTTTCATTCAAATTTCAGTTACTTGACATGCAGCATAATATTAGTTTCAGGTGTACTATATCATGATTCAACAATTTCATACATCACCCTGTGCTCATCACAAGTATACTCCTTTATCCCCATCACCTATTAACCAATCAATCCCCCCACTGACCTCCCCTTTGATAACCATCAATCAGTTCTCTATAATTAAAAGTTTGCCTCTCTGTGTCTGTTTTTTTAGATTTTATTTATTTATTTGACACAGAGAGAGAGATCACAAGTAGGCAGAGAGGCAGACAGAGAGAGAGGAGGAAGCAGCCTTTCTGCTGAGCAGGGAGCCCGACATGGGGCTCGATCCCAGGACCCTGAGATCACGACCTGAGCCAAAGGCAGAGGCTTTAACCCACTGAGCCACCCAGGTGCTCCTCTCTGTTTTTTCTTTATGCTTTTTTATCTTATTTCTTACATTCCACATAAGAGTACAGTCATATGGAGTGTTCTTTTTGTCCAATCAGTCACCTATGTCTTTTGATTGGAGCATTTAGTCCATTTACATTCAAAGTAACTCTTGACAGATATGTACTTATTGTAATTTTGTTACTTTTTTTTGGTTGTGTTTGTAATTCTCTGTTTCTTTCTGTCTTGATCTTTCCCCTGTGTGTGATCATATTCTTTAGTGATGTGCTTGGATTTCTTTATTTTTATTTTTTCCATATATATTATAGGCTTTTTATTTGTGGTTGCCCTTAGATTGATATACAGCATCCAATGTATATAGCAGTTTATATTAAGTTGTTGGTTGCTTATATTTTAACACATTCTGAAAGCATTAAATTTTTACTCTTTCCCCCATATTTTATGTATATGATGTCATATTATATCCTTTTATTTTGTTAATCCCTTTACTGATTATTATAGATATAATTGCTTTTACTGCTTTAACTTCTATATTGATTTCACAAGCAATTAATCTAATATTTTTATTATGTTTCTATTTAATTGAATTTTTTCCTTTCCTAGTTTTCTTCTTATTTTGGCCTTTTTTCTCCACTCAAAGACTTTCCTTTAACATTTCTTGTAAGGCTGGCTTAGTACCGATGAACTGTAAATTTTGTTTGTTTGGGGAACACTTTACTCTCCTTCTATTTTGAGTGATAGTTTTGCTGGATAGAGTATTCTTGGTTGCTGTTTTTTTTTTCCTTTCAGCACTTTGAATATATCATACCTTTCCCTTATGGAAAAGTTTCTGCTAAAAAAATCAGCTGATTCCATTATGTGGTTTCCCCTGTATGTAACTGTTTTCTTTTCTCTTTCTGCTTTAAAAATTCTCTATCACTGCTTTTTTTGCCATTTTATTTATATGTCTTGGTTTGGAACTGTTTGGGTTTATCTTGTTGTGGACTCTCTGTGCCTTCTGTATCTGAATGTCTTTTCCCTTTACCAGATTAAGGAAGTTTTCAACTATTATTTCTTCAAATAAACTTTATCCACCTTTTTTCTCTTCTTCTTCTGAGATCCCTATAATCGGGAGGTTATTATGCTCTATGATGTTGCTGATTTCCCTTAACCTATTTTTATTTTTTTATTTTATTTTTTTTAAAGATTTTATTTATTTATTTCACAGAGGGAGAGAGATCACAAGGAGGCAGAGAGGCAGGCAGAGAGAGAGAGAGAGGGGGAAGCAGGCTCCCCGCTGAGCAGGGGGCCCAATGCGGGCCTTGATCCCAGGACCCTGAGATCATGACCTGAGCCGAAAGCAGAGGCTTTAACCCACTGAGCCACCCAGGCGCCCCTATTTTTATTTTTTATTGTTCTTTTTTCTTCTTGTTGTTCAGCTTGGATACTTTGCAGCACTGCTTTCCAGCTCACTGTTTCTTGTGCTTCCTTTAATCTATTGTTGAGTCCTTCCAGAATATTTTTAATTTCATCTACTGAGTTCATCTCTTTTTCTATCACTTTTTTGAAATTCTCATTGAGATTCTCCACTCTTTTCTCAAGTCTAGTAAGTATATTATGACCAGTAGTTTGAATTCTCTATTGGTCATAATGTTTCATTTAGCTATTTTGCTATGATTTTGTTCTGTTCACTCATTTAGGATGTTTTACTCTGTGTCCCCATTTTGTCTAACTCTCTGTGTTTGTTTCTATGTATTCAGAAATTGAGTAACAACTCCTGCTTTTGAAAGTGGTTGCCTTCTTGTGACGAGCACTAGCACTGGGTGTTATATGTAAGCAATTAATCACTAAATTTTACACCTGAGACCAATTTTACCATATATGTTAACTAACTAGAATTTAAATAAAAACTTAAAGTCAAAATAAAAATCTTTGACTTATAATTCCAAAGATAATAAATAATAAAAAATAAAAAAAGAAAGTGATTGCCTTATGAGGAAAAGATCCTGAAATGCTCTGTAGCATAATGACCCTGTTCTCCAGGACCAGGTGCTGCAGGGGGGGTCCTGTATATGGGTTGTGTGCATTCTACTGTTGTTGCTGAACCATGTTTTCTTTCAGTCCATTCAGCTGCAAAGACCCACTTTGCCTGTTTTTGGCAGGGTTTGATCTGTCAAGGCACCAGTTTGGGGCCACCTTGGGCTTGTACTTGGGTCAGACCAGATGCCTTCCTTCAGCCCATTTATTGGTGCTGTGGTGTCACCAAACCACAGGGCACTCTCCCTGAATTGCTCCAGAGAGGCTTTTGTTGGTGAGCATGGCTTGCAGTCAAACTAGAGGTCTGTCTCCTACCCCATTTGTCTGTTGAAGTTGCAGTGACCCTAACTATAGGTCTGTCTCTCTCTCTGCACTTCCTCTGGTGAGGTTTTTGTTGTTGGGTGGAGCTAGAAGTCAGATCAAATGTTTGCCCCTAACTCAGTGCTGGGGCCGTAGTTGACTTTGTGTCTATGGTTATTTTCCCCTCTTCCCTGGGCGGGAGTCACTTTAGAGCAGCAATGGTCACTGTTGTGGCTACTTACAGAATGAGACACGTAAAGAACCACTTTAGATGGACTACTGCTATGTAGGGTGGGTGGATTGGTAGAATCCACAGGAAAATTCAGTATGTGGGGTCTGGGGTGTCAGCAACCTAGGTGAAAATTGTTCATGCTAGTTCCCACAGGTGTCTGACCATCTAGGCTGAGTGGGGGAGGGAAATGGTCCCTCCCAGCTCTTTTGTTTTGCAAAAGTCTCCAAAATATCCCTGACCCTTCAGCGCACACTCTGAGATTAGTACACAAATCTCATATACCCCAGGTGCTTTTCAAACTACTGATTCTATGCTGTAGTTTGAGAGGTTTTTTATTATGCTGTCTCTTTAAAAGCATGTACTCAGTTTCCTATTTCTGTCTGGCTCTTCCATATCTAAGCCTTCTGTTTTTTTTAAAATACCCAGAGTGAAGCCCTGCTGGTTGTACAAACTTGTAGAGTTAAGCCCCACTTGTTTTCAAAGCCAGATGTTATGAGGTTCATCTTCCCATTGCAGGTCCCCCATGTCTGGGGTACCTGATGTGGGTTCTGTTCCTTTCCCTTCTCAAAGCTTGTGGTGTCCATCCTGTTTGTGTTTAGCTCACCAGGAGATTGGCTCCCAACTGTGTCTCTACCCCTCCTACCTTTTTTGATGTAGCCCTTCTACAATTAACTGTGGAGAGTCTGTTCTGCCAGTTTTAGGCTCATTTTCTGGGTTAGTTACCCTGATGTGGCTGTTATCTAGGTGTATCCATGAGACAAGGTGAGTTAGGGTCCTCCTACTTTGCCATCTTCCCAGGCTCCTCAGATTTAAATCCAGGTTCTTCTGTCTTGGTTTCCTCTCTTATTTTAGTGGAGTTCATCTGTTAGTAGTTTCCTGAGAAAGGGTATATTGGAAAATGTTTATGTAATTATTTTCATTCTTTAGTGTCTGGAAAAATTTAAAATTATGCCTTGATACTTAATTAGACCTTTATCTGGAGATACAGTTTCAAGTTGGATATAATTGTCATCAGAATGTTTAAGCCATTGATTAAGTGTTTTTCAGCCTTTGGTGTTGTTATTGATGAGTTCATTACCATACTGACTCTAGAGAAAGCTTTTTTTTCCCTCTGTAGAAGTTTGTGGTCTCTTTTTACTCAGTGTAATGGAATATCATGATGATATACCTATTCAGGTATAGTTTTACCCATTGTACCAGGAATGTGTGGGCTCCTTCAATCTACTAACTCATATTCTTTAGTTCTGAAAATTTAAAAAAATGTCACTGATTATTAAATCCCCCTTTTTTCTCTCTTATTTTTTCTGTAAGTCATTCTATGTGGATATTGGACAAGTCCTCTAATTTTCTTATCTTTTCTGTCCAATTTTCTTTTTCTTTTTTTTTCTAGCATCTGGGAAATTTCCTTGATTTTATCATCCAACCATTTTGTTGAACTTTTAAGTTCTGTTTTCTTAGTTTTAGCTACTGAGAGTCTTTTAAAATTCTCTCTCTCTGTGTTTTTTTTTTTTGGAACAGGCTGTTCTTGTTTGATGGATTCAAAATCTTATCATTTCTTTGAGAAGATTTATTGTAGTTTTAATTGATGCTTTACTCTCCTTGCATTATCTCTGTTCTTTTTTACAAGTTAATTTTTTATGTTTATTTTATATTTTTTGCTTATTTATTAGAGGCTTTCCTTAACTATCTGGTAATCTATGGATTTCTGTACACATTTAAGAGTGAGACATTAAAAATTTTATTAGATTTTTTTGTGCAACTGATTATGGCTTGAAATCTGTGGGCTTCAATGTAGATAATCTAACTTGAGGTGTTTAGTTGGGAAATTCCCAATGTTAATATCTGAGGTCATTCTTTATGGATGAGTCAGACTCTCCAGGTAAAGTTCTTACAATCTTTTGCCCTATGAATAATGTCCAATACTATTGTTTAAATGGGTTTTTGAAAGGAAGAAAAAGTAAATGTATGTGTTTAATCCTCCATTTTTACTCAGAAATGGGAGAGTATGGATCATATCATTGGCACATTCATAAGGGTGATTATGGCAATGTATCATCCTCCTTAGCATCGAGCACATTCTGAAAATATCAACACTTCCAGGAAAATGACATACTAATTCTTCTGAAATGGTCGATGATCATGTCCAGGGGTGGGTTTAGGAAATTTTGTGCACCTCAGGTGATAATAGCTGAATGTGAAGGTTAACTAGTAATATAGTTTAAACATGGGAGTTATCCTTATTTAGATGGTCTGTAAGAGTGGTACAGGTGGGTAAAATTTTTTAGGGAGAAAGCATGGATGGAAAAGAGAGCTGTTAGAGAGAGACTAGAACCTGTGTCTCTAAACATAAGGGGACTGATGATAAAAACAAGAAATGAGTGAAATCTACAAGATTACCTTCTCTTTGTATCTTATGAATATTTTCAAGGCTCACACTTTGTGCAATGTTGAGCCTAAGACAAACAATTGGTCTGATTTAAAACTTGGCTAGCCTAACGTAGACTGGGATTAATTCTGAAAATATTTACTGCATTCCTACTAATTATTTATTTGCTCAACAAGTAGTTATTACGTACTTATTATACATCAGGTACTCTTCTAAGCCATGAAGTTATAGTGATAAACATACCAAAATTCTGCCTTCATGGAGCTTATTAGGTGCTAGATACTGTTCTAGTGGTAAGAAGACAGTGTTGAACATTATTAGTGAAGTCCCTATTCTTACATAGCTTATATTGTAGTGCAATATGGGAGTAGACAGATAATAAACAAGGAGGATAATGTTAAATAATGATTACTGTTAAGGTCAAAGAAAACAAGGTGATATGATATAGAGTAACTAGGTGATATTAAGCTGAAATATGAATAATAAGAAGAACACATATGAAATCGGAGGGAAAAACCTTTATAGACAGAGGAACAACTAAGAGTGTTACATGTCAGTGGGACAGGAAGGCTAGTATAACTGAAGCATAGTGATAAAGAGGTAGTGGTATGACATAAAATGTGTAAAGACAAATCAAATGGCATCTAGTTGTTTGCATTAAGATATTTTTAATGATAGCAATAGAGAGCTATTGGAGGTCTTTAGGTAGGGAAATTAAATGATCTTACTTATATTTGAAGAGGATGACCCTGACTGCTCTTGAAGAATGGATTATACTGGGACGAGAATGTGCAGACCTGTTAGGTGGCTGTTGTGGCAATCTAGGCAAGAGAAATGATTGCAATAAACCTTGGATATGGAGGGAAGTGGATAGATTTGGGGGCATAAATTCATAGGAAAGTCTGGTAGATTGGGTGTAAGGCTATAGGAAAAGAAGAGAATTAAGGATTATTCCCTTTTTTGTTTGAGTGACTGGATGGATAGTGATACCACTTCCTGAGATGGGAAAACCTGGAGGAGGACCAGGTTTTTTATGTTTGTGAGATCAAGATTTCTGCTTAGAGACATTAAGTTCGAGATGCCTATTGAATATACAAGTGGTGAGATAAATTAAGTAGTTAGATATACAAGTCTGGAGTTCAGGAATATAGTTAAAAGTCGGGACTCATCCTTTTATAGTAGTTTTGTATAAAGTTGTTAAGCTGGATAAATTTTTCTAGGCAGAAAGTGTGGATGAGAGGGGTTTCAAACACTGAGACACACCAACATTAAAAATGGAATAGAAGAAAAGAAAAAAGTAAGGGAAAATGAGGAGAGCCCAGTGACATAAGAGGAGAACCAGGTGAATATGGTGCCAAGAAGATAAAAGAACAAAGTACTTCAAGAACAGGAAAGAGTGATTGCTTCCTACTGTTTGAATAAGATGAGGACAAAGAGGTTTCTCCCCATTAGTAATGTAGATGACATTTGGTGACCTTGGAAAGAATAATTTCAGTGGAATTTTAACTTCTAATTGCAATTGGAGTGGGTTGAGTTTAGAAACAGATAAGGTAGTGGAGACAGAGACTCTAGATGATAGTTTAAACAAGTCTTTCAGTGGTAAAGAGCAGAGAATTTGGACAGTAACAGAAAGGGAGCATTGGGGTCATGAGGGTGTTCATTTTTTTCCTCATTTGTATGCTGATAAGAATGATCACTAGAACAGGATAAGTTGGTAATGTAGAAGAGAGTGACTCCAGATTTCAGAAGATCTTGAACTAGAAAATACTTAAGGACTTAAGAGAAACCATGGACATATGAAAAACCCACAGTTAACATCCTACTCAATGGCAAAAAACTGAGAGCTTTTCCTCCAATATCAGGAACAAGGCAAAGATATCCAGACCACCAGGTTTTATTCAACATAGTACTGAAAGTCCTAACCACAGCAATCACACAAGAAAAAGAAATTAGTCACCCATATTGTTAAAGAGGAAGTTAAACTGTCATTATTTGCGGATGACATTACATTATACATAGAAAATCCTGGAATCCACAAAAAATTACTGGAAGTAATAAATGAATTCAGTAAAGCTGCAAGATACAAAATGAATATCCAGAAATCCACAGTATTTCTTTTTTTAAATAACTGATTTATTTAATTGTATTATTATTATTATTTTCCCCAGGGGTACAGGTCTGTGAATCATCAGGTTTACACCTTTCACAGCACTCATCATAGCACAAACCCTCCCCAATATCCATAACCCAGCCACCTTATCCCTACCCTCCCACTCCCCAGTAACCTCAGTTTGTTCTGTGAGATTAAGAATCTCTTATGGTGGGGTGCCTGGGTGGCTCAGTCATTAAGCATCTGCCTTCAGCTCAGGTCATGATCCCAGGGCCCTGGGATCAAGCCCCGCATCAGGCTCCCTCCTCTGCAGGGAAGACTTCTCTCTCTCCCACTCCCCCTGCTTGTGTTCCCGCTCTTGCTGTGTCTTTCTCTGTCAAATAAATAAAATCTTTAAAAAAAGAATGTTTTATGGTTTGTCTCCTTCCTGATCCCATCTCGTTTCATTTTTTCCCTTCCTACCCCC
>LNAC01000821.1:577126-631633 GCA_002007465.1 Ailurus styani
TCTTTCTCTGATTGACTTATTTCGCTTAGCATAATACCCTCTAGTTCCATCCACATCATTGCAAATGGCAAGATTTTGTTTCCACAGTGTTTCTATACACTAATAATGAAGTAGCAGAAAGAAAAATTAAGAAAACAACTTTATTTACAATTGCCCCCAAAGAATAAAATACCTAGAAATAAACAATAAAAAATATGAAAGATCTGTACTCTGAAATCTATAAAACATTGATGAAAGAAATTGAAGATGACACAAACAAATGGAAAGATATTCCATATTTGTGGATTAGAGGAATTAATGTCATTAAAATGTCCACACTACCCAAAGCAATCTACACATTCTATGAAATCCCTATTAGGTCATTCTCTTTCTGATGCCATCTTGGTTCCCACCTTCCTTGCACAAAATGCATGGTGAAGCCACAGAAACTATCCCTTCTACAGAATAGGAGTTTCCACAGCTCCAGGCTGAGACAGGGTCTGGAACAGAATATGACAATGATGAATCAGTACCAGAGCTCGAGGAACAGGATTCCACACAGGCAACCACACAACAAGCCCAGCTGGCAAAAGCAGTTGAAATCGATGAAGAACCAGTCAGAAAAGCAAAAACAGAGCAGGAATGAAAAGAAGGGATGGAAGACATGTCCAAACTGGGTCTTCAACAGGTTATGAGAGTCACTATGTAGAAATCTAAGAATATCCTCTTTGTCATCATAAAACCAGATGTCTACAATCACAGCTTCTGATACCTACATAGTTTTTGAGGAAGCCAAAATGGAGGATTTATCTCAGCAGACACAACCAGCAGTTGCTGAGAAATTCAAAGTTCAAGGTGAAGTTGTCTCAAACATTCAGGGAAACACACAGACTCTTTCTTCTGTCGTATTATTAGTTATAGAAATACAACTGATTTCTGCATATTGATTTTGTATCCTGCCATGTTGCTGAATTCCTGTATGAGTTCTAGCAGTTTTGGGGTGGAGTCTTTTGGGTTTTCCACATAAAGTATCATGTTGTCTGTGAAGAGTGAGAATTTGAACTTCTTTGGCAATTTTAATGCCTTTTACTTCTTTTCTATACACTAACAGTGTCGCTAAAAAAGAGAAATTAAGGAATTGATCCATTTAAAATTGCACCAAATACCATAAGATACCTAGGAATAAACCTAACCAAAGAAGGAAAGGATCTATACTCTATAATAAACTACAGAACACTTATGAAAGAAGTTGCTCATGGGTTGGAAGGATAAACATTGTTAAAATGTCTATGCTGCCCAGAGCAATCCACACATTCAACCCAACCCGTATAAAATACCATCAACATTTTTCACAGAGCTGGAACAAACAATCTTAAAATTTGTATGGGACCAGAAAAGACCCTGATTGACCAGGGGAACGTTGAAAAAGAAAGCCAAAGCTGGGGGCATCAAAATTCCTGAATTAAAGCTATATTACAAAGCTGTGATCATCAAGACAGCCTGGTACTAGCACAAAAACAGACATACAGATCAATGGAACAGAATAGAGGCTCAGATATCGACCCTCCACTCTATGGGCAGCTAATATTTGACAAAGCAGGAAAGAATATTCAATGGAAAAAAGACAGTCTCTTTAACAAATGGTGCTGGGAAAATTGGACAGCCACATGCAGAAGAATGAAACCATTCTCTTACACTATACACAAATATAAACTCAAAATGGATGAAAGACCTAAATATGAGACAAGAATCCATCAGAATCCTAGAGGAGAACTCAGCCAGTAAACTCTTCGACCTTAGCCACAGTAACTTCTTTCAAGACAAATCTCTAAAGGAAAGGGAACCAAAAGCAAAAATGAACTCTTGGGACTTCATCAAGATAAAAAACTTCTGCCCAGAAAGGGAAATGGTCAACAAACTAAAAGGTAACCTCCAGAATGGGAGAAGATATTTGCAAATGACATGTCAGAAAAAGGGCTGATATCCAAGGTCTATAAAGAACTTCACAAACTCAACACCCAAAAACCAAATAATCCAGGCAATAAATGGGCAGAAGACATGAATAGACACTTCTCCAAAGAAGACATACATATGACCAACAGACACATGAAAAAAAGCTCCACATCACTTGGCATCAGGGAAATACAAATCAAAACCACCTTACACCAGTCAGAATGGCAAAAATTAACAAGGCAGGAAACAACATATGTTAGCTAGGATGTGGAGAAAGGGGAACCCTCTTACACTGCATGTGGGAATGCAAGCTGGTACAGCCGCTCTGGAAAACAGTATGGGGTTTCCTCCAGAAGTTAAAAATAGAGATACCCTACAACCCAGCAACTGCACTGTTGCATTCTTACCCCAAAGATACAAATGTAGTGAAACAAAGAGGCACCTGCACCCCAGTGTTCATAGCAGCAATGTCTACAATAACCAAACTGTGGAAGGAGCTGAGATGTCCTTCAAAAGATGAATGGATATTTATATGGTTCATATATACCAAGGAATACTTACCATTTACATCAACATGGATGGAACTGGAGGGTACTATGCTAAGTTAAATAAGTCAAGCAGAGAAAGACAATTATCATATGCTTTCACTCATATGTGGAATACAAGAAATAGGGCAGAGTATCATAGGGAAAGGGAGGGAAAACTGAAGGGGAAGAAACCAGAGAGGAAGACAAACCATGAGAGACTCTTGACTCTGGGAAACAAACTGAGAGTCACAGAAGGGGAGGTGATGGGTATTAAGGAGGGCACATGTTGTGATGAGCACTGGGTGTTATATGCAACTGATGAATCACTGAACACTACATCTAAAACTAATGATGTACTACATATTGGGTAATTGAATTTAAATAAAAAAGAAAACACACAAATTCCAATTGTACAAGAGGAGTGTTAAGAGGAAAAGTTTGATGAAATAGGTTTAGAGGTTAAGGACATAGAATTGGTCATGTCACAAGCAAATGTGTCGAGAGCAAAAGCAATGGTAATGATATTGTAAATGCTATTATGGAATTAACAATGTAACCATCTGAAATTGAGAACTGTCTTTTGGTGTTTCAAAAGAGAAACTAAAGTTTAGTTTGAAATTTGTACTATTTCTATCATTAATAAAGTTATGGTTTCTTGTTGGATGAAAAAAAAAGGAATCCCTATCAAAATGCCAACAGCATTTTTCACAAAACTAGAACAAATATTAAAATTTGATGGAACCACAAAAGACCTCAAATTGCCAAATCAATCTTGAGAAAGAAAAATAAGGCTGAAGGTACAACAATCTTACATTTTAAGGTATACTATAAATCTGTAGTGATCAAAAAAGTGTGGTACTGGGACAAAAATAGACACATAGATCAGTGGGACAGAGCAGAAGGCCTAGAAATAAATCCAAAATTATATGGTTAATTAATCTTCAAAAAATGAAGTAAGCACATGCAATGAAAAAAAAGTCTCTTCAAAAAATGGTGTTGGGAAAACTCATCAGCAAAGGAATGAAACGGAGCCACTTTCTAACACCATATAAAACATTACCTTGGGGATTTGGTGTCTTTTCTGGTTCCATACAAATTTTAGGATTGATCCATACAAATTTAGGAGTTGATCCAACTCTGTGAAAAATATCAATGGTATTTTAATAGGGATGGCATTGAAAGTGTAGATTACTCTGGGCAGGATGGACATTTTAACAATGTTTATACTTTTTAATTTTATTAATTTAATTTAATTTATTTTTTCAATGTTTATTCTTCTAATCCATGAGCATGGAAAGTTTTTCCATCTTTTTGAGTCTTCCTCAATTTCTTTCATATGTGTTCTGTAGTTTGTAGAGTATAGAACATTTACCTCTATGGTTAGGTTTATTCCTAGGTATCTTATCATTTTTGGTGCTATTGTAAATGGAATCAATTCCTTAATTTCTCTTGCTATGGTTACATTGTTAGTGTATAGAAAAGCAACTGATTTCTGTGCATTGATTTTGTATCCTGCCACATTGGTGAATTGCTGCATGAGTTCTAGTAATTTGGGGGTGGAACCTTTTAGGTTTCCCACATAGATTACCATGTCATCTGCGAAGAGTGAGAGTTTGACTTCTTCTTTGCCAATTTGAATACCTTTTATTTCTTTTTGTTTTCTGATTGATGACACTAGAACACCTAATACTTTGTTGAACACCAGTGGTGAGAGTGGGCATCCCTGTTGTGTTCCTGACCTTAAGGGAAAAACATTCAGCTTTTCCCCATTGAGAATGTATTCTCTGTGGGCTTTTCATAGGTGGTTTTTATGATATTGATTAGTGTTCCTTCTATCCCTACACTCTGAAGAGTTTTAATCAGGAAAGAATGTTGTATTTTGTCAAATGATTTTTTTGCATCAGTTAAGAGAATCATATGGTTCTTGTCTTTTCATTTATTAATGTGTTCTACCATGTTGATTGATTTGTGAATGTTGAACGACTCTTGCATCCCAGGAATAAATAGAGCTATCATACAACCCAGCAACTGCACTACTAGGTATTTACCTCAAAGATACAGATGTAGTGAAAAGAAGGGGCACATGCACCCCAATGTTCATAGCGGCAATGTCCACAATAGCCAAATTGTGGAAGGAACCAAGACGCCCTTCAACAGATGAATGGATAAAGATGTGGTTTATATATACAATGGAATATTACTCAGCCATCAGAAAGGATGAATACTACCATTTGCACTGACATGGGTGGAGCTGGAGGATACTATGTTAAGTGAAATAAGTCAAGCAGAGAAATACAATTATATGGTTTCACTCATATGTGGAACACAAGCAATAGCATGGAGGACTATAGGGGAAGGGAGGGAAAACTGAAGGGGGAGAAGTCAGAGAGGGAGACAAACCATGAGACACTATGAACTCTAGGAAGCAAACTGAGTGTTTCAGAGGGGAGTGGGGTGGGGGCTGGGGTAGCTTGGTTATAGGTGTTAAGAAGAGCATGTGTTGTGAGGAGCACTAGGTGTTATACACAACTAATGAATCATTGAACACTACATCAAAAACTGATGATGTACTATACAGTATTTAACTGAACATAATTTAAAAAAATCATAGACAAGGATAAACTCAGAATGTATTTAAGACCTTAATGTGAGATATGAAAATATCAACGTCCTAGAAGAGAACATAAGCAATGATTTCTCTGACATCAGCAGTAGCAAAATTTTTCTAGATATGTCTTCTTGGCAAGGGAAATGAAAGCAAAAATAAGCTACTAGGAATACATCAAAATAAAAAGCTTCTGTGTAGCAAAGGAAACCACCAATAAAACAAAAAGGAAACTTACCAAATAGTTGAAGATATTTGCAAATGATATATCTAATAAGGAATTCATATCCAAAATATATAAAAAACTTACACAACTCAACAAAACAAAACAATTTGATTAAAAAACGGACAAAGTACCTGAATAGACATTTTTCCCAAGAAGATATACAGATGGCCAGCAGAAATATGAAAAGATGCTCAAGATCACTAATCATCAGGGGAATGTAAATCAAAACCATATGGAGATATTACCTTACACCTGTAAGAATGGCTAAAATAGAAAAGAGAAGAAATAACAAGCATTGACTAGGAAGTAGAGAAAAAGGAAAGTTCATATACCAAACAGTATGGTACTGTTGGTGGAAATGTCAACCACTGTGGAAAACAATATGGAGGTTCCTCAAAAAATTAAAATAGAAATACCATATAATCTGATAATTCCACTATTGTTTTTACCAAAGTAAAACCCAAAATAAACAAATGCACTCATTAAAAAAGATATACACACCACTGTGTTTATTGCAGCATTATTTACAATAACCAAGCTATGAAAGCAACTAAGTGTCCATCAACAGATGAAAGGAAGGGTGCCTGGGTGGCTCAGTCAGTTAAGCACCCAAATCTTGATCTCAGCTCAGGTCTTGATCTCAGGGTTGTGAGTTCATGACCCACACTGGGCTCCAGGTTGGGCATGGAACTTACTTAAAAAAATAGACGAATAGATAAGAAATATATACATAATCAGCCATAAGACACATTGAGATCATGGTATCTGACACACATGGATGGACCTAGAGGGTATTATGCTAAGTGAAATAAGTCAGAGTGAGAAAGACAAATGCCATATGATTTTACTCAGAAGTGGAATCTTAAAAAAAACCAAACAAATGAATAAACAGGAAGCAGAATCTGATCTGTGAATACAGAGAACAAACTGATGGTTGTCAGAGGGGAGGTTGGTGGGGCCCTGGGGAAAAAGGGTGAAAAGAAGTGGGAGATACCAGCTTTCAGTTATGGAATGAATAAGTCACAGGAATAAAAGGCACAACATAGGGTGGAAAAAAAGAGAGAGAGAGAGAGACCATGGCCAAGTCTGTTAGCACTTCTTTGCATTTAACCTTTGCTTAGATTCCTTTTATTCTTCTACTTCTCTCACTTAGGCAACTGCAGTTTTCATCGTAATGAATAGGGAAGTCCTGCTCTATAACGAATACTAGATGTGCAGTGTAATCTGTGTCTTTGACTTGCTTGACCCACTTTTTACTATGGTTCTTTTGGGGTTGACAATATTGTTTGTGGAATTGTAAGATTGCATGCTAAATCAGATGCAGGCATTGTGGACATAGATTCATGACATCTGGTATCTATAATGTTCTACATGTATGTCTGTACTTAAACTTTATATATTTTGTGACTGAGTAAAGAGATAATCATCTAGATGATAATTATAGTTACCATTTACTAGTTGCTTACCATGTGCCAAGCACTGCATTAAGTGGTGTGTGTGTGTGTGTGTGTGTACATATACGTGTGTATATATATGTGTAAGTGTATGTATATATATATATAGTTTTATTAATCTTACAACAAATTTATTAAGTTGGTACTATCATTATTTCTATAATACAAATTAGGAAACTGGGGTATGGAGAGGTTAAGCATCTTATACTGTGTCATACATCAAGGAAGTTTATACCCAGGTTTGTGACTATGAAATTCGTGCACTTAATCCCTGGTTTATATTGCTTGATTTATTCTAAGGGATTACGCCCAGAACATTCATGACAATTCCAGAACTTAACTAAATCTGTAAAATGCAAATTGGATCAGGACATATTTGAGGTTTTTGTATCTACTACCTCCCCATGGATTATTTTGTTGGGCTCCAGACAAAGTCAATGCATGTTAGAGCTTGTATGCTAGCAAGGTACAAGGACTTCCAACATTTCTTTGGATTCTCATATAATTTTAGAAGGATCACCTTATACTTCTTTAGCATGGATAACAGCTTCATCAAAGTTCTGTAGAAAATACAAGGTTTTTTTAAAAAAAAGATTATATTTATTTATTTGACAGAGAGAGACATAGCAAGAGAGGGAACACAATCAGGGGGAGTGGGAGAGGGAGAAAGCAGTCTTCCTGCAGAGCAGGGAGCCCGATGCTGGGCTCTATGAGGGGCTCGATGTGGGGCTCTATCCCAGGACTCCGGGATCATGACCTGAGCCAAAGGCAGACGCTTAATGACTGAGCCACCCAGGTGCCCTCATATAAAGTCTTTTATGTTGTCTTTTGAATCCCAGGATTCTGAAGAACTGGCCCTAGCTTAATTTCACCTGTTTTTGGCTTTGAATCAATCAGTGATGTAAACAATTAGCTGCCATTTCTTGGCTCTCTGACTCTTGATTGCAGATGCATGTGTTCTTAAGTAAAAATTCACTCCAGTCTTATACCTTCTATTTTGGCATCTTTGTTGCCACCCCCTCCATGAAGAAGCTCTCTCTCAGCTAGATAACTAGTTGAACATAATTAGCAGCTGGAGGGCAAAATCATTTTAGCAGCATAGAAGGCTATTTACATAAGTTGTGGACCAGTAAGTAGCCCATTCTACTCTAGGTAAATCAGAAAACTTCCCTCACCTGAGTAGATAGAAACATTTTTTTAAGACTTTAGTTCTCTTTATAGCCCCAGCTGTAAAGCTCACACTGAAAGGCTGTTGCTCATGATATAACTAGAACTGAGCTAGGTAGCTGGGTGGGGTCTCTAGGGCTCTATCATACTAGGAAGGCTGATGAGGCAAGTGGTTGGTGGAGAGAAAACAAAGAGAAGAGTCTAGGTAGTGAAGGAGTAAGTCATTCATCATTTCCAGAGTTTAGATGAATGCTGTGGCTCAAGAAGAAAGGCAGATTAAGTAAGGAGATCAGAATGAGGGGATAGAGGTTGTGGGCAAATACTGAACAATGAATATTGCTTTTCCCTCTTTGTTAGACTTTAGGGTGACCTCTGGGTGAGTCTGAACAAAAATGGGCCAGTCAGAAAACTGGGATTCCCTGATGTTTCTGTCCTTCTTCTTTTGTCTCGGTTGATTCTGTTCTCCCCCACCATGGGCTGGATGACCTCCAGTCTCTTGCCCTCAGGCTTAAGAGTTTTTGGGCAGACCAAATGGAACATTCATGTGCAAAGTTGGTGAAATAAATCAAGTAGGGAAAAAATCCATTTTGGCGTGGTCATTGTGTCAACTTTTATTATTTCAGTTCAGCATGGCTGCATATATAAATCTCCTGTAAGGAACCAGAAAAGGGATATGTGAAATAACATTTCTAAGAGGCATGGTCACTTGCTTCTAATAATAATTACTACTTGCAAAGCCTGGAAGTGCTTAAGATGTTCATATTTTTTGAACGATTGACTGGTTCCCTTATTTATACATATAAGAAAAAAAAGGCAAGTAGGGAGAGGAAATTGTCTGTTGCTGCAGAAACGTGAAATTCACATTTTTGGCACTGTTCCCTGGTTTATGTCATTCTGCGGAATGTGCTAAAGGCCATGATTTTCCAGAGGGAAAAGTTTTTTCCATAGCAGGCTGTTTGTGGGCACTTATTGCCCCTCTGAAGTCAGGCAAAAAACAAACTAGGCCTTTTTCTGCTTTGTTTGGCAGTACCAGGTCAAGTCCACCTGAAACAGGAGTCCAAAATTTTTGTTGGTTATTGTGCCCAGTCATTCCCTGAAACCTCTTATACCTTCTGAATCTTCTCTTAAGGGCTTCTCAGCTGCTTGACCTTTGCACATGCGCAAGAAAGGCTGTACTTGACCTTCAGCACAGGCTGAAAACCACCAGGAAGGTTGGTTTCCCCTGCTGTCTGGAAGCTCTAAGGGCTGCCTGGTGTGTGTGTGTGTGTGTGTGTGTGTGTGTGTGTGTGTGTGTAAGGGTCATCCCTGAGCCAACTCTTGAGGTAGATCACAGTACAGTGTGGGTTGAGGCTTAACTCAGCTCTTCTCAGTCCTTCTTATCTCCTAAATCGTCCCAAAGCAAAAAGGGATATAGACCCTTTGGCCATCTGATCTTACTCCTATCCCTACCCCTGATTCCCTTGCCCGGCCTGATCTTCATGCTCTTATATGAAACTGTTATGAGACCCTTTAAAAACCACTTGTCATTCTTCTATACATAGCTGTCCAATTTTCCCAGCACCATTTATTGAAGAGACTGTCTTTTTTCCACTGGATATTTTTTCCTGCTTTGTCAAAGATTATTTGACCATAAAGTTGAGGGTCCACATCTGGACTCTCCACTCTGTTCCATTGGTCTATGTGTCTGTTTTTGTGCCAGTACCAAGCTGTTTTGGTGATCACAGCTTTGTAAAGTTTGAAATCAGGCAACCTGATTCCCCCAGGTTTGTTTTTCTTTTTCAACATTTCCTTAGCTATTCGGGGTCTTTTCTTGTTCCATATAGAGGCAATGTCCACAATTGCCAAACTGTGGAAAAAGCCGAGATGCCCTTCAACACATGAATGGATAAAGAATTTGTAGTCCATATATACAATGGAATATTACTCAGCCATCAGAAAGGATGAATACTCAACTTTTGTATCAGCACAGACGGGTCTGGAGGAGATTATGCTGAGTGAAATAAGTCAAGCAGAGAAAGCCAGTTATCATGTGGTTTAACTTACTTGTGGAACATAAGGAATAAAATGGAGGAATCTAGGGGAAGGGAAGGAAAAGTGAATTGGGGTAAATCAGAAAGGGAGATGAAGCATGAGAGACTGTGGACTCTGAGAAACAAGCTGAGGGTTATGGAGGGGAGGAGGGAGGGGGGATGGGTGAGCCTGGTGGTGGGTATTAAGGAGGGCATGTATTGCATTGAACACTGGGCGTGGGGCATAAACAATGAACCTTGGATCACTAAAAAAACCACTTGTCATGGTTTAGAGGACTTTACTTGAACCCACATAGCATAAAAGAAAGAGATCTTTGCATCATGAAATTGGCCAGTAGTTTAGTGTGGGCCACAGAAAGTCATGTCTGGGTTCTCACTATTTCTCCCACCCCCTCAGCATATAGGCAAGCACTTGATCTTCAGGATCATTCCTGCTTCCACACATTTATTCTCACCTTAATGAATACCTATTTCACCATGTGCCTTCACAAAACTACTCTCATCACTGGCTCACCATGGTACCCTCATCTGGTTCAGGCCTCTGTTTAGCTTTTAAATCCTCTAACTCTTAACTCCAGCTTTGATCTCCTATTCCCCAACATTAATTCTTAACATATTTATAGCCATTTCATTAATTTCATAAATGAAAGTCTAAGTCAGAAAGATTAGTGCTCTAATGGGGGCATTTATACAAGGCATAGAAATGGCTCCAAAGAAGCTGTGATTAATTTTATTTTGGGGATTCAGAGAAGGCCTTGAAGATGAGGTGATGCTTAGAACTGGGTCTCGAAGGTTCAGAATGAGTCCACCAGGAAAACATGTGGGAAGGAGAAGATGATACCTAGAGACACCTCCAGGTATCTATAGGGCCTTATTATCTTCATATCCTACTATAAATTTCCTTGGGAACAAACACAGCAGGAGCTCAAATTCAGAGAAAGGAGCTCAACTCAGAACCATATCTCACAGAGTATTAACAGTAGGGAACAGATACTTAGATAATGTCTACTTCAATTCATTTATTTTACTGATAAGAAATCTGAAATCCTAAAAGGTGAAGGGGCCTACCCAAGGCCTCACAGCTAGTTAGTGGCAGAGGTAGAAGTAAAGGTAGAGGAAATCCTACAGTCCCATTCCTGGGCTAATTCCAGGTTACTTTGTGTACTTACCATGTCCCAGTTGCCCCTTTGATCTTTTCCTGTGAGAGATCCCCTCAACCACCCTTCACTTACAAGTTGGTTCCCTTTCAAGTCTGGGCAGCAATGTTCATTGCCAGTAGCTCTCTATGTGACTTTAGAAAATTTACATTTCTTTTCCAGGCCTTAGTTTCTTGTTTCCCCATCTAAAAATGGGTGAAGATTAGCTACTAAGTTTCTATGTCTAAACCTTATTGAGAGGGGCACACAACTAGTAGTTTGTATAGGAGCTTGTACATTTGCTGGAGTGGAGTACAAAGATCTGAATGGGTTGACTAAAAGTAGTAAAAAAAATGTAGTGGGGGCCTAGACCCTGAAGTCTTCCTACAGGTTTGGAAGAAGATATATCACTTCAAGTGTAGTCCTTTTATTTTTAATGATATAACTGAGGCCCAAGTTTGGGGTTGAGTAAGTTCTCATAGATGGTTAGTGAGGATCTGGGCCTCAAACCCAGATCTTTTGATTTGAAGTAAAATCAAAAAAAGTACTTTCTAAAAACCCATATTACCTCATTGAGTTGGTTATGTCCTGTACAGGGCAGTGCTAAAAAACAGAGTTCAGGAGTCTACTACAAGTAGGGTTCAGTTGCATTGTGGGCCAGAGTATTTGCAGCTGGCAATAATGAAGGGAGGGAGTTCAGAGCTTTGAGAGCAGGGGAAGATACATTTGCCTCCTCAGACCCCATTTCGGGATTTTGGAGATGTCCTTGGACCTGAGCCTCAAGATATATGGGGGTTAAGGGTTTGGTTATCCCCACTTTCCTCCCTTATAATTCCTTCTTGTTCATACTGTCCTCTTAACTCCATATTACTAGCCTACCCTCTTCTAGTCATAGAGATGATCAATCTCTGGGTTACCTTAACTCCATTTTTTCCACTTCCCCTCATAGTAACTTTCAAAGGAGCAAAACATCTCACAAGCTACTTTTGCATCCTCATTTTCTTTTAATTTCATGCTATTTGAGATTGTTTTTGTGTTCTCCTAGAATGCTCTGGTGGGAAAAAAAAGGGATAGTCAAAGTCCAGCTTCTTCCTTTTTGGAAAAGAACTTGGATTATACCATAGAGGCAGTGTCTCACATATTACTGTACTTTCTAACACTTTTTATTCTTAGGGTTGGTTCAGGTGGTCTCTAAGCCATTGGTACTTCTTCCCTGTGGGTGGGGCAGTTGCTCTTTTTGGAAGATGGGGGAGATGAGTTTAGTTCTGGACATGTTGAGTTTGAGAGGTGTGTTCTACGTCCAAATGGAGATGTTGAATAGGAAATTGGATATATAATCTGGAATTTGAGAAAAACTTTTGGCTGGAGATATAATTTGGGAGTTGTCAACAAACAGATACTATTTTAAGGCATCAGAATTGATGAGATAAATTAGGGACTAAGTGCAAAGAGAGAGAGATTCCTTGAATGTTCTCAGGCTGCAGTTTATTAATGAGCTGGGAAGCTGTGGAAACTCATCTCCTGGGAGGAGGGAGGTTTGTTCTTTTTCCCAGATGGTATTATTGGATTTCTAAGTGTGGCACAGTAGAAAAAGTGATGCCACTGGTTTATTCTATACCTAAGGTAAGTCATCCACATGTTCTGGATCTCAGTTTTCTCACCTGTATAATGAGAGCATTGGATGAGATGATGTGATGTTCTAGAATCGTTTATTACTTCTATTAATGGAATCAACAAAGTCCTGCTAATGTGTTATCTGTTGGAGTGACAAGCATGTTAATGTATTTTGTAAAGTGACAAATCCTATGTAATGATAATTGTCAGGGTTATAGTTATGTTATGCTTTATTTGTGGGATGTAAATGTATAAAGGCTATTGACCTGGGGAGTCAAGCATACCTAGGGTTCTCTTCTGGCTCTGGCTCTGAGTTGTTGTATGAATATGTCCCTTTGAATATGACCCTTTCCTTCTCTGGTTCTGTTTTCACATCTGTAAAATGAGGGGCTTTGGTTTATGTCAGTGACTTTCAATATTTTTAAAAGCAGAGAATCTCATTTTAAAAATGAAATCAGTGTAGGGGAACCTGGGTGGCTCATTTGGTTAAGCATCCATCTCTCAGTTTTGGCTCAGGTCATGATCTCAGGGTTGTGAGATTGAGCCCCACCTTGGGGTCTGTGCCCAGCATGGAGTCTGCTTGAGATTCTGTCTCTCCCTCTGCTGCCACCTTCCCACCTCCACTCACACTATTTTCCTCTAAAAAAATGAGAAATGATATCAGTGTAGCTTCTCTGGTTGAAAAAGCAGGTTGAATAGGGGCTAGAGGATCCGGTCACCTTAGAGGAAGACCTTGAGCTACTTCTAGAACCCCAGGAAACCCAGGAATGCAGTGTGATCCTCAACTAACTGAGCTCACAAGGCCCTTTCAATTCTGACATTCTGTAGTTTGAGGGTTCCCTTGGTATCATATAAAGTTCAGAGATCAGCATAATTTTTCTGTAAAGGGTCAGATAGTAAGTAATTTAGTCTTTGTGGGCCACTATTGTCTCTGCCTTCTCCTCTTCTTCCTCCCACCCCCTCCTTCCTCTTCCTTCCTCCTCCTCTTTCTCCTCCACTCCTGTCTGCCCCCCACCCGCCGCTGCCCCAGGACCTGTGTCCAGCCTGCAATTTCCAGACTGCGCCTGGCTGGGCATTGGGAGGGTGAGTGATGGTACAAGTCACAGGTAGAATGTAAGCCTTGGCTCATTTGAAACCCTGCTTGAAGCAAACCAGCTCCCCTCTGCCACAGTCCCCTTGGCTGAGCTGGGCCATTCCATGTGCACACAGCCACAGAGAAGGTACAGCTATTAACAGTGGTCCAAGGTGGCTCTGGACCAAAAAGTGGGGCTAGTTGTTGCAGACACAGCTGGGAAGAGATGGGGGCAAAGGGGATCTTTCAAACATGAGTCCAGGCAGAGAGGAGGAGGGGCCTAATTGGGATCAGATGTCTCTGCAGAGCAATAACACTGCCCCCTGGTTATGAGCATCTTAGCTTGCAGAATCCAAAGGGCTTTTCCAGACAGCATTTAATTCATCTTCCCTACACCATTGGGAAGGAGAAAAGAAGGGGAGGAGGTGTAGCTGTGGTGGTAAAGCAAGAGTTAGGAGTCAGGAGCCACAGTCTGGTTACTTGTGAGGTAACCTTGGACAAGTCTCTTCTGCTCTCATTTGTAAAGTGGTAGCATTGGATCAGATCAGTGGTTATCCCCAGACCAGAGCAAGAATATCACCTGGGAATTTTTTTTAAATTACATTTTTAAAGCTTCATCCCAGACCTAGTGAATCAGACACTCTGGCATTGGAGCCCAGAAGTGCATGTTTTAACAAGACTTCCAAGCATGAACTAGAACAGTTTAAGGCCTTTCCAACTTTGATTCTCTGATTATAAGTGATAATGGATATAAAAGTACATTTTAAACTGTGCTTTAAGGAATGATGATGCTGAGAATGATAATGGTGATGATAATGATGATGCTTCTGTTGACTTTAAGCCATACTTTGGCAGCCAGGTTCATTACCTAAGTCAGGAACTTGCTACCCCACCCCTATGGAGTTTCTCCCAAGGCCTGTAAGAGAGAGATATGCCCTCAGTAGCTTATATACTATGAGAGTAGGTAAGTTAGGTAAGACAGTCTATTCCAGATGGTTGACAGAGAAGAAATCACAGGACAACTATTTCGAAGATCTAGAGAATAGGCATAGCCAGTATTAAAGATTGGGGTGTGTGTGTGTGTGTGTGTGTGTGTGTGTGTGTGTGTGTGTGTGTGTGTGTGTTTGTATGACCTCACTGTGGTCTGGTGGGTTGTGGCATTGGAAAGAACTCCTAGTATTAGTGGTAGTAAGGTCTTGAAGGATGAGAGGATTTAAACACTTTCCAGGAAGGTGGGAGGACATTATAAAATATGAATGTGAAAGAGAGGCACAAATTAAAAATAAACATATATGACTTCAGCTTGTTATAGAACTAAAACTAGAAAGATCCTTATATTTATCCAGGGTTCTGGGTGATTTCCTGGGTGTTGGCTGTAACACTAGTCACTTCCTTCCCATTCTGGAAAACATATTGGAAAAAAAAAGTGAATATGAATCACAGTATATGGAGGACCTAGACCCTGTTCTTGAATATAAAAATTAAGTCATTCACAAACATTTATACTTTAGTAACAAATTTATTTCAACACACTTTCAACTGATCTCAAAATTCCTTATATTCTGGCTGAATAAACAACTTCTTCAAGGTCATCCAGAAAGTTAATAGGACTGGAACTCAGTGCTCCTGACTTCTAGTCTGGTGTGTTTCCTTTGTAATCTGTATTTGCTCAGAGGCTTCTGGAATGGGGAGTTTGACCCAAATAAAGTTTAAAAGGCATGTTTTTGTGGTATAGCTGGAAGGAAGCTAGGGCACAACTGTAGAGAACTTGGAATGCTAGGCTGAATCTTTTGAATTTTCTCCTGTAGGTAATGGGAAAATGCTAGATGTTCTGGAACTGTGATATGGCATCATTTGCAATTTAGGAAGGTTACTTAGATGCTTTAGTGCAGCACTACCTGGTAGATTGGAGTGGGAGCGAACTTGGAGGGAGCAAAGCAACTAAGAAGTAGCCCCAAATGTAGGCTGGAAATGCCATAGACCTGTCCACTCTTCATGCCATGAGTACATTTCTATTTTTAATAGAAGAAACAATATAAGTGCAAAACCATAGGTTCTTCTCCTGGGATTTCAACCACTATAGATAGGGATGTTTGGAAGCTGAAGACTTCCTGGCCCTGGAACATAATACCGTGGAGATCTCCTCCCTGGATTACACTCAGACTACACTTGCTAAAACTCAGTGTTGCTCTCTGCTCTCTGGCTTCATTTTGCACTTAGATTTCCATGTATTATGAGCCAGGAGGCCGGAGTTTAGGGGGTATTTTATTGTTCCTTTCATTCTTTTCACAAAGCCCCAGGCTCAGGAAAGTTACTTATACATGTTACTATGCCAGTTGCATCACCCAATTCCTTCCAGAGATTCTGGCCACAATCTTCATAGTTTGCTGCTTCTAAAGCTCATTCATACCCATTATCTCATTTTGTTCTCATTAGAGCCTTGTGAGATGGGCAGGATTATTATAATTTAATGGGATGAAATTAAAGACAGAGTAGGGAAAGTAACTTGTCATTCAGCCAGTAAGAATACAGCTTACTTATTCTGCCTTTTAGGCAATATTCCATGCTTTCACTTGCATTGTTGGGGCTCTGGTGGTCATTTTTACGAGTATACCAAAAACCCTCTTAGATCTCAGACAAGGCCCAGGCTGGGGCAGAGAAGGAAACAGAACATCAGGAAACCAAATTTCTCCTCATTTCTAGTCCAGAGCCCCTCCCTCAATACCAGTCTGCTCCCTTGAATGTACTGACAGACCTCAGTAGGAAAATCCTTGGCTCTGCCTGCTCATAGCCCTGTACCCGCTGCCTGTCTGCTGCCAGTGATACTCTGCATGACAGTATGTCACTTTTGCCTGAAGCTTGCAATGTTTCCCGTTTGCCATTCTCTTTCTTCACCCTGGCAGCTGGAATAAAGTTTCAACCTAGGGACTCTCCTTCCCGGGGCTAGCCCAAGTGGTGAGGCTCACAACTCCAGCTCTTCCTTGGACAGTACAAAAAGCCAATCATTGAGAGACCAGGTCACCACTACACAGAGACAGCTTTTAAAATATAGATGGCACAGGGTCTTTAGCTGAAGCTGCTTTGGCCAGACCTTTCCAGGACTCTGCCTGGGTCTTCAGTGTGAGCCAAAGGCAACACCAACCAGAGTAGCATTAGCCTAGCTTTCAGAGTTCATACAATGTCATGCTGTCTAGATTTTCATCATGAATGTTCCCAAGACTCAAACGCAAAGGGAATTGGGTTGATTTCAACTGGAAAATATTCCTACCATCTCAGTGTTCTCTGGAATAACCTGCTTGCAGCTGTCATGGGGCGGCCTCCTCCCTGTAATGCGTGGCTTTTCCAAGGCTCAAGCTCCAGGGATCTGGAGGGGAAGAGAAGGAGGGGACCAGGATTATGTATGCCCTCCCCCCAGCCTGGCCAGTGCTTGCATTTTTCAAGCCTGAAATTGGGTCTCTGGGGTTGGGGTTGGGGGTGAGGTAGAAGGGTTCATGGAACAGGTCCCTGCTGGGTGGATCCCTGCTTGCAGCTGGTTACATTCCTTTGACTGACTTCCAACAGGAAGAATTCATTCCTGATGAAGAAGCATATTCCCCTAGATAAAGAATCTAATTGGCTGGGAAGCAGGAGACCTGGGTTTATGTCCTAGCTCTGTCATCAGTTTGCATTGTGGCTTTAAGCAAGTCAGTCATTGTTGTCTCAACTTCTTCCACTTGAAGTGGAACTACTAATAACTGCTGCTCACATATATGGAGTAAGAACATGGTGTAGGGGACATTGTTGAATGTTTTAGGGGAAATGAAGGGATGATAAGACTTTATTCTTACCTCCCTCAGACTGAGGGAACTAAACTAATTGCTCTTATTTCCTTTCCTGTTGTCTTATGATGTTGGTAATATGTCAGGGTATGAGTAAGTCTCCAAAGATTTAGATAGTCATGGGGCAAAAGGAAGAATGGTGGTACAAGCAGTAGCATAACCTACTATACAAGTGGGTATACCCTAAAACCTTCTCAAGGAGATGTTGACAGCCATCTGGAAGCAAAGTTCTGTGATAATGGGAAATAAGATGTTGGGATCAGGGGTGACACATAGGTGCCAGGAAGGAGGAGAGTGCCAAAGACAAATTTTATTGCCTCTTAACCATTATGTCTTAGACAGTGCTAATCCTATCCAGAAACTGCCTTCCTTGAATGCCTGAACTCTCAGAGCCTTGGTCTAGTTTTGATATCTCCAAGCCTCTTTTTCCCTTTGGACCAGAGTTTACTTGGGCTGCATACCTGGAAAGGGGTATCAGAGAATACAGAGAAAAAACAGCCTCTGCCCTGACATCAGAGGTCTCTTTGGTCCCACTTGTGCTCTGGCACTCCTATCTCTGACTTACTGTCCTCTTGAGATCTAGACATGTGCTGCCCAGTATGGTAGCCACTAGCCACATGAATAGAACTGCATTGCTCATTGGAACGCCTAGATAACAGTATGGTTGCTTTGGCAGCATCCCAGCAATGCTGTGAGACCTCAGGGCTCATATCCCCCTGAGAGTAGAGTAATATGCCTTTAAAAAAAACAACAAGGGCTCTTGTATGAGGCATTTTAAATAAAACAAAACAAAAAAAGAAAGAAAATCTGGGAAAGTAATTGGACTAGGAATTTTATTACCTGTTGATCATATACTTGAATTTGCGTGAACCTAAACCCTTAAGTTGTCCTCAGGCCTTCTGTTTCATAGCTCTTTGTAGCCTGGAAAGAGTATTCACAACCATTATTTCATTTGAGTCTCCCTAATAAGGTAGAGGCAAGTACACCAGGGTTATGATATTCATCTGATATACAAGGAAACTGAGGCTCAGCAGACTGAAGTGATAGCCAAGGGCCTTTAGTTATTAAGTGATAGTGCCAGGCTGAGCATAGAAAAACCTTGGGTAGCATCCTTGACTCCTTTCTTTCTATTTCTAGTCAACTGCTAATACTGGATGATTTTCTTCTTTACCTCATCTCCAATCAGTCCATTTTCTCCCTATTGCCATTGTCACCACTGTAGCCCAAGCCCTTCAGTTCATTTTCCAGATAGCAGTGAGTGGTCCTTCTAATATGTTAAGCTGATCATGAAGCTCTCTTGTATAAAACCCTTTCTAATTGCTCTCAGGATAAAGAACAAGCTCTTGAATCTGGCCTACATAATGCCATATGGTCTCTATCACTTGGAGTCCATTACCTCTCTCTCCTCCCATTCCTTCCTTGCATTATATTCTTCAACAACTTTGAAAATTTTCAGGCCTTTGAAGATTCTACTTCTAGTCTGTGCACATGTTATTTCCTCTGCCTGCCATACTCAATTATCCCATACCTCTTCACTTGGTAAACTCCTGCTTATCTTTTAAGACCTACCTCTGATATTGCCTTCTCTAGGAACCCTCACCTCACCTATCTCCATACTCAGGATGGGTTAAGTTTTTCTTCTCTGAACTCCCATGGCACCCCAGACCTGCTTGTTAATATAGCTGTTATTATGCTATATTGTAGTTATCTGTTTTCTTGTCTGTATCTCTTGGTAGATTTTGAGTGCCATAAAATAAAGAACTATGCCAATTTTAACTCTTTACTATGTCCCTAGCATGTAGCAGAGGGCATGACACATAATGGATGCTTATAGATATTTCTTAATTAAAAGAATGAATGAAGGTAAGAATAAATGAATGATGGATCCCAGGTAATCCATCCTGCAATACAGTGTTCTTTCTACTTGAAAACAACATATTTTATTTTTTTAAATTTAACTTTATTTTTTTCAGTGTTCCAAGATTCATTGTTTATGCACCACACCCAGTGCTCTGTGCAATATGTGCTCTCCTTAATACCCACCACCAGGCTCACCCATCCCCTACTCCCTCCCCTCCAAAACCCTTGGTTTGTTTCTCAGAGTTCACAGTCTCTCATGCTTCATCTCCCCCTCTGATTTCCCCCAATTCACTTTTCCTTTCCTTCTCCTAATGTCCTCCATATTATTCCTTATGCTCCACAAGTAAGTGAAACCATATGGTAATTGACTTTCTCTGCTTGACTTATTTCACTCAGCATAATCTCCCCCAGTCCTGTCCATGCTGATACAAAAGTTGGGTTATTTATCCTTTCTGATAGAGGTATAATATTCCATTGTATATGTGGACCACATCTTCTTTATCCATTCATCTGTTGAAGGGCATCTTGGTTCTTTCCACAGTTTGGTGATTGTGGACATTGCTGCTATGAACATTGGGGTACATATGGCCCTTCTTTTCCTACATCTGTATCTTTGGGGTAAATACCCAGTAGTGCAATTTCAAGGTCATAGGGTTGCTCTATTTTTAAGTTTTTGAGGAATCTCCACTGTTTTCCAAGGTGGCTGCACCAACTTGCATTCCCACTAATAGTGTAAGAGGGTTCCCCTTTCTCCACATCCTCTCCAACACTTGTGGAAACAACATATTTTAATACAGAGATGGTCATTTAACCTCAAACCACCATTTTCAGTGAATATTTAAGGCTCAAAAGATGTGCTTAGCATTTCTACAGCATTTGAGTCTGAGAGCCAAGGCTGCACATCTTTTGAGTTGATGGTCAATTTCTTAGTGGAATTTGTGTATTCCTGGCTGCATGAAATTACAGTTACCAGTCCCTTTTCTCTGGTTACTCATGAGAAGTAGGGGAGAGTTGGGTCAAGGAGCAGGGAAAATAATTCCTTACCTCTGTAAGCTTACATCTTACTTTACATACTTCTCTTCAGTCAAGGCTCTCAGTTGGGTTTCATTTGAATTCTGTGGGTTTGATAGTGCTTAGATTCTTATTCTCATTTGATAGATTCCACCTTTTCATCTTTTAAGACCTAGCTTGAACTTTACCTTCTCTATAGTAATTCCATTCTCACACTGTCCCTTCACTGCCCATCCACCATAATACTTAAACTCTGTATTCTTTTCTGGTAGTCATTTTATTATTCTTGTTTAAGTCTCTGATTATTTCATGTGTTTATGTTCGTCCAACAAGTCATTATCACTTGTAACAAAGTCTTCTGACTTGTCCTTCCTTCAACTTTTACTACCTTCCCTATAGTCTACTCTCAATATAGAAGCTAGAACGTTTCTTTTAAGATACAAGTCAGATCATATACCTTCTTGTGATCCAACCCTTGCAGTGGTTCCCAATCTCACTCAGAGTAAAATCCAAAGTCTAACAATGACCCACAAGGTCCTTCCATGCCCTTCATACTGCCTGTCATCTCTCTGACTTCCTCTCCTATTATTCTCCCTTTCCTTGCTGAGCTTCCTTGAAGTTCCTTGAATGCATCCAGTGCATTTTTTCCTCAGGGAAAAATGTATTTTTCTGTTCTGGATTTTCTGTTCCTTATGCTTGGAATTACCTTTCCCCAGGTACATGGTTGGCTCCTTCACTTCCTTCATGTCTCTAAACAAGGGTTACATTATAAAAGAGTCCTTTCTTTATTCTACTATGTGAACTATTAATGATATACCCTTGCACTCTCCTTTTTGCTCTGCTTCCTTTTTTTATTGCATTCATTGACATATTATGATTTTGCTTAGTTGATAATGATCTATCTCTCCTTACTAGTATATTAGTTGCCTGAGAACAACGATCTTTGTTCTGTCCATCGCTATACTTCCAGTCTCTAGAACAGCGCTAGGCACATAGTAGATATTTTTTAAAATTCTGTTGGAATTTTTTAAAAGATGTTATTTATTTATTTGAGAGAGAGAAGGATTTGGGGAGGGGCAGAGAGAGAAGGAGAAGCAGACTGCCCACTGAGCAGGGATCCTGATGTGAGGGGCTCCACCCTGGGCCTCCAGGATCATGGCTTGAGATGAAGGCAGATGCTTAACTGACTGAGCCACTCAGGAACCCCAAAATTCTATTGGATTAAGGAATAAATAAAACCTAAAAGGCCTAAGGGCAGATACTTTTCAATTCCCTCATTCATATTCCTCATTGTAAATACACTTGTCTTAATAGAACAATGGAAGTTAGAGGAGAAAGGCATTTAGAGATTTGCTTATCTAACTCTCTCATTTAATAGATGGTAAGACTGAGGGGAGAAATCTTGCCCAGGGCCATACAGTAACTTGTTGACAGAGTCTGAAGAAGAGTTCAAGACATCTAAGCCTAGATCCACAACTTTTTCTACTATATACCGTGCTAGGCATGCAAGTTAGTCTTATTCTCCAACTACAGGGCAAAGGTAAGTCATTGTCAGTATGGAGAATCAAGCTCTGGGAAAATTAACATGGAGGTAGAAGAATTTGATTTTTACATGAACAGGAGTTTTCCTGAACATTTACTGCTCTGGTTTTGGAGGGCAATAACAACTGGGCCAAGTATTACATAAATACCTGACCTGTTAAACCACAAATAATAATCATTCAGTAAATCAAGTAGCAAGCCTTTTTTGAATGTGTAAAATGTGCCTAGACTTGTGCTGGAGATATGAAAGTATTCAGCTCTGATTCTTGCTTTCTAGGATTAGTCTAGTAGTAAAGGGAAGACTCACCTACCTGAGACAAGCAGATACTAATTTGTGAGATATGACAATAAGCGCTGTAGAGAATAGCAGGAGACCACTGAGGGCCAAATTAGTCCAAGAAGGCATTATGGAGGAAAGGAGACATCTTTGTACCTATTTCATGTTGCATTCCTGTCAGCACTTTATCTTCCTTCATTTAGAAGTGTTTACTTGCACCACGGACCCGACCCAATGCTCTTCAGAGAAGGATGATGCGTTTGATGCTATTTGAAGCCAGGTCTCTTGCTTCCTCTTCTTTTCACTCTTCCCAAATAGAACCTGCTTTAGTTTAATACATGTTTACTGAGTACCCTTGTGAGTATGAGGTACTGAGCCAGAGGCTTGGAATAAAAAGATTTTGAGTGATGGGACTGCAGCTACTTAATTTTTAATTACTGTTGTTTTGCTATTATTATCATTGTTGTTATCATGACTATATATTATTGCTGTTGCAATGATTATTATTTGCTTTGCTATATTTCTAAATTTGTATGAAGATTGTATTCTTATTTTGAAAAAAGAAATTAGAGCATTTAAGAAAAGATAAATAATCTATGATCATTTACCTGTAGTAGACAAAAGTCTAATAGGTCAGATAGATATGCACAGAGTTTTACAGAATAGTTCAATATTGAAAAAATTAGTTTATTTATATTCTTCTTCCTTAAAAAAAGGGATTTGAGGTGGCAAACATGGTAAATTCTGCTTATGAACAAATTGTAATGAGAGCCCAGATGAGAGAAGAAATGATGTAAAAGTGAATCATCTAAAGTTTCCCAGACTAGGTGACATTTGAATTGAACTCAGACAATGACCATTTTTCTATGGAATCAGGAATGGGAGGTGTGGGTAGGGGGACACATTCTAGACAAATGGAATATTTCACAAAGGTGGGCATTGCCTGGCTTGTTGCTCTGTGTGTCTACAGCAAGTAAGTGTCTGGCATTGCTACCACTATCAACTTCTCCCTTGCCCATGGCAGAAAGTTTTAATCAGACATAATATTCTTTCCCAGAAATCCTGGGTAAGTCTTAGAATCCTTCTGAACACAGTATTCTAAATGGCCACTTGCAGTCAATTTGAATTGATTCATGAGATGAAGCATATTTGCCATCCTTGGCTGACTTCAATGCCTTTAAAGTTACAGATTTTCAGGAAACAGAATCTCAATGGGAATCTAAACTTTTAATAATGTAGTCCCCCTCCACCCCCTGCCATGATTCTGAGGTAATGACTTCATGATCTGTATTTGGTAGCTATTATGTTATGTTACTAAATTTGGATTTTCTCCTGCCATCAGAATTTCTAATCAGAAAAGAAAGAAGTTTTAGATAAGAGAAGTGGTCTGTATTTCAGAAAGCTGCCTTTGGTAGTAGAATATAGACTGAAGGAAAAACCAGTGGCAAGGAGACTGGTTACTATGCAACTGTAATATTTCAGGCAAGAGATGATGAATGCAGTGCCTAGGAGGAGAGGATAAATTAGATACTGAGACAGATAATAGAAAAGCAATAAGTGTCAGAAGCCAGGTGCTTTGGGGAGATATCAGAGGGAGAAACAATTTGCAGGTGAAGGGTAAGGGAGGAGGTGGTATATGGGGAAGGATTCATAAAGATAGGATTTGAGCCAAGCCTTAAAGGATAGTTATCACTTGACGTTGAGAAAGTGGGGGGGAAATAGTCCAATTCAGACCTCTGTAGCACAGGAGCAAAGACATAAAGGTAGGAAAATCACAGAGCATGTATGAGGATCAGTAGGTAGTTCAATTTGGCAGGTTTTAGTTTGGCATTAGGAGCGGACATTATCCCCATCACCATCCCTGTTAGATGGCTTCTCTCACTATCCATCCTGCAGGTGTTCAGGAAGCACAAATTAGTGTTATTATTAACTAAAGTGTGGTAAAAAGTGGAAGGCCTCTCATCTGCAAGAATATCATTCTAATGCTGATTCTAAGGGCCAGGTCTGGGTGGTCCCCACTTCCATTTGCCAGCCTTGAACACCACTGAGGAAAGATGCCTAAGGAAGGATGAAAGCTGTTTATTATTTAATGGTGAGTGGGGAGAAGAGGTTTATAACCTTGAAAGGCAACTCAGGACACATCCAGCACACATAGTGAAAATCTCTGAAGCACTCTGAAGGAACCCCCATCTATCTCTAGGGAAAAAGAATTATGAAAAATATCCTCTCTTAATTTAATTACATTATATAATAACTTTTTCATAAGATATCACATTCTCAAAGTGTTGCCTCAGACAGTATTTTTTCTCTTTACTATAACCTTGTAAGGCATGTTTAAGATTGCCTGAATTGTGAGGGTAAAAAAACTAAGGTTCAGAAGAGGTTACAGGACTTAAGCAAAGATATAGGGATAGAGGATATAAGGATATAGGGCTAGTAATTGGTCACGCCAGGCTCCAATCCACGTCTTCTGTCACTATCTCCAATTCCTAAACTTTCCCACTATACAAGGAGGTATCAAGGATCAAAATGGCATTAAATCTAACCCATTAATCTAACCCATTCTTTTGAAAGAATGATAATAATAATAATTATTATCATAATTCATTTCAACCAATACTTTCTGAGTGCCTACTCTGTTTTAGACACTATACTAGGTCCATGAGGTGCAGACTGAGAAAACACAGATCGTACCCTCAAGGAGCTCACAGTCTAGTGGGAAGAACAGACATATATATAGATAAACACAAGTTAATAAGTGAAGTGATAATGGAAAAATGTGTAAAGTACTCTGGGTGTTCAGAAAAGGGTGAACTACTGTACAGAGGGGAATTGTCAGTTGAAAAAAGCCAAAGCCCCCAGTCAACACAGTTAAATTCCTATGTAGAATTTCAGGCTTGGAGATGGGACAGCAAGAGAGAATTAAATAAGTATATTTTTGAGGCCTTCCTGAAAATGGCTTTTTGTGGTCCTGCTTGAAAATTTGGTTCCCGTATTTGGGATTTTTCAGTTTTTTTGAGCGAGGCCTGGATGGCTATGCACTTGCCCCTTAGGACCACCTTTGCTGTATCCCATAGGTTTGGACAGATGTGTCTTCATTCTCATCAGTTTCCATGAATTGTTTAAGTTCTTTCTTGATTTTCTGGTTGATCCAAACATTCTTAAGCAGGATGGTCTTTAGCTTCCAAGTGTTTGAATTCCTTCCAAACTTTTTCTTGTGGTTGAGTTCCAGCTTCAAAGCATTGTGGTCTGAGAATATGCAGGGAATAATCTCAATCTTTTGGCATCAGTTGAGCCCTGATTTGTGCCCTAGTATGTGGTCTATTCTGGAAAAAGTTCCATGTGCTCTTGAGAAGAAGGATTATTCTGTTGTTTTAGGGTGGAATGTTCTGTATATATCTATGAGGTCCATCTGGTCCAATGTGTCATTCAAAGCTCTTGTTTCTTTGTTGATTTTCTGCATAGATGATCTGTCTATTGCTGAGAGTGGTGTGTAAAGATCCCCTACAATTAATGTATTTATATCAATATGACTGTGTTGTTTAACAGTTGGCTTATGTAGTTGGCTGCTCCCATGTTGGTGGCATAAATATTTACAATTGTTAGATCTTCTTGGTGGATAGACCCTTTAAGAATGATGAAGTGTCCTTCTGTATCTCTGACTATGGTCTTTAGCTTAAAATCTAATTTACCTGATATGAGAATTGGTACCCCAGCTTTCTTTTGAGGGCCACTGGCATGAAAGATGGTTATCCATCCCTTCACTTTCAGTCTGGATGTATGTTTAGGTTTAAAATGTGTCTCTTGTAGACAGCACAGCAACTTCTTTCAAGACATGTCTCCAAAGGCAAAGGAAACAGAAGTGAAAATGAACTATTGGGACTTCATCGAGATAAAAAGCTTCTGCACAGCAAAGGAAATAGTCAATGAAACAAAGAGGCAACCCATGGAATGGGAGAAGATATTCACAAATGACACTACAGACAAAGGGCTGATATCCAAGATCTATAAAGAACTCCTCAAACTCAACACCCAGAAAGCAGAGAGTCATGTCAAAAATGGGTAGAAGATATGAACAGACACTTCTCCAAAGAAGACATACAAATGGCTACAGACATGAAAAGTGTTCATCATCATTAGCCATCAGGGAAATTCAAATCAAAACCACATTGAGATACCACCTTACACCAGTCAGGATGGCCAAAATTAACAGGACAGGAAACAACAAGTGTTAGAGAAGATGTGGAGAAAGGGGAACTCTCTTACACTGTTGGTGGGAATGCATGTTGGTGCAGCCACTTTGGAAAACAGTGTGGAGATTCCTCAAAAAATTAAAAATAGAGCTACCCTATGACCCTGCAATTGCACTACTGGATATTTATCCCAAAGGTACAGATGTAGTGAAAAGAAGGGCCACATGTACTCCAATGTTCATAGCAGCAATGTCCACAATCGCCAAAGTGTGGGAAGAGCTGAGATGCCCTTCAACAGATGAATGGATAAAGAAGCTGTGGTCCATATATACAATGGAATATTATGCCTCCATCAGAAAAGATGAATACCCAACTTTTGTATCAACATGGATGGGACTGGAGGAGATTATGCTGAGTGAAATAAGTCAAGCAGAGAAAGTCAATTATCATATAGTTTCACCTACTTGTGGAACATAAGGAATAAAATGGAGGACATTAAGAGAAGGAAAAAAATGTGAACTGCAGTAATTCAGAGGTGGAGACAAAAGATGAGAGATTGTGGATTCTGAGAAATAAACTGAGGATTTTGAAGGGGAGGTGGGTGGGGGGTGTGGGTGAACCTGGTGGTGGGTATTAAGGAGGAATATATTGCATGGAGCACTGGGGGTGTGGTGCATAAACAATGAATCTTGGAACACTGAAAAAATGAAATAAAATTAAGATGTTAAAAAATAAATAAAATAAAAAAAGAAAAGTTGGTTGCATTCGTGGTGGCAATTATTGTGCTGCTAATGTCTGGGCTGGTTCAGTGGGCCCAAGGCTTGTCCCTGCAACCTCCTGATTAACTTCTGCCAGGTTTGGTGGAAGGTGTTGGGTGCTTGGACAGCAGACTGAGTATTGCCATTTGTAGTTGTTCTGCATGTGTCCAGGACTGGAGTGGGTCAGGTTCATGAACCCTCAGAGTTTACAATAAGGATAGGGCCTGTCAGGCATCATTCTGCCTGCCAGAAGAAGGATAATTGAATTAACATTGACTGAATGCTTAAAATTTCATTTTAGTTCAGATCAAAACATGCCTATGGAGTATCTTCCATGTACTTGGCATTTTATAAGGCACCACAGGTTCATCTTATAGTAGAAGAGGCAATAGGTAAAGAAATAACTGTAAATAAATGATCCAAGGTGATATGCTATACACTAAAGTTCTGTATAGTGAGGTATGAGTTCACAAAGGAAAGAACAATAAATTCTGTTTGGAGGTTCAGAACAAGCTTCACTGAGGAACTGATATTGGATTGAGTTCTTATGGATGAATGTACTAAGCATTGTATTAGGTTCTTTAGGAGAGTAATTATTTCTCAGGATGATTTTTGGTTACAAAGTACAGAAAACCCAACTTAAACTAGCTGAAACAAACCAGGGACTTATTGGTTCATGTAACAAGAAAATATAGAGGTAGGACAGTCTTTAAGCATGGTTTAGTCATGACTGCTTCTTTTCTTTATGATTCTCTTGACTCCGCCTTCTGTATGTTGGCTTTGTCCTCAGACTGGTTTCCCTTATAGTTACAAAAGGGAAACCAGTGGTAATAAGGGGTGATGCTTCTTCTTGTTATATCCAGTGTGGCAGTGAGTACTGTTTCTCAACTATAATGCAAGAGTGAACCTTAGTGGTCCAGGACAGGTAAAATTTAGGGTAAGATTATAGTAAGCATGGGAGGTCTCCCAAAAATTAGTTAAAAGCAGTTGAACAGTTCAAATAGCTTAAGGGCAGCCCCATTTTCAGATTATGTTTCTTTTTTGTTTATTTCTTGCTTTTTAAATGATGTCCTTTGGGGGTGCTTAGGTGGCTCAGTCGGTTGAGCATCTGACTCTTGATTTCAGTTCTGGTTGTGATCTCAGGGTCACGAGAATTGAACCCTGCATTGGGCTCTGCTCTGGATGTGGATCCTGCTTAAGATTCTCTCTCTCTCTCCCTCTGCCCCTCCCTCCTGCGTCTAGGTGCACGCATGTGCATGCATGCTCTCTCTTTTTCTTACTCTCAAAAAAAGAAAAATCTTAAAAAATAAATAAGTGATGTCCCTTTTCCTATGCCTCTTATGTGTCTTGATTAATAGGTCACATTCTGGACTTCGGAATAGTAATACTATTTCTGTAACACAAAGGTCACTTGTTCTATCATGGCATTCTTCACAGCCTGCATATGCAATGAGAGCAGTGGACAAAGTTGATTATGGGAAGGAAGAGTTGCAAATGGTTTATGAACAATCTCTCAAGTCTGCCACATCTAGGTTCTCAACCCTGCTTTGCCATCACTTAGCTGGGTGCCTTGGACTAATTCATCTCTTGGATCCTTGGTTTCTTTATCTATAAAATGGAAATAATATTAAGACTTATCTCATAAGGTTTGAGAATTGCATGAGATAATCCATGTAATGTATACAGCAGAAGTTCCCCAAGTTTCTTGGTTCACTGTGCCTTTCCTGTGTCAGTAACTGATTTCACAGCATCCCCAAGCCAAAAGAAGTATTTAACACTTCTGGTTTATTAAGTAATTAAGTACAAAAAACTTAGTAGTAGTTCATGCTCTGCCCGACAGATGTCACTATGTTTCCCTCAAAAAAATAAAACACAGTAGCCCTGTGAGTTGGCTATGGTACCCTGGTGTGCCTTGATGCACAGTTTGGGAATAGGACATTGCCAGGCAAACAATTGGTACTAAACACATGGTATTTATTATTATTATGAAATGTCTGCAATTGTTATTAGGATATCTGTTATTGTTATTAGATTGTTTTTACCAAAGAGGATGCTGACCTAGTAGTTTGACTCAGATGTTGAATATCCCTGAGGAGGGATGTTTCCCTTTTTAGTAATAATCTCTTCTAGTCTCAGGTTTTTTCTAAGTCAGCACCAAATCCCCCTAACTTGAGAGGGGAGAGTAATTACTATGTGCATAGGGAAGAAAACTTCATTCTCTAAGGATGTGAACTTTTCTAGCTTCTAGTGATTTCTAGTCAAAAATCACTCTTTCAGAAGAGACTTCTGTATGTTAGATTAAAAAAAATACTTTCTTATGTTTCTGCCTGGCCTCTTCTACTCTCCTTTTCCTTCTCTGTCCTCCTCCACCTCTCTTCATATTCCTTTCAGCCAGTGTCTGAGACTTGGCCCCATCCCCATCATGATGAAGGGAGGTTTGATACTAAATTCAGGAAAAAATGATTGGTTGAACTCTGTTTTGAATCTCAGCTTGGCCTGTGAGCCAGTAAGAATAGTGGGTACTGATAGTTCATTCTTGTACACTTCTTTCCTTTCCCCTGAGGGAGCATAGCAAAACAATTTAAACAGAGAGAGTCCAGAAGGTAGCCTGTGGGCTTGGACACAGGAAGCTGAGGGGACTAAATAAAGGTAAGAGCTGTGCTGAATTTCCAACTCTTAGCAGTTGAGGCCCATGAGGGATCTTTGATATTTTCCTAGAGGCTAGAGCTGACTTTAGTTCTATTTGGTTGTTTAAATTCACTGAAGGGAATCTGATGTTGGAGGTATAAGAAGCAATAGAATAGCAGACCTGTCCATGCACTGTTGACTCTGGTCCTCCTTGGGGCTGGCCAGCAGAGGTCGGGAGTGGCTGGCTGGGTTTTAGCCCCGGCCAGCCCAGCTGGCAGCGTTTGCTTTGGCTGTTGGGGGAAAGAGCACTTTGTGGAAAGCCAGCCTTCCCAGCCAAGGGCCTATTTTCATCTTGAATCTGTTGAGTCCAGTCTGAAATCTAGGTCCAGGATCAACAGAGGCCGTGGAAAATGGGACTGGATACCTGGCAGCCAGAGCTGTGGGCTTTGTCTTCCTGACCAGGAGATTCTTCCCTGAGCCTCTGAAGGTGGGAATGATGGGGACTGGGGTCCTTGTGGTATCAGGGCCAGAAAGAGCTAACTGTTCTTTGCATGATAACTGAAGCCCAAGATTGGCTTGGATTGGCTATGATATATCAGTAGGCCTCATGCTTTCCCAGGTCATCCAATCTAGGAAGGTGTATGTGTGGTTAGAGCTGACATAGCTCCCAAAGTGCCTGAGCTCCCCTACATGGGGGCCTCCACACACTGAGGGACCACTAGACCATGGGATCAATATCCTTCCCAACCAACCATATACCACAGGAATACAGAGAGGTATCAGTTAGGTTCCCTTTTTTCTGAGATCTCAAGTTCTTTCTGGGAGAAACAAACCATTTTCACAAAGAGGTACTTTTAGTACCAGACAGGGTAGGGTGAAGCTCATGTGAATAGCAAAAAGAAGTGCTAAAAGAGTTCAGAGGAGGGCAAGAGTGCTCGGAGAGATATGGGTTTAGCTGGGTCCTGAAAAGCGAGTAAGAATGAGATAAAGATGTGATGAGAGTTATCTTATGTTCCTAAGGCAGAAATCCTTTGAAACAGACTCAAAATATATTTTTGATTTACTGTAGAATCCTGATCTCCAACCAGATTATATTCAGACTACGATACCTGTATTGAGATAGTTCTGAACCTGAGTTCACATCACTAAAATGATGTGAGCTTCTCAGACACTACAACTTGTATAGAGCTGGAAGAGAATTAGAGTGATATCTGGATGCATAAATCATATTTCTCAAGTTCTTCTTTTACCCTGCTGCTCAACTGTTTCCCAACCTGGAACCCAATACAAGCTCTTCCATTGCTTTCAGGATGGCCAAGCAACTGTATTTGGCATTCAAGGCCTTTCACAGTCTGAACTTTCCTTTCCAGCTGTTCTCTCATTCTTTTTGGAGACTCTAAGCAATTTCACACAGGCTAAATCTCCTTCTTATCCCCTGAAGGGCATGAGAAGTGGTTTAGTTATCTGTGGCCTCAGAAGACTTTGGTACCAGTCCCTGTCATCTCTTTGAGAATTTGGGATTCTTTGTGAGGTCTCTTCATTCTCTTTCATATCTAACATTTTCATTACATTCTTACTTAAGCAAAGTCCTATTAAAAACTGATGGGTTATGGACATTGGGGAGGGTTTGTGCTTTGGTGAGTGCTGTGAAAGATGTAAGCCTGATGATTCACAGACCTGTACCCCTTGGGCAAAGAATAAAAATAAAATTAAAAAAAAACAAAAAACAAAAAAACTGATTCTTTGTTGCTGTAGAGCAGGAGTCAGCACACTTATTCTGTAAAAGGCCAGATCGTAAATATTTTAGGTTCTGAGAGCCAATGTGTTGTGGATGCATCTACTTAACTCTGCTGTGGTAGCAGGAAAGAAGCCATAGATAATATGTAAATAAATGAACATGGCTGTGTTCCAACAAAACTTTATTTATGGCATGAAATTTAAATTTCATATAATTTTTCACATGTCACAAAATATTTTTCTTTTGATTTTTTCAACCATTTAAAAATGTAAAACCATTCTTAGCTGACACTCTTCAGAAAATAGGTGGTGGTTGAATATGGCCAGCAAACCCTAGTTTGTTAACCTCCACTCTAGAAGACAGAATTTAGACTACTGGGTGGATATTATGGGGGAGTGAATTCAGCTCAAAATTTAAAAAAAAAGGATCAGAATGATAGGAATATATAATAAATTCCCTAGGAAGTTAAACCAACTCATTTTCCACTGAAGATATTAAAGCATCATGGTTAAGAATGTCATAGGGAGGACTCAGAGATTTTTGTGGGGGCTTGGACTTGATGTTTTCTAAGTCTACAGGACTGTGCTTTTGTGAGTTTTTCTTCCTCCACATAACCATCATTTCCCAACTACTTGCTGTCTTTTTTTAATTTTTGAAAGCCTGTGTGGTTGTCTCCCACTTTTCCCCACCTAGTATTTGATGATACTGTTTTAATTTGTTCATATGTGTGCATATTCTTTCCCTTCCAGAAACCCAGGAGTTAATGTCAAAAGGGCAGAGTTCATTAGGCAGCAGCTATACTGTTGCCTAGAAACCATCAGGGGCAGCTGCAAATTACTGCAGGGGCCTTTTGGGGAAGATGGTCTGACCCAACCTTCAGGGCAGAGTAAAGAGCAAAAGAGAAAATATATGTAAATGTCCCTTATTTATTATAAAAACAGAGTCTGATTCTGTTTTTCAGGATATCATATCCTTTTTTACTTTACTAAAAGGAATCTAAATTTGCTTCAAGAAATTTCAGCTTCTTTTTCGCTCCCCTCCCTTCCACAGTGGTTTGATCCTGCTTCTTAGAATAGCATCCCCTTTCTGCCACTTCACAGTAGTCTGGTCCTCTCTCATAGACTACTAGGCCCTTTAGGTTCTTACTTTCCCTTCTTCTTTCTATCCCTACCCCGGAGTGGTTTGATGACACCTTATAGAAAAACGTCCCTGTTTTGCTCCCTATAGATTTCAGTGGTTAGATTCTATCTGGGGAGCATCATCTTTTCTCCTCCTGTCTTACACCAATAATTTGGTCCTACGTCATTGAGAATAAGTTTTTTTTTAGCTCCTCCCCCTGGGTCTACAGTGGTTTGATCCTACCTCACAGACTATTAGGTCCTCTCTGATTCCCCCTCTAGCATCGCCACCACAAATGGTATAGTCCTTAGCATCAGGTCGTTTTTGTACCCCACACTAGTCTTCCAAGCAGATTGAAGCTGCTTCATCTCATTCCTGATTCAAATTGATCCCTTCAGTGGCTTTTTCTTGCATTAGCAATGTAAAACTGGCCCAAATGGGTTTAAAGTGGTCAGAACTTGCTCATGACCAGTTCAAACTTTTTCTCACAAGGAAAATCAGTTCTGACCAGTTCAAAACTATTTTGACCAATTTAGACTAATTCTGCAGAGCTGGAGCCTAAGGTCGGTAAACTCAGGAAGATGGCTGAAGACGATGCTGATTCAAGCCAAAGCAAGGAATCAGGTACTTACAGAAGTTGAAACTGGGCTGAGAACTAGGAAAGAAAATAGATCAAATGAGAGAGGAAAATACAGGAGCCAGGGTTGGTTGAGGAAAGCTCAAAAGAGATTAGTTGGACCCAAACCTTTTTTTTTTGAAAGGTAAGAGGCCATTTTGAGGAGGTAATGTAGGATTTTGGGCTCTGCCTTTGTATATCTGGGAAACAGTATGGTAGCTGATACCATCTAGCAGCCCCATCAAACTGGAGCAGAGTCTGGGTAATATGTGGCCCCAGTGATACCTGGTTCTGCTATTCTTTGTGTTTGGTCTCATCACAAGTTGCAATTATTAGAGTCCCAAACCACAAATGACAACATTCCCACCCCTTTAACTGTGAATGGTCACGATGCTTTTTAGCTGTTTGAGGGTGCTATTTAGGTTAGAAGAAGGGATTGGTAAACCTTGAAGAAAAAAAGCTAATTACAGTAGGTAAATCATTAAGTGAATATCTCAGTTAATTAGGATTGAGTTGAGGACTATACCTTGCAATCTTTCAGAGAGATGTGTAAGAGAAGGTGGTAGGTTGAGAACAGTATCTAATCTTTTGCCTGTGGGACTGGTTATCTATCACCTTATTATTGACTGAAGTAAAAATTGGCCTGCATTTTCTGGATTTCTCCCAGGTGGTTGTCCTGTCCTTTGTGAGGACTGTAGTAGGTATTGAAAAAATGTAGGCTGGAAAATGGAATTTTTATAGATTGTAGCATTTCTAATTTGTGCAAAATTTCTGCACAGGGGCACCTGGGTGGCTCAGTGGGTTAAAGCCTCTGCCTTTGGCTCAGGTCAGGATCTCAGGGTCCTGGGATCAAGGCCCACATTGGGCTCCCTGCTCGGCAAAGAGCCTGCTTCCTCCTCTCTCTGCCTGTCTCTGCCTAATTGTGATCTCTCTCTCTCTCTGTCAAATAAATAAATAAAATCTTAAAAAAAATTTCTGCAGAGGGACAGTGGGCAAAGGCCAGAGGCTTTGAGTGACAGAATACTGCAAGATTGAGGGTGGGGCTGAGGCTCTGGTGCAGGATGTCTCAACAACTTTTTTTTGCAGATGGATGATGCTTTATGTCTGTTTACCTGTAAGGTAAAAAAGGGAAGGATTCTTAGAACGGCATAGTAAATTGGCTGACCGGGAGGGAAATTGATCCTTTTGTGAAAAAATTTGGCTTAGGATCCTGTAATTTGAAAGATGTCTTTTGGGAAGATGGATTCAATTAGCCACTGCCTATTTTTTTGACTTGGAAGAAAGGCGGCCATTTTAGTCAAGGAGGTTGAATGGCACTTCCAAATGTCAAGGTAGAAAAAAAAAATCAAAAGATTTAGAGTCAGAAAACCCAGGCTTTAAATACTGTTTCTGCTATTTGCTACATGGGCCTTGAGCAAATTATTTAACCTCCCAAAGACTTACTTTCCTCATTTGTGAAATAAAGTTAATATCATCTGCCCTAAAAGAAAAAGAACCTTAGAGTTTGATTCCTTTTGGAACAAAGTAGCTGCCATTCAACATTATTGTATGATTAGATTACGTGACGGGTTATTTTTGTGTATGCATGGGAAAATAATACACAATTTATCTTGATAAAGACAGTTTTTTAAAAAACATTTCAACAATGTTAAACCCAAGTGAAGCTAAACTAAAGGTACAATATAGACGTCAGAAATTATTATTTTTATAATAATTTGTTGATGATCATTAAGTGACCCTCAGAAAATCCATAGCATAAAATGGCTTCCAGTGTTTCAGACTCATAGATACCTCTGGATCCAGATTCAGTTCCTACTTCATCCTAGACCTGTGGCTGCTAGAAGCCCTGAGATGTGGTATGCACTATCATAAATTGTGGTGACACAAGTGGGGGGTAAGAGATGGAGGAATCATGTCAGAGATATAGGTGATAGGTATGGATTGCTATAAACAGGGTGGAGTGTAACAAACTCTCCTTCAGCCATTAGCATCTTGAAATTATTTATTGCAAGGCAAACCTGGATTACTTCAACTGGATTCTGTCACCCTCCCTGAAAAAAACAGGATCAGGTAAAGGAGCAACAGGAAGGGCAATAACGTAGACCTTCATGAATGTGGAAATCCTGATTCTGCCATTCATAGGTGATGGGAATGGGAGCCAGATCAGGCAGTAGAACTTGACCTGGAAAAAACCATTAAATTTCAATATGTTTTTGGCCACAATGTCTCCATTAGGGAGCTGTGTTCTGTATTCAGATTTGTGGGCTTGGAAATGTGGCCTTTTTTGATAAGGTCATTTGACTAATAGATGCAAGTATGTGATACAGTCAGTGTGCCTGTATTACTGCAAGGTGCATGATTAAAGATTTTTATTTTTATGACTTCCTGGTTAACAAGATGGAGCAAACATGAGCTGTAACATTGTTCCTTTAGTTGGAATCTGAAAGTTTTTTTTAAGTATACTATTCACTGAACACTTACTATATACCAAGCATTTTGCTAAGTACTTTATACATTAATCATTTAATCCTGACAACAGCCTTATGATCTATGTGTAATTAGCTTCATCATACATATGGGGCAACCATTTACAAAGGGCACTAATAATTAATCCTATGTTTCTCTGGAGGATAAATTCTTTTTTTTTTAAAGATTTTATTTATTTGACACAGAAAGAGAGATTACAAGTAGGCAGAGAGGTAAGCAGAAGGAGAGGTGGAAGCAGGCTCCCTGCTGAGCAGAGAGCCCAATGTGGAGCTCAACCTCAGGACCCTGAGATCATGACCTGAGCCAGGGGCAGAGGCTTAACCCACTGAGCCACCCAGGCGCCCCTCTGGAGGAGAAATTCTTGAGAAGTGTGTGTGGACTGAAAGGGAGGATGAGGGCACATTTTCTGAGGGATTTAGTAGAATCACTTCAATGAAAATTTTTCAAAACCACATAGGTCTTTCCCCCATTATAGTACTTCCCCTAGAAGTACTATAAAAGGCCTGCCCCTCTTTGGGTATTTCAGATGTTTCGTGAGTTACTGTGATTAATGTGAATGGGTGATAGGAAGGGCCCTAACTTGTGTTGAAGGGAGGAAAAAGGTTGAGCTTCAATATTGCAAAGAGAGATCCTTGATGGTAAGCTGTAGGGCTTTGTACCTGGTTCTATCTTGGCTTCAGCATTTTAATTAATGATTGGATGGAGATGTAGAAAAGTATGTTCATCAAATTTTAAGAGAGAACTGGAGTGGGAGGGGAAGTATATATACTGGATACCAGAACCAGGAATTCAAAAAAAATGTACTAGACTGTAAAGATGGTTCAAAAACAAAATTAATTTGATAAGAGTAAATATGACATCTTGCATAAATTTAATAAAATTAAAAAGAATAGTAATTCTACAGGATGGATATAAGTTTAATATGGCTGCCAGAAAAGTTAATGCGAACTCAGCCTACATTAATAGAAGTAGAGAGTCTACAATGAAGGAGGTAATCAGTCCACTTGTTTCTAGGTTTGTATGAACTACACCTCAGGTATTGTGTATCTGAGGCTATCTTTTAAAAAGGGACAAAAACAAAATAGAAGTTAAGAAAAGAAGCTTGAAGGGTGAAGCGGGACATGATTGCTATCTTCCATTATCTACAAGGCTGTCATAAGAAAGAGAATTTTATCTGTACAATTATGACCCCAAGGGACAGAATTAGGATTGTTAGGTGGAAGTTATGGCAGAGCTGTCTGAAGATAGAATGGGCTGTGTTGGAAGGGACTGGGTTCCCTATCATAGGGAATATTTAAGCAGAGACTAACTGACTACTTGTTAGGGATTTAAGTTTTGTTGCAAAACCTCAAATGCAGTCTTATCACTACAGTTCAGTGGGACAATTCAGAAAATTGTCATGAGCATTTCTTGAATGTTGTCTTGTTGATGGAGGGGGTGGTGATCAGAAAGGAAAGGTATAGGGTAATCCTGATAACCATTTAATCCAAGGAAACCCTGAGGTTAGCTGGTGTGGCTCAGCCAAGGATGATACTGAAGGAGTAAAAGTACTTACTAAGCACCTGGTACATGCCTGGCACTTTTATACGTATTATTTCTTAATTTTCACAACAATCAGGTGAATTATATATAATTAGCTTTCTTTTACAAATGAGAAAAAGGAGTCTCAGAAAGGTTAAGTGACTTGCCCAGGTTCATGCAGCTAGTAAGTGACTTTGGGGGAGCATATCAGAACCCTGTGCAGGGAAAGATGTGACAAAATTTCTACTTGTTACCTGATTACTTCTCCAGTTGAGTAAAGAGTTTTGTATTGCCAGAGGCAAAGGTATTGCCAGAGGCAAGTCAAAACAGTGTGGATAAGTGCGTCATGCTGGGCTGGGTGCCTGGAGTAGATGAGAATATCATAAAGATATATGATCAGCCTCTAGTCCAGCAGATCCTGGAGGATGGTGTTGGAATGCATCTGAGCTATTACACAGGCTAAATGGCATGACTGTTTATTCATAACGTCTGTGCCTTATACAGAACAGAATGGCACAGCTGTCAAAGGACATAAAGATCTTCAAAGTTCAAACAAACCTATCTATTTTGAAGAACAGAAAACTGTGCTCCAGAGTGGGGAGGGACTTTTCAAATCTGTTCCACTTAATGATTTTGTTCCTGATATTGCCAAGGAAATCATTGTGAGCCAGAATGGCAGAGGGCTCAAAAGGTAAGTTTCATTGATTGGTAATTAGTGACTTCTTACCTCCACCCACCACCAAATTTAATACACCATCAAAAAAACTAAATTTCAGGTATATTAAACAGTTTTATGCAAAATATTAAAGGTTTAAAAAATAGGAAATGTAGGTGAATAAATTATTTCCTCTTGCATATGCTTAAAATCATATATGATGTCATAAAGAAAGGGGTTATATATTTTTATATATAAAAATGAAAACCTCTATAAATCTAAAACATGAAAAACATTGAAATACAAATGATAAACTGGAAAACTGCAACAAATACAATTGCAGTTGATACTCATTTGTGGATTCTATTCATCTACTCACTAAAATTTATTTGTAATCGTAAAATTAATACCTGTGGTGCTTTTGTGGTCATTTGTGGATATACACAGTGGCAACATTTGAATTGCCTGATGTGCACATTTCTAGCTGAGGTCCAACAAGGTGATTCTCTATCTTTTTGTTTTAGCTCTCATACTGTAAATAAGTATATTTTCAGTCTATTTAGTGTCATGTTTTTCACATTTTTGTGCTTTTTCTTGGTGATTTTTTCAAAGGTTTTATTTATTTAAAAAAAAGAGAGAGAGAGAGAGATAGTAAGAGAGAGCATGGTGGGGGAGGGAGAAGCAGGCTCCTTGCTGAGCAGGGAGCCAGACATGGGGCTTGATCCTAGGACTCTAGAATCATGACCTGTGCCAAAGGCAAATGCTTAACTGACTGAGTCATCCAGGCCCCCTTTTTCTTGGTGATTTTGCTGTTTAAAATGTCCCCCAAGTGTGGTGCTGAAGTGCTGTGTAGTGTTCTTGAGCACAAGAAGGCTGTGATATTCCTTACAGAGAAAATACATATGTTAGATTAGCTTAGTTCAGGCATGCGTTACAGTGCCATCGGCTGTGAGTTCAATATTAATGAATCAACAGTGCGTGTTAACATGTCTCTAAACAGAAACACATATAAACAATGTATGTATTGATTTATTGACAAAAATGTTGTGACCAAGTCTCACAGTAATATAACTGTGCCTGAACTAAGCTAATCGAACATATGTATTTCCCCATCTCCCTCCCTTCTTCTTCCCTTCCCCATCCCTCTTCTCGTTCTCTCCCTTTCACTTCGTTTCCCTCCTTCTATTTCTCTCCTTTTTTCTCCCCTTCTTTCCCTCCACTTTTGGTAATGCAGAGAAAAGAAAGATTCATTCATATTTGAATAGGATCTTAGAAGTCTGATTCAAGAAGGATCTTAGAAGGCTTCGAGAAGGTGATATTTGAACTGAGTAATGAAAGATACGTAGGATTTTTCTAGGTAGAAAATGTAGGGCAGACCTTGACCTTCTTAGCTTCTAAATGCCAATGATGCTACCACAGATTGTGAAAGCAATGCCTTTGAGAGTCACTGAGAATGATTTTCCTTTGGTATAACTGCACCCAGAATTTTCTAGTGCTTTTCCTCAGATTCCAGGTGAGTTGCCATATTCTGATGCCCTGATGTTGGGATCAATAGAGGATGGACATAGAAAAAAATCAAGAATTCTACATCATTTTGATGAATGAAAAAATGTTATACTGCCCCAATACATTTACATCTCCTGTACATTAATCTCAGAGTTTCCCGTGTCCTATTGCCTTACCTGTCCATGAAGATTTTCTCTGACAAACCTATATCCTATCCTTTCTGCCCACTCGATGTGGAAACCAGTGGCAAAAAGGAAATTTGAGCTAGTAATTATTGGCTACTTTTGTAAAAGATTAGTGGAGAAAGGAAGGGTATTAGGTAAAGTGGGAATTTGGGGTTAAGAGAGGGTTCCTAGTTTAGGTTATTTACTTGTGGCTAGGAGTGAATTTTGTACCTGTTTATAGGTAGAGGGGAAGAAGCTTGGAGAGAAGGGAGAGAAGTTGAAGATAAAGGAAAGGGAGGGTTTGTAAACAGGCTATTAGCTTACACAAGCTATCAGCAATATTGAGATACAGTTGCAAATGAATGTGTTTCTAGGTAACTGTTTAGAAATGGCTCTTAAAAAAGCAAAAAGCTCTCTGTAAGGAACCAGATCCCAGACAGGTCCCTCTGTGGCCATTTACAATAGCAGCTCTTGGGGCTGCTGATATCTATTAGGCATTCCTTCAACAAATGTTAAATGATTACTATGAGTAAGGCACAGCATACATCAAGGGTTGTGTGGCTTAATTGAATGTACTGACTTGATATTCACTAAAAGAAAAAAGTTTCTGTAAGAATAAGGATGCTTGGATATAATTCTGGTGCTGATCTAAAAGAACCGCTACAGTGCTTGGTTCCTAGTAGGTGTTCAGTAAGTGTTTGTGACATAATTCGTTTATTGAGCACCTCCTATCAATCAAGCACTGTGCTAGGCTCTGGGACCACATGGATAATTTAGACAAGGTCTTGCATTTTCAGGTGCTTAGGTTTAGTGGTGGTTACAATAAATTGATGAGTTTTATGACAGAGGTAAAACAAGGGTAGGAGGTGACGTACTCCAGAAACAACCAGATTATAGTGTGTTGAGGAGTAAATAGGGACAGAGGAAGTGAGGACACTGAATGCAGACTGTTCTTTTGAGAAACTTGGTTAAGAAGAAAAGGATAGAAAGGGCAGCAAACAGAGAGACAGGGTCCAGGGATTGTTTCTTAAATAATGAGAGGTTTGAACATATTGTTGTATACAGAAGACCGAAACGGAGAGGGAAGGGATAAAGATTAAGAAATAAAGGCAGTAATTGGTGAAAAGAGATCACTGAGGGTATAGGAAGTGATGGGTGATAAAACTGAACAGGAATTCTTGGAAAAATCATTGTGTGGCACTGAGAATTTTTCTGAAGCAGGAGAATTTTTGGATGATACTAGGTCAAAATATGGTAAGTTAAGAGTATCGAAAAGATAGCGGATAAAATAATGGTTTTGGGTCCATGCTAGTTATGGAAGAAAATTAGGCTGCAGGGGACTGGTAAGTTGGGAGGAAACAGGAGACCAAATAATAGGAGTAGTAGGAATGAGGAAGTAAAAAGTCCTTAATGGGAAAAATCCATCTAGAGTGGAATATACGAATTTAAGATTTTAGAGGTGGAGAAGTTCTGAATGGTAAAAAGATCCTGGATGTGGCCATTGTTGTGGACAACTGAAATTCAGGGAAAGATCACTGGAATTGAGCAGAGAAAGTGGTACTCTATGGCTTATCTTCATGGATGTTAAAGTCCCTCCATGATGATACAAAGACTTGCATTAGGAGCCAAACATTTAATTTATGTTGGAAGAAACCAAGAAGTAGGCAGAGGCCAGTGATGAGACTAACAAGTAGGAGAAAGCTAGGGTTTCAGTTGTCATTAACCTACCCTTCCAGATAAGGAGATAAGTGAGAGAAGATGTGCTAAATATTATGAGCTGGGCTTTCCCTCCTCAAAGAGCTTCTAAGGGAATGAGAAGGTAGATTCAGATGTCTGACCTGTAACTGTGGAGTCTGACCTGTCCCAGCAGTACCAGCTTCCTAAAGGTCTAGACTGCAGGGTAAACCAGTGTAGTGTTTGTGACTAGCCAGTAACATGCAACTCCTCAGAAGCACTAAGAGGTGTAGGGATGAAGAGGGACTGAATCACATAAAGGAGATGGAAACAATATGTTCTGGGCTGTAATTCTCCGGAAAGTGTGGTGAGCTTTCAATCTGTCCATGCATTTCCATGCATTTATAAGAACAGTAGTGAACTATAACATATAAAAGTTTATCTCCTTGATGCCACGAAGGGAGCATCAGGTAGCGAGACTAAGTTTTCCTTGTGTCCAGGACAGATTTTGAGGTATAGTTTCATTCATCTATTGGCTCCAGAGTTTATATCCTGGTGGGAGAGGTATCCCAGAGGAAGAACAGTAACAGCATAGAGGCTCCCAACTTTGGAAGTACTTGAGAGGAAAACTCAGAGAAAATAGGGAATAGCTTCAAGAAGCCCCAAGCTATCCTCTCCAAGTAACAGTGGCAAACAACAATACAAATGATGACAGCAGCTAGCACTTACATAGCCCTTACTCTATACTGGGCAATGTTTAAGCACTTTGTGTATATTATTTTTTTCAGGAATTAAAACAACCCTGTGAGATAGGTATTAATATCCCCATTTTCCTAAAAGAAGTACACATTGTTTCCCAGGATTTATTCTCACTCTACCATTCTACTGTGGGTCCTGGGTATGTACATTAAAGTAGAGACTATTGCTTGGCTGAGTCTTTAAAGATAGTTATGGCTTTATATTTTAGAACATGCTGTGGAAATCAGTTGTTACTCTGAAGTAAACCTGACAGAAACCTTCACAGAAGTTTTTATAACATCTAAAATTATAATTATAATAATATGCATATATATGATTAAAAATATATAGACTATTTCTGGAAGGCAACACAGAAATTTTGAATAGTGTTTCCCTCTAATGAGGTTAAGTGTGCATGTATTACTGTGTACATGTTTACCATGTGCATAGATTATTCTTTTAAAACTAAAAATAAAAAATGCAGATTGTAAAAGAGAATAACTCTCCAAATACTCTTTTGAAAATTCCATTTCTCCCTTTCCATTTTCCCCTAAGTAATGCTCTAACACTGCATGATGGGACTTTAGGGTAAGGGGAGTAAATTTAATAGAAATAGAGCTTGCTGCTGCAATTTTTTGCCATTTTTTTCCTGAGAGGACTTATTGTATCTTATAACATTCAAAATAGTTCCATAACAAAGCTCAAAAGTATACATTCTATATTTTATATTCAAAATAGAGAAAAACAGATATTTGCCACCATTCTGACCTATACCTTTATCTGATTGGGGGTATAACTAGGTCTGAGGTCTACTAGGTGTTTCCTTTAATAGAAACATTCAGTTTCAATTAGCCCGAGAGATCTAACCTAAAGAAAGCCATCATGTAGCTGTCTGGTCATTCAAAAGAGTTCTCTGCACCCTTGAAATTCATTACAAATTCTTCTAAAGTATTAGACCTCAACACACTATTGCCCCATATACCTTGGCCTATGTCTGTGCCCCTGTGCCCCTTCATTTTTCTTGGTGCCATCTTGTCTCTTCCCTTCAAGGTTGTATACCGAAGTCCCTAAAAATGAAAATATTTTTCTAGTTCAACCCCCCCTTTACAACCTAGAGCCTCTCTCTATTTCCAGTTCAGACCCTCAACCTCATTTTAATTGTTAGCCTGTTTATTATAGTTAAGTTTCAAGGTGAATTAAATGATCTCTAAGGTCACATCCACTCTAAGTCTTTGGTTCACTTAAAGCAAGTATTTCACATTCCAAAGGACAATCCTCCCTCTTGGCCCCCTTTTTTCCACCTTTCTTAGGATTTATGGTGTCACAGAGTGAATGTACTTTTTTTCCCCCCAGAGACACCTCAAGGAATTCACATAGTTTAAACCAAAGAAGTAAATGGTTAACATTGTGAATATCTGGTTCTAAAAAGGCTGATGTTTGGGTGGAGGACTTTCTAATGTCCCCCTTTGCTCTTGTAAGCAGTGATTCTTTACCACCTATAGGCAAGAAAAGGACCAACAAAACAGAAAAGTCCATCATTCTTGTACAGCTTCCCTTGATACTTCTGCATCCCCCCAAACCCCAACATTACTTTTGCCCTCTTGAAATTACCACCAAGGTGGTTTGCTCAGTCTGGTCACTATGAAGATTACAGCCACATTGTTGAAAAGGTCTCTGAAATACATACCACTTAAAGCCACTGTGTTCTTGAACTAGTGGATGCTTCTTGCTCCAGGTCCTGGGTTAAAGGCTTCGCCTCATGTATTTGTACTGCACCCAAACTAGTTGCTGCTGACCTCAGAATCAGGTTGAGAATTCTGGGAAAATCAAACCCTTATGCTTTACCCTATGGCAAAACTGTCCTTGTTACCTTAAGTGCCTAATTTTTATTAGCCACTTTCTTTATTTTTTCTGGGGAAAATTAATACCATATTTAAGGAAGATAAAGTCACACGGTCTCAAGTCCAAAAGCCAATATCAGACCTTGGCTGCATATAGTGAAAGTAAAAGACAGGAAAAGCAGCTCTCTGACACTGTGGAATGGATATCTACTAGTTAGCAAACTGCTCCAGGTTAGGGACCTAGACCAGGAACACCATTCCAAATCAGGTTGGGTTGGAAGGAATCACTTGCTTGGAAGGATGTGACATGATTTTAATGAAATTGTTTCTGGCTTCTCTTCTGAATAAATGGCATGCTAATGAAAGGGAACAGTAGAAGGCTCTGGTAGGATCTATAATGATGTTCTCTCCTCTCCCTAGCTCCAAAAATGATAGAACTTTAGCCTAGCTCACAGAGTCTGCTTGACCCCTGGTGTCAACCTTAATTGACAGCAACTGCAAAAGCCCTCAGATGACTGAGCTACATCATTAGAAGTAGGCTCTAAAGGTCATCTAATTCACTTCATTCTTCTCTCCCTCACCCTTAGCTCCCATGCAGGATTATACCTGAAATAAGCTCTTAACTGCTGAACTTGTCAGGACTTGTCAGGAAAGGTGGATTGTTATTTCCATTTCAACCCAGAGAAACTGGAGTGCAAAACAGCAAAGGAATTTGGGGACCCAACTTTACTTGCCAATTTGGCTGCACATGGGTTTAGACTTGGAATCTAAACAGAGAAGAAACAGTTAAGATGAGAGCATGAAGACAGAATGGGGCCTTCAAATAGGCCACTTCTGTTCTTGGAGTTGTGTAGCTTTTAGTGTCTTCCTGGTACCTTCTATCTACGTGAATATCTCATTTCTAAAAGGCTTTTCTCTCTAAGTTCCCTTGGCTTCCATTCACTTCTTATTCCTGGTTCCCAATAACTCCCTGAGTTTGGGGACAGAGAGCATGGGAATACATGCATATATATATACACACTCTCCTAATGCTAGGAACTAGAAGGTCCTAGATAAGGACTTTGTAGAACACTGCTCTAGTCAGAGCCAGCTGAGGAAATTTCAATGTGGATGTTTTTACATAAGAAAGATATTAAATGTATGATTACTACTCTGGTGTTTCAACTAATCTTCAGTTTAATGAATATGACTTTTGGAAGAATAAAATTCTCAAGGGAACTAGCAGAGCCTCATGAATTACCACAGAGTCTCTCAGTCATTCCTGTGAGGGAGTGCAGAGCTTTACAGGGGTGTTATAAACTCTGGTAGATGACCAAGAATATCATCAGTGAGGCTGAGAGGGTGGAAATGAAGGTATATTTTTCTTTTTGCACCTTATATTGGTTTTTATTATTATTATTATTATTATTATTATTATTATTATTATTATTATTATTATTATTTGCCCCAGGGGTACAGGTCTGTGAATCTCAGGCTTACACCTTTCACAGCATTCCCCAAAGCACAGACCCTCCCCAATGTCCATAACCCATCCACCCTATCCCTACCCTCCCACCACCCAGTAACCCTCAGTTTGTTTAGTGAGATTAGGATTCTCTTATGGTTTGTCTCCTTCCCCATCCCATCTTGTTTCATTATTTTTCCCTCCCTCTCCACCAAACCCCCCACCTTGCCCCTCAAGTTCCTCATATCAGAGAGATCATATGATAATTGTCTTTCTCTGATTGACTTATTTCGCTCAGCATAATACCCTCAAGAAATGGGCAGAAGACATGGACCTTATATTGTTTTACTAGTTATAGTGAACTAACTCATCATAATTTAGTATTTATTTAAAAATTTTAATTAACAAAATGTCATGTAAAAAGGAAAAAAGATAAAATGAATATTGGAAAGGAGAAAATTATTTTAAAAAATTACAAGTAGAAAAGAAAAAAGGAGGAAAAAAGATATTAAAAGCTAATAGAGGAGAGAAAAGGCGAGGGAAATGGAACTAGGACAATAGATATGAAAAAGGAAACTGAAGCAAATGTAAAATAAAAAGGAGTAGGAAGTAATTTTAAAGAGTTTAACAAGTGAAAAAATAAAAAGAAGAGGGCATGTCAAGAAAATGCACAGAAACAATCCTGAAAGAACATCCAATAGCCAAAGTTGAAACAATTGGAACAATAAAATAGATAAAGCAATACTTAATTCCAAATCATTTATTTGGATATCTGCCCCCCCCACCCCAGGAGATGGAGCTTAGTTTCTTTCATTCTAAGTATAGATGAGGCTTAATGACTTGATTTAAAAAAGTACAGTATGGAAGGGGGATAAAAGTAACTCTATATTGGAGAAATTTGGCAAACAAACCTTGGCCAGGTAATCAAGATTAACATCAATAGTGATAAGTCCTGTACTGCTATATACTTCCCTCTCATGACTGCATTTGCTGCATCCCAAAAGTTTTGGACTGTTATGTTTTCATTATTTGTTTCCACTTATTTTTTAATTTCTTTTTTAATTTCCTGGTTGACTCATTCATTCTTTAGCCTCTATGTATTTGTGGTCTTCCCAAATTTTGTCTTTTTTTCTTGTGATTGACTTCAAATCTCATAGCCTTGCGATTGGAAATGATGCCTGGTACGACCTTAATCTTTTCGTAGTTGTTGAGGCTTGATTTGTGACCAAGTATGTGATCTATTCCGGAGAATGTCACAGTGCAGTCAAAAAGTATACGTTGGCTGACTGAACATAATAATAATAATAATAATAATAATAATAATAAAGTGTATTTTGCTGCTTTAATATGAAATGTTCTGAATATATCTTTGAAGTCCATTTGCTCCAATGTATCATTCAAAACCATTGTTTCCTTGTTGATTTTCTGCTTAAATGATGGGGTGTTAAAATCCTCTACTATTATTGTATTATTATCAATGAGTTTCTTTATGTTTGTTTTTAATTGTTGTATATATTTGTATGCTCCCAAGTTGGGAGCATAAATATTTACAGTTGTTAGATCTTCTTGTTGGATAGAACCTTGTATTATGATATAGGATTCCTTTTCATCTCTTGTCACAGTATCTGGTTTAAAATCTTATTTGTGTGATGTAAGTATGGTTACTCCAGCTTTCTTTTGACATCCATTTACATAGTAAATATTTCTCTATCCTCTCACTTTCAATCTGCAGGTGTCTTTAGGTCCAAAATGAATCTCTTATAGGCAGCATATAGATGGGTCCTATTTTTTTTTAATCCATCCAGACACCCTATGTCTTTTGACTGGGACATTAAGTCCATTTACATTCAGAGTAGTTATTGATAGATATGAATTTACTGCTATTTTGTTAGTTGTTCTGTTGTTGCTGGAGATTTTTGGTGTTCCTTCCTAGTCTTTGTCCCTTTTGATCTTTCTTTCCCACTTGAAGAGTCACCTTTAATATTTCTTGCAGGACTGGTTTAGTGGTCATAAACTCCTTTATTTTTTGTTTGTGTGGGAAACTCTACTTCATTTTCTATTCTAAATAATAGCCTTGCTGCATAGAGTATCCTTGGCTGCATACTTTTTCTAATCAGGAGATTGAATATATCATGCCTCTTTCTTCTTACATACCAAGTTTCTGTGGAGAGATCCGCTGCTAAACTTATTTGTCTTCCCTTGTATGTTAAGGTCTTCTTTTGTCTCACTGCCTTTAGGATTTTTTCTTTAGCTCTATATTTTGCAAAAATTTTTAAATATTGTGTTTATTTGAGAGAGAGAGTGAGAGAGAACAAGCAGGCATAGGGAGAGGGAAAAGCAGGTTCTCTGCTGAGCAAAGAGCCAGATGTGGGCTTGATCCCAGGACCCTGGGATCATGACCTGGGATGAAGACAGCCACTTAACCTACTGAGCTACCCAGGCACCCCTATATTTCACAAATTTAACTATGATATGACTTGGTGTTGGTCTGATCTTGTTGGTTTTGATTGCAGTTATTTGTGCCTCCTACAGTTGGATGTGCGTTTCTTTCCCCAGATTAGGGAAGTTTTCAGGTATAATTTCCTCAAACCTTCTGCAAGAAAAATCTCAAAGATACAACCTAAACTTACACCTAAAGGAGCTAGAAAGAGAAGATCAAATGAAACCTAAAGCCAGCAGAAGAAAGGAAATAATAAAGAGTGGAGCAGAAATAAGTGATATAGAAACAAACGAACAACAACAGCAACAACAAAAAACCCAGTAAGGCAAACCAAATAAACCAGGAGCTAGTTCATTGAAAGAATTAATAAAATTGATAAACATCTATCCATACTTATCAAAAAGAAAACAGAAAGGACCCAAATGAATAAAATCACGTATGAGAGAGGATAGACTACAACCAAAACCAAAAAATTAAACAAATATAAGAGAATATGATGAAAAATTATATGTCAATATGTTGGACAAGCTACAAGAAATGGATAAATTCCTGGAAACATATAAACTACCAAAACTGAAACAGGAAGAAATAAAAAAATTTAACAGACCCATATCCAGCAAAGAAATTGAGTCAGTAATCAAAAATCTCCTAACAAACAAAAGTCCAGAGCTAGATGGCTTGCAGGGGGAATTCTACCAAATATTTGAAGAGAAGTTAATACCTATTATTCTCAAACTGTTCCCCAAAAAATAGAAATGGAAGGAAAACTCCCAAACTCATTCTATGAAGCTAACGTTACCTTGATTCCAAAACCAAAGACCCTACTAAAACAGAGAAATAAAGGCCAAATCTCTGATGAACATGGATGAAAAAATTCTCAAAAAAATACCAGCAAATCAAATCCAACAATACATTAAAAGACTCAGTCACCCCAATCAAGTAGGATTTATTTCTGGGCTGCGAGTGTGGTTTAATATTCACAAAACAATCAATATGATATGCCACATTAATAAAAGAAAGGATAAGAACCATATGACCTAAAATTTGTATGGAACCACAAAAGACCCCAAGTAGCCAAAGAAATCTTGAAAAAGAAAAGCAACTGGAAGCATCACAATTCCAAGCTTCAAGCTATATGACAAAGCTATAGTCATCAAGACACTAAGGTACTGGCATAAAAACTGGCACACAGACCAATAGACTGGAATAGAAAATCCAGAAATGCCTTCCTCATATCAGAGAGATCATATGATAATTGTCTTTCTCTGATTGACTTATTTCGCTCAGCATAATACCCTCCAGTTCCATCCATGTCGTTGCAAATGGCAAGATTTCGTTTCTTTTGATAGCTGCATAGTATTCCATTGTATATATATACCACATCTTCTTTATCCATTCATCTGTTGATGGACATCTAGGTTCTTTCCATAGTTTGGCTATTGTGGACATTGCTGCTATAAACATTTGGGTGCACGTGCCCCTGAGGATCACTACCTTTGTGTCTTTAGGATAAATACCCAGTTTGCAAGGATCTTCTAATACACTTACTACACTAAACATACTATCATGTGAAAAAAGTCAAGGTGCAGAATAGTATACATACTATGCAGTCATTTAGCAAAAAGGAGAGAAAAAGAATAAAAGTAACTGGTAAATGTGAAAAAAAAAAAGAAAATCCAGAAATGGATCTAAAACTATATGGTCCACTGATCTTTGACAAACCATGAAAGACTATCCAAAGGGAAAAAAGAAATTCTCTTCAACAAATGGTGTTAGAAAAACTAGACAGCCACATGTGGTAGAATGAAACAGGACTACTTTTGTACACCATACACAAAAATAAATTCAAACTGAATGAAGGACCTAAATGCGATCAGGAAACTATCAAAATCCTAGAGGAGAAAATAGATAGTAACCTGTCTGACACTGGCAACTTCTTACTAGACATGTTTCCTGAGAAAAGTGAAACGAAAGTAAAAATGAACTATTTGGACTTCATCAAGATAAAATGCTTCTGCACAGTGAAGGAAAGAGTCAATAAAACTAATAGACAACCTATGGAATTGGAGAAGATATTTACAAATGGCATATCTGATAAAGGGTTAGTATCCTAAATATATAAAGAACTTATAAAACTCAACACCCCCCCAAGGAATCCAGTTAAGAAATGGGCAGAAGCTATGAATAGACATTTCTCCAAAGAAGATATCCAGGTGGCTAACAGACATAAAAAGATACTCAATATCACTCATCATCAGGGAAATACAAGTCATAACTACAATGAGATATCACTTCACACCTCTCAGAATGGCTAAAATTGGCAACACAAGAAACAATAGATGTTGGTAAGGATGCAGAGAAAAGGGTGCCCTTTTCCACTGTGGGTCAGAGTGCAAACTGGTACAGCCACTCTGGAAAACAGCTCGGAGTTTCCTCAAAAAATGAAAAATAGAACTACCCTATGATTCAACAATTGTACTAGTAGACATTTACCCAAAGGATACAGAAATACTGATTCAAAAGCATATATGCACTCCTGGTGAATGCTGTGAAAGATGTAAGCCTGCTGATTCACAGACCTGTACACCTTGGGCAAAGAATAAAAATAAATAAAAAATAAATAAAAAATAAAAAAAGGAGAAAAAAAAACATATATGCACTGCAATGTTTATAGCAACATTGTCAACAATAGTCAAGTTATGGAAAGAGCCCAAATGTCCATCGACTGATGAATGGATAAAGAAGAAGTGGTATATATATATAGTATATATATGTATATATATATATACATACATACACAACACATACAATGTAATATTATGCAGCCATAAAAAGAATGAAATCTTGCCATTTGTAATCACGTGGATGGTGCTAGAGAGTATTATGCTAAGTGAAATAACTCAGAAAAAGACAAATACCACATGATTTCACTCATATATGGAATTTAAGAAAAAAAACAAATGAACAAAAGGAGGAAAAATGAGACAGGCAAGCCATAAAACATATTCTTAACTATAGAGAACAAACTGAGGGTTGTTGGAGGGAAGGTGGGCATGGGGATATGTTAAATAGGTGATAGGTACTAAGGAGGGCACTTGTGATGGGCACTAGGTGTTGTATGTAAGCAATGAATTACTAATTCTACACCTGAAACTAATATTACACTGTATGTTAACCAATTGAAATTTAAATAAAAATGTGAAATAAAAAATTAAAAAGTAAAAATAGGAAATATGAAAAAAATAAAAGCTATTACTGACAAAAAACATAGTGATAAGTCATGTTGATAGTGTGGTCCATAGTTTGATGGATGAGAGGAACTCTTCACCTCTGTGGTCTTCCTCTCAACACATTACCCAAGTCTAATTATGAAAGACTCATTGGGGAAATCCCAATTGAGGAGCATTTTATGAAATACCTGACCAGTACCTCAGAACCATAAAGATCATCTAAAACAAGGAAAGTCTGAGAAACTAAGTCAAGAGGAGCCTAAGAAGATATGATAACTATGTGTAATATGGTACCCTGGATGGAATGTTGAACTAGGGAAAGAACATTAGGTAAAAACTAAGGAAATCTGAATAAAGCATAGACTTGAGGTAACAATAGCATTTTAGAATTGGTTCATTAATTGTAACAAATGTACCATACTAGGGTACCTGGGTGGCTCAGTGGGTTAAAGCCTCTGCTTTCGGCTCAGGTCATGATCTCAGGGTCCTGGGATCGAGGCCTGCATCGGGCTCCTTGCTCAGCGGGGAGCCTGCTTCCCCCCCCCTCTGCCTGCCTCTCTGCCTCCTTGTGATCTCTCTCCCTCTGTGAAATAAATAAAATAAATAAAATCTTTAAAAAAATGTACCATACTAATGAAAGATGTTAATATAGAGAAAACTGGGTGAGTATATAGGAACCCTTTGTATTATCTTTGCAGGTGTTCTGTAAATCTAAAATGATTCTAAAGTAAAAATATTACTAAAAGGTTAAAAAATAAAGAGACAAAAAGTAAAAAAATATACTTAAATGAAAGGAGATTTTTTAAATTAAAGAAACAGAAAAAAGGGAAAAATTTAACAGAAAAAGAAAAATCCTACATTCTAAAAAGAAACTGATGAGCCCCAAAATATAAAGAAAAACATAACAAAACCCAAAACCCAAAGAAAGGGAAAAAAGCATAGAAAAGAAAAATTTTTAAAAAATGAGCAAACAACCAAAAAATACAAAACACCTTGGAAAAAAGTTAAAACCCCAAACAAAAAAGAAGCAAATAAACCAGAGAAAAAAACCCCATAAAGCAACAAAGCAAACAAAACAAAACAAAAACCGCATAAAACAAAAATCTGAAAACACACAAAAGTAAAATAAATGCCCCCAAACAGAGAAAGATATTCCCCAAATCACAACAACAACAACAACAAAAGAAAACCAATGGCAAAGAGAAGGCAAAGACAGAGAACATCATCAGCAACAGTAGCAACAAAAGCAACAAAGGGCAATAAAATACCCAAGCACTAAAAAGGATAAAAAGAAAAAAATCCCAAATTAGGGGCAGGAAGCACAAAAGAAAGAAAAAGAAAACAAAAAGAAAAAACTTAAAAGAAAGGGGGAAACTCCAATAACTATAAAGTCAAGTTTGAGAGAGAGAGAGAGAAGTGATTTGCTTTCTGTGGATAGCTGTGTGGAGTGGAAGAAGTATCCAAAAATGCGGCTGTCCATAGCACCCTTTACAAGCCATTGGAAGGAATGAAAAGGGCATGTTATTGTAACATATGCAGACAGGCATTTAAGTGGCTCGTTACCACCATATTAATTTTTTTCCCAAGTGAGTCTGAGAACCTGACTGTTTTTACGCAGAGCCCCTGAGCCCTGTTTTATTTTACCAGGGTCTAAGAGATAAACATTTATTGATGGGCCAGGTCTGAGTTCTGTATTGGGAGTGTGCCTGTCCCGATAGAGATACTGGTTTCTCTTTCAAGAGTTATTTATTTTGATTGAAGGCAGTTACTGGCTGGGCCACAGCTAAGTGAGAGCTATGTAGTTCCTTTTGATACTCTGCTGAGTCAGGACCCTGGAAGTTGTTAATTACTAACCTAACCAGTAGCCAGAAGGCAGTCTTGTTTTAAAAAACATGTGATTCCAGCCCATGTAAATGGGTGCAGAAGTAAGGACTGTCCTAAACTGCTGGAATCCCAAATAGCAGCAATCCCAAACAGTGACCATGGGTTTGGCTTTGGAACATATTATGTGGTAGTTTTGGTTGGTATTATCTGCTCTACCTTTAAAATTCTGTGTGGCTTAAGTTAATGTTAAAATCTGTTTGGATTATCAGATTGGGTCTTGATTGAGTGTGGAAGGTAATAGCTAGGATAAAATGTTGAATTTAGATAATTCATAAGTCAAGTTATTTCAATGAGGATTATTGACAATTTGATAATAATGATAATGATGCTGCTGCTTGTGTGAACATTTTGATATGCCAGTTCTCTCCTCTGGTGTTTATCTGGCTAGAAGTGGTAGCAACAGGTGGCTACAGTGATAGGGCTCTTGGACCACCTATATTTCACAAGTCATACCAGTGAGTAGCCAGGAGCCAGAGGCCTTTACATTCCCAGTAACTTGTAATATTTCTGGGTCCTGGAGTCTGGTGTTACTTGGGCCTGGCACCTAGAGTGGTGATGTTGGCCACTTTGGGGACAAATCATATAATATATAACCATATTATTTAACAAATTTTACCACAGTGTCATTGGCCAGATGAAAGGTCATATCAAGAAACTGAGTTAAGATGTGCAGTGGGTAGAAATGTGGATAAGACAAAGGATTATGAGATCTAGAGTGAAGTTCTAGGCTTTAGACCTGGTTTAATCCCATGTGAACCAATTTGTCTTGGGCAAGTCACTTAACCTCTCTTAGCTTCTTCTATAACATGCCAACCTCATACAAATTGAGTGTCTGTGTCTTTTTTCCTCATGATGAGAATTTGAATTGAATCACAAATGAAAACTAAAAATATGTAGTGTAAAAGCTATTACCTATTAAATCAGGGTAGTATGGTAACTTGAAGTTACCATAACAAAAAACAGGATGATGCATTGATTGCAAACCAGTCTGTTTCTCCATGTTCTGCCATGTGCATTTTTTACTTCATTTGTCTTCCACCCCACATCCCAGTCAAACCAGTCTCTTTCTGACATTTTGTTCAGTATATGACACTTCAGTGGCATATTCAGTGGATACAAAACCTTTTAGGGTCAGAAGAGACCTTGGATTAACTGAAGATATCCTGCCTGACACCAGGGGATTGGACTAGGCTAGTAGTACAAGACTTACAGTTTTCACACACCAAATATTTTCCAAAAAATGTTGAGGCCTCAGATGAGGCAGACAATTTATTATTTTTGTCAACTAAGGACATTATAGAATAACAAGTATTCTCTGTGTTTATCATCATTTCATAAAAGAAGGGATATTTTAACATCAAAAAACAATGGACAGAAGATGGCAGAGGAGTAGGAGACCGATTGTCTTCAGGTCCCGGGAATTCACCCAGATAGCTATCAAACTATTCTGAACACCTACAAATTCCACCAGAGATCGAAGAGAAGAGGAGCAGCAATTCTAGGAACAGAAAATAGACTGCCTTCTGGAAGGTAGGACGTGCAGAGAAGTGAATCTGCGGCGACGGGAAGATAGACCCGGGGGAAGGGGCCGGCTACCGGC